>CM022946.1:91715388-92020678 GCA_012931725.1 Litsea cubeba | reverse complement strand
ACGGGGCAATTCCGAAGAAAATGAACTATCCCGAAAGAAGTAAGAAAGCTTGAAGATGGGCTCAACATCGCTGCGAGCTCCGAAACTCCAAACTTTCGAAACCTAAAAGTCTCCGCAAAATCAGGAAGGGCTAAACATCGCTGCGAGCTCCAAATTCCCAAATTTGCGAAAACTTTCAGGTATGCTATCACATCATGCTACAAATTTAATTTACAAATTAAAGGCATGCATGAACATCTAGGTTTGCCAAAAAAAAAGAGGGGCATTATCATGATGAGCAAAAAAAAAAAAAAAAGAAAAGAAACTTTTTCAGAAAAAAAAAAGGGGAAAGAAAACAAAAGAAAAAAGAAAGAAACTTTCTCAAAAAAAAAGAGAAAGAAAACAAAAAAAGAAAAAAGAAAAGAAACTTTCTCTAAAAAAAAGGAGGGGAAAGAAAACAGAAAAAAAAAAGAAAAAAACTCTCTCAAAGAAAAAGGGGAAAGGAAAAAAAAAGAAAAAAAAATAAGGGGCTGGCCCACAGGCCACGTGGCCGTACGGCCAGATCCGTACGGATCTGTCCGTACGGCCCACAAAAAAAAATGAAAAAAAAAAAAGAAAAGAAAGAAGCAAAAAAAAACCCGTGTGAAAAAAAAAGGGGGCAAACACGTGGAAAAGAAAAAAAAAGAAGAAAAGAAAAAAAGAACAAAAAAAAAAAGAAAGAACTTTATTTTTCCTACAATGGAGTTTTCTTAAAAAAAAGGGAGAACTTACTTGAAGCCATTGATGGAGAAGAAGAAGAAAAGTCTTGAAGATCTTGAAGAAGAAGAACTCTTGGTCTTGAAGCCCTCTTGAGATTATTGCAAAAGAAAGTAATAAGAGCAAGATATCCAACCTTCTCCTTGCTTTTATAGAGGAGAGCAAACCAAAGAAGGAAAGAAGAAAGAGGTAAGTGTTACTAATTAGTAACCTTACCAAAAGAAAGAGATTAGAAAGATTCTTTCCCAAAGGAAAGATATCTTGAAGGATTTTCTCCCAAAAAGAGATCGATGACGGATTCTTTCCCAAAAGAAAGAGTATCTTGAGATATCCGATCCAAACATAAGGGATCATGAGAAATTCGTCTCCAAGTAAGATATTCTTAGATATTCTCTATCCAAATGAGATAATTTTGGATATCTTTACAAAAATGACACCATATGAGATCTAAGCCATTCAAAAGCTGAGGGCCCATGGGTTAGCCAATATGAGCCAGTTTTGACCACCTAGGCACAAAAAAAAAAAAAAAAAATTGGGCTTTAGTCAAAGAGAAATCCCTTTTACCAATAGCATACAAAATGGTTCCATGCCTCTTTTGAGTTGATTGGACCATACAAAGAAAATTCCAGCCCCATGAGCTTCCAAAATCAAACCATCCAGCCTCATCTACCAATTGAGCCAAATCTTGAAATTGACATTCACAAAATCAAACCAATCCTGGTCCCCTAACTTGCCACAAACAGCCTGTTAGGTCACAAGACCAAAAACCAAAACCAAAACCTGATCCCCTAACTTGCCACATATAGCCTGTTAGGTCCAAGATCAAAACCAAAATTGATCCCCCAACATTCAACATACAGCTTGTTGGGTCACACGATCAAAACCAAAACCCGACCCCCTAACCTGCCACATATAGCCTGTTAGGTCACAAGGTCAAAACCCAAATCCACATCCCTGATGTCATCTTAAAAACTTTGCCTCGAGATGGTACGTGATCCCTTTCACTACCATAACATTCCCCTGGAAGCTCAAAAGGCTACAAATACCAAAAGAAAGACTGCTCAAAGACTCTTGGTCAAGTCACAGGCTCTCCTTCGAAATCTCTTCGAGGCACATCGACTACAAAAAGTTAAGCAAACTCGTCGCTGTACCTCGAGGGGGCATTTGTTGACACCAAAAATGTCACTTTGCCTCTTCAAGATCCAAAAGAGCTACATGAAGTCGCACCCTGCCATAAATAGGCAATGCTGCTTCCAAAAAATCAAATCTTGTCAGAATCAAACAAAAACTGCAAGATCTTCCAAGACAGCCAAAAGAGGAGTACACAGAGAAGTTTCGGGCCATTTCAAAATCATTTGGCCTAACTTCGCTTCTCCGACAGCTGAAAAGGAGCTCTCGGCGGCAAAAGCATCGGAGACACCAAATCTTCGATCAGGGCCGATGGATAGTCTCAAAATACTTCCAAAAGACTCCACGTCAAGTTCCGAGTCAAACCGACAACGTTTGACCCTACATCAAACCCTGAACACTAAATCAAGCCTCTCGGCGGCGAGAACCACCGAGACCATTACTCATCAGATAGAGCACATGGACGCTTCAAAAATGCTTATAAGGGCTACACGTCAAATTTCAGGTCATTTCCACAACATTTGACCATAGTTTGACGCTCGGAAGCCAAAATCATGGCCTCTCGGCGGCAAAACTCTCCGGGGCCATGGTTTCCAAGACAGAGCCTATGGATCATCTTAAAATGACTCCAATAGGTTCCCTGTCAAATTTCAAGTCAATCGGACATCGGTTGACCGCACATCAAACCGCGACATCTTCATCGCGACAAAAAGCAAATCTACTGGTGATAGGACCCCAAACGGCTTTCAAAACTCAAACAAAAGCCTATGGTTGGTCTTATTTATTGCTCAGCAGGCTTCTCTCACCAAATTTCAGGTCATTCCGACATCGTTTGACCCAGTTTCAGCTTCTGACGGAAATTGGCAGCTCTGCGCGACAAGTCTTCGGCTTTCTCAGGAAATTGGAAACTTTGCAAAAATAAAATGCAAGGATTCTCATCAGGTTTCCTACAAAGAAATTAGGCCAATAAATGGTCAAAATGTCAAGGAAAAGTACAGGAGAAAAAAGAATCGAAAAACAGTAAAAACGGACACAAAACGGGACACAAAAGGGGAAAAACCCCCCAGGGTCGCAGACCCCTGCGACCCTGGCCCAAGGTCGCAGGCCCCTGTGACCCTGGGCCAGGGTCGCCGGCGACCTTGGAACCCGGGGTCGCCGGGAAAGCCCCGGAAACCCCGGTTTTCGCCGTTTTTTTTTCGCGATTCGAAGAGCCCAGCCTCTGGTACTTTCCAAAATTCATGCTTTGAGACACCAAGTCCTCTGACATCCGTCCAAAACACGGGTCAATCATCAAGAGTATCGAAAACAATATTGATCGCCACCCCGGTCAACCAAAAAAAGTGTGCTTTCTACCCGAACCGATCGAGAAAATCGACAGGATAGATGGCACCGACCCGCTGTTGGCAACAAACACCTGAAATTATATGGTCATCTGATGTCGATCTACATGAAGATCCATCGATGATCATCGACAGAAGAATCCCAAAAGACGTGGCACGGCCCGTGACTCTTCAGCTGCTCGGTGACCACTTAATGCGATTAATTGACTAACTTTATTACAGTCATTAATCCATTTCTTTGGACGGCCCAATCAGAAGCAAGTATTCGGGAGTTACAAGTCAAGAGATTCATGGCATTTAACCCATGAAACTCCTCCCATCATGGCGATTAAAGGCGATTAAATGCCCTCAATCTCCTCCGGCCAATCAGAAGCCAAGAAAAAGGAGTTACAAAATAAATAATTCAATTTGTAACTCCTCCCATTATGCGGCTTAATGACAATAAAAGCCCATAAACCCACCTAAAAGGCTACCTAAAAGCCTATAAATAGGAGAGCTCTCCAAGAGAAAGAATAGTGACAGGACATCAGAAAAAAAGCACAAACACACAGACAGACAGAAGCACAGAAATCCAGAGAAAGGAAAAAGAGAGAAAAACTCTGCGGAAGTTCTACAACCGGCCACCGCAACAAGGTGACAAAAGTCCCTTGGGGGGAACCCCCCCCCCCCAAGGCCCTTGCCTTCTCCTCCTGCCTCCAATGGCTTAGATATGGCTTTTCAGCCCGTCTACTCGGCTTTTTATTGGACATAGGACCTCCTTTTGGTCTTTGTCCTCTAAAAACCCGAGGTTATAGCCAAGCCAAGCGAATCAATAGCATCCTCTGTTCTCATCTGCATGGATGATGGCGAAGCCCACATATGGCTTGCGACCGTCAATCTAAACGGGTCCCCCACAATCTCCTGAGAAGTTAGATCCTCCTTTTCTTGCTTTTCATTGTAGTTTGTATTTTTTCAAAAGAGACAAAAATCACAATTCTTGTCTTTCATTATTGATAAGGATTGTAAATCGGCTATAAACGCCAAAAATCGGCTATAAACGCAAAAATCGGCTATAAACGCAAAATCGGCTATAAATTCCAAAAAAAATCGCCTTTCATGGCAAACCAAGAAAAATTTTCTTAAATATATGTGCAATGTAAAACTTGAAAGAAGTTGATTTCCTTTTTACTTGCGAAGGTTGATCTCCGGATCACCACTTGCAATTCCAAGTAAAAATAGAAAATCTGGCACACCCACACAAAAAAAGAAAATGTTGATGCACGCCCCTGCCCCCCCGGTTACGAAAGGGTCGGACCCGACGGACTCCCCACGTCCGCCGACCTCGGTAGGAACCCGAGCATCGGGGCGCGGTCCATCAACAACTCTGCTGGTAAAGCCAATCTATAGGCAACTTCTCCAATTCTTTCCAAGATCTCAAATGGACCGATAAATCTCCGAGACAACTTCCCTTTTTGCCCAATCGCAATGTTCCTCGTGTCGGTGACACCTTTAAAAACACATGCTCACCAATCTCAAACTGAAGATCTCTTCTCTTCATGTCTGCATAACTCTTCTGCCGGCTTCTAGCAATTTTCAACCGATCATGAATTTGCTTCACTTGCTCACTGGTATCACTAACAATAGATGGGCCATGAAAACTTCTGACACCAATCTCTTCCCAACAAATTGGGGTTCTGCATCTACGGCCATACAACGCTTCGAATGGTGCCATGCCGATACTAGAGTGATAACTATTATTGTATGCAAACTCGCATAATGGGAGATTCTTCTGCCAGTCCTTCCCCAAACTCAAGGACGCAAGCTCACAACATATCCTCCAGTGTCTGATTAGTCCTTTCAGTTTGACCGTCGGTCTGAGGATGATGCGATGTACTAAAATTCAACTTCGTGCCCAAAGCTGCCTGAAGTTCTGTCCAAAATCTGCCCAAAAAATCTAGGATCTCTGTCTGATACGATCGATAGAGGGACACCATGAATTGTGACAGCCTTCTCCATATACATTCGAGCTAATTCATCTCGAGGTGTCTTCATGTTCATTGGTAGAAATGTGCCACCTTTGTCAGCCTGTCAACTATCACCCAGATACTATCTTTATTATGAATCGATGGCAATCCAGAAATAAAATCCATCGTTATGTGTTCTCATTTCCAATCTGGCACTTCCAATTGTTTTAAAAGTCCTGGGGGTTGCTTCTGTTCTGCCTTTATTTGCTGACAAACCAAGCATCTTGCGGTAAATCCTGCTACTTCCTTCTTCATGTTATTACACCAATAATGATTACGCGCAGGTTCTGGTACATCTTTGTACTGCCTGGATGAATAGTATAACGGGAATGATGCGCCTCCGTCAGAATCTCATTCTTCAACTCTTCTATGTTTGGCACACATAATCGATCTTGAAAATAACACACGACCCTCTAATAATCTGAAATCCTGCTCTGCTGTCAATTTGTTCAATCACTCGAGCTAGCTCAGGATCCTCTACCTACCTGCTTTTGATCCTGTTCAAGATCTCTGGTTCCCAAACAAACATGTGAGCAAACATAACCTTATCATCAATTGGATGTAAAGTCACTCCCAAATCGAGGAAAATTTTCTGCCCAAGACCATTCTGCTCTCAAACTGCATTATTTGCTACTCTTTCGACTCAATGCATCAGCCACTACATGGGCTTTCCCGGGATGATATTTGATTGGAAAGTCAAAATCCTTTCATGTATTCCATCCACCGGGTTTGTCTCATGTTTATTCAGGCTGAGTAAACAAATATTGGAGACCTTCTATGGTCTGAATGAATTTTCAAACTTCTCACCATACAAGTAATGTCGCCACATCTTCAATGCCATGACTACTGCTGCAAGTTCCAAATCATGAGTGGCATACTTTTTCTCATGCTCTTTCAATTGTCTAGAGCCATAAGCCACTACTTTCCCATCCTGCATAAGCACACAACCCAATCCAACTTTCGAGGCATCCGTATAAATGAAAAATTTACCATTCTCTGTAGGCAATGTGAGTACTGGAGCGGTAGCCAACCTATTCTTTAACTCCTGAAAACTTGCTTCACATTCGTCAGTCCACACGAAAGGCACATCTTTTCGTGTTAATCCGGTCAATGGAGCAGCAATGGATGAAAATCCTCTCACAAATCTCCTGTAGTAACCTGCTAAACCCAAGAAACTACGAATCTCTGTAATATACATGGGTCTCTGCCACTTGACCACTGCCTCAATCTTTCCTGGATCTACCGCCAATCCTTCCTTGCTGATGATGTGACCCAAGAAAATGACTTGCTCAAGCCAAAATTCACACTTACTCAACTTGGCATAGAGTTGATGATCTCTCAAAGTCTATAATGCTGATCTCAAATACTGCTCGTGATCTTCTCGAGACCGAGAATACAGTAATACGTCGTCTATAAAAACAACGATGAACTGGTCGAGAAATGGAGTAAATATCTTATTCATCAAGGCCATAAATACTCCTGGAGCATTAGTTAATCCAAACGGCATTACTAAAAACTCGTAGTGGCCATATCTGGTCCTGAATGCTGTCTTCTGAATATCCTGATCTCGAACTCTGAGCTGGTGATATCCTGATCTCAAGTCTATCTTTGAGAAACATTCAGCTCCCTGAAGCTGGTCAAATAACTCATCGATCCTGGGGAGAGGGTATTTGTTCTTGATTGTGACCTGATTGAGTTGTCTATAATCTATGCACATCCTCATGGAACCATCCTTTTTCTTCACAAATAGGACCGGTGCACCCCAAGTTGATACACTTGGTCTCACAAATCCCTTGTCCAACAAATCCTGCAATTGGGTTTTTAACTCTCTGAGTTCTGCTGGAGCCATTCTATATGGAGCTTTAGAAATAGAAGCTGTCCCTGGTACCAATTCGATTGAGAAATCTATCTCTCTGACTGGAGGTAAGCCTGGAATCTCATCGGGGAAAACATCCGAAAACTCACAGACCACTGGAATATCCTCCACCCCTTTGGACTGTTTATCCTCCGTGATAAACGCCAAGTATCCTTCGCATCCAGATTTCAACAATCTTTCTGCTTTCAGTGCCGAGATCCGGCATGTCTGAATCGATCTCCTTTGCCCAACGAATTCAACGGTGTCTGAATGCAGTGACAACTTGATGGTTTTGTTAAAACAGTCCATCACTGCTCTATAGGTCGTTAGCCAATCCATACCAAGTATGACATCGAAATCCTTCATCATTAAAAGAATCAGGTCTGCAGGTAAAATGAAATCTCCGACCTGAACTCGGGTACTCGAAAAATGTTGGTGACAACGGACCTGCGTGCCCATTGGCGTACCCACTACTAAAACAACATCTAATCTCACTACAGCCTCATTGATATGTCTAGCAAAATCATGAGAAACAAATGAATGTGTAGAGCCAGGGTCAAAAATGGCCTTAGCTTCTACCTCTGAGATTAGAACAATACCTTCCACCACTTCTGCAGAAGCATCTGCATCCTCATGTGTAACTGCATACACTTTGCCCATCTGATAGGCTTGGTTCTGCTGCCCTTGGACTGGCCTTGGTGCTCTTGGTTGACCCACTGGTTGTTGCCTGTGTTGCTGAAATGGCCTCTGTTGTCCCTGAACTGGCCTTTGCTGTCCTTGAGCTGGCCTCTGTTGCTGTGGTGCTGCACCCCTATACTGCTGATACTGAGGAGCTGGTGCCCTGTACATCTGATGCTGTGGGGCCCGATAAATCTATTGTGGTCCCTGCGGAGGTGCTGTCCTCCAAGTCTGCTGCGTAGGAGCACGAGAAGCTACTAGCTGGGATTTTGGCAACTGATTACCGCCATTGGGACAATTACAAACTTGATGTCAGATTTGCCCACAATGAAAACATGCCTCAGTCTCCTTGTAGCACTGCTCAGTAGGATGATTCTTCCCACACCGTCCACACAGTTGTCTCTGACCACCTGAGGATTGTCTTTGAAACTTCAGTTTCTTCGGGTTGCCTTGGCTAGAAGACTGCCTTGACTGATGCTGCTGAAATTGGGCCTGCCGTTCTGCTGATTTCTTCCTTAGTGCACCTTCAGCCCAATATGCACTTTTCACAGTCTCCTGAAATGTAGGGCGTTGATTGTCTCCAATCATCATGTAAATATCAGCTGATAACCCATCAAGAAAACGCCTGATTTTCTCTTCCTCCGGAACAACTAGTGTAGGTGCATACTTAGCCAATCTTGTGAACTACTGTTCATATTGCTGCATTGACATATCCCCTTGCACTAAGTTCTGAAAATCCCGCTTCCACTGGTCCTTGACATATTTGGGTATGAACTTGTCCATAAACTCCTTGGTGAATGTTTCCCATGAATGCTCTTCAGCCACTGCATCTGCTTGCACTACTATCTTCACAGAATTCCACCATTAAAGAGCTATCCCTCTAAACATGTAGGCTGCCAAGTTAACTCACTGCTTTTGAGTACAGCGGAAAACTTCAAAGATCTGCTCCAACTGCTCTATGAAGTCATCTGCTGCCATTGGATCTTCTGACCAATGAAATTCAGGAGGAACCCTCTTCCTAAATTTTTCATAGATGTCATTAGGATCCACTTCCTGAGGACGCATGACCACTTGTACTGGCTGAGCTGCTCTGTCAGTCAATGCTATGATCTGAGCCTAGAATGCTGCCCTATCATGATCTGCTTGTGCCCTCTCAGCAGCCCTATCTTCTCTTTCTTGTTGTTTCTCTGCAGCTCGTTCTGCCTCAGCTGCTTTTTGCTGCTCATTTTGCGTGGTCTGCGACTGCATAAAAGCTTGCAAGAGCTGATTGAAACGCTCATCTGAGTTGTTAGATCCATTCCCATGTTCCTTGTCCTGAGATCTTGTATTACGTTGGGCCATGACCTACAATAAAATAATAATGGTTTAGTTCCTCAGAAACAAGCTACCAAACAATTCTATGGGCTTAAAAGTTTACACTTTAAAGTCTATCTAACGGAAATCGCAATCCTCACCACGTCCTATTGTTTCCATCCATTTTTAATATCCGAAGATCGTGCTGGGCTCTGATACCAACTGTCACATCCCCAAAATAAGAATTGGGGAAAAACGTGAAAATTAAAATTTTAAATTCAAATTCCTGTGTTTAATACAACACAAGCTTCCAAAAGTGGGCCCACATAAAGTTTCAACCTGTGGTGAGTCAAAATAAATTTCATCAAATGCAATGGAAGCTTTATTCAATTGGTATTCAAAGTTCATAAATAAAATCCAACACAAAAATCAAATAAACATCACTAGTTAAAGTTGCAGAATGAATAAAGCAATTACTAAGAAAATGTTTATCATTGAGGAAAGTTCATCTAAGGAATTACTAAGATGACGTTCTCACTAATGCAGGCCCAGACGGCTCTGAAACCGTCTCCGGTGTCCCACTCAGGTTCGTCAGTTGGCTCAAACATTTGAAAGGTTTGATCCTGCTCCGTTTCCTCGGTAAAGTAGGGCTCGGTACCTATGCACCAAATATTACAAAGTAAATAGCAAGTACATAATCATAATTCGAAATTAAATACCATTACGAGAAGAATAAAGACAAGTGTGATCATATAGAAGTAAAAGTGAAGATATACGCGAATGAACGTATGACATAAATTCAAATAAAACAAATGGAGCAATAAGATTCACACGGAGACAAGTGTCCCCGTTGTGGGTGGTCAACCCTACATAATCGGGAAAGCCCGTCCATAACGTCGGTGGTCATAAACCGATCAATAAACAAATATCAGGATAACCTGTTCACATTCATAGCGGATTATAAGTGATCCGGATACATCGGTGATCAACCGTCCATATACGATCTGCAGTCGTTCATAAATGACCCACATAAAGGAAAACATATATGCGTAATAGACCCGAATAATAATGCTCCGACACAAGAGTCCTAAGTCATAGTAAAGTGCTGGCCATTCCACATTCCATATCATAATCAAATCGTTATACAAAATTTGCCAAGCCACTTTATAGTCCGTAACACAATAGGGTATGCATCTAAAGGAATACATATCCTAAATCAACATATATATGCATGCGAAGGTCAAGGAATAATCACAAACCAATCCTAAGGTTAAACATAAGGTCTCATGCCCAACAACCACATGAATCTCTAATAGATAAAAGATCAACGCATCCATTCTAAATTAATGGTGCATAAATCCAATTAAGGATTTTCCAATAGAGATGGGTTGAACTTAAATCCACTAGGATTTTCTCGAGGTTATATGAAGCCCTAAACCTCATGCTAGTAAGATACCGTGTGCCCATACGGTATTTACTCAGTCCAATGATCCAATTAATAAGGTATAAAAATATAATATTAACCCATGAAAACCAAAGATATCATTCAAAGTTTATTTGCAAATATTAATGATAAATACATATCTTGGTTTATAATATTTAGAAAACCCAAGGATTCCACCCCAACACATTTTTACATTCTTAATAAGCCAAAAAGGGTTCCAATTGAATTCATTAAAGCTACAATGGGTTTTTCTTTAATTCTTAAATCTAAAGGGGCCATATGATAAAACAAAAAAGCATGCCATGTGATGTCACTATCTAATCTCTCTCATCATTCTCTCTCACATAAAGCATGATGTCATTGTCCAATCTCTCTCCTCATGTATATCCAGAGAGCCAAACTACTCTCTTTGTGCATGACAGAACCCATCCAGTCTCTTTGTGCATGACAGAACCCATCCAATTCCATAAGTTGGAATGCACGCCTGATGTAGCATGGATAAGGTAGTGGGCCCCACCACTCTACTTAATGTAAAATAAGAACACCTTTGGACCCATGTTCTGTAACAAGAACTCCTTTATCAAATGCACATACAGTACCAAAGTCGTCTCCTCTGATAGGGAGCTTCACGCCTGTCGCGACCCCGGACCGAATGGGGAAAAGGATCCGAGTCCGGGAGGTCGGGACGGTGGGTTGATGCCGCGCCACGTGCATCTCTTTGGCTAAAACGCACACGGAATTAAAAGAATGTTTATCCGTGCACGTGATTTCCCACAGGGTTCCGCGGTGAGGATTATCTGTACACATCACCTCACATGTAACCATATCCAATATATTTTTAAGATTGCGGAAGCGTGTAGCAAATCATATGAATACTATTCAATTTCATAAACAAGACAAATCTATGGTTAAATGATAAGGTATCAGGATGAGCAATGATCATAAGCATTTTCCCCAAGTAAATTCAAGTATGTTTACAAAGTATCGGTTAATTAAAACCCCAAAATATCGGTCAACAAAGACCGTACAACCCAAAGAAATCTAAAACAAAGATATCAAGTCCCAAAGTGTATCGTCCTCAAGGCAAAGCCAAATGTCTACATGACATCATCAGCTTGCCACTCAATCACACGCTGCGGTCCACCAACCGCCTCCTCTGGCTCCTCCTCAATGGCAAAGAGCTCGGGACCTGAGTACCAAAATAAATGGATCAGACACGACGGTCTGGCAGGTGGGTGAAAAGATATAACGATAATAAAACAATGATACTATGCAAGAGTTAAGAAAACTTATGGATAAACAATGAACTTTATAAAAGACAATGTATCATTTCAAAAGAAGTACAAATGCAATAAATCATGTAAGGTAACAAGGATTTGGAAACTGTCAAGATGGCAACCCCACAAGCTAGATCCTCCCTTCACCGAAGTGAAGAGAGCATATACCCTAACAGGATCATTGGCCTCAGTCACACTAGGTGAGGAGGAACAACGATAGATACTATACTATACATATATATATACATACTCTGTGGGACCACGGTAGCGAACCGGGTAAACTATGCATATTCCAGACTGCAGTTGGCTATCAGGAGGGGAAGGAACCCCAAGTCGGAG
The DNA here is from genome assembly GCA_012931725.1 of Litsea cubeba. Taxonomy (NCBI): domain Eukaryota; kingdom Viridiplantae; phylum Streptophyta; class Magnoliopsida; order Laurales; family Lauraceae; genus Litsea; species Litsea cubeba. The sequence continues at coordinate 92,008,586 of CM022946.1, read as the reverse complement.
GATCAAACCGACGAGGTCGTCCAAGCTCAGTGGTGCCGACTCATAGGTCAAATACAATAAATCAAATCATATGCACAGTGAGAAACGGGGTGCCATAGGCACAAATACACATCCATCTCAAGTCGCCATGTACAAGTTAGCAAAAGCTAAACACATCACTTTTAGTACTCTTGTAACAGTCTAATCATATCAAGTTGGTTTGAAATCCCAAAATAAGGGTTTAGTTGAAAATTAAATACAAATAGTTTTCCATACCCTTACAGGCTAACAATGGGGTTTCTAGAATTGAATCAGTGTGAATAGGGTCCCGTATGTCGGTTATGATGAAATTTTGGTACCCTTTAAGAGTTAGGGACATTCCGGGTCCTTATACACATTGGTCAATTTAGAAAATCTCATAGAATCTTCATGATAAGCTTTCCCTTTCCTCCGGACTTTACGCAATGCCTTACAAGTCCTTATATGACAATGGGGCTCCAGACAATACCTCCCCAATACAACCCATCACAATTCTCCCAATTCATTCATGGGTTTAAATGCATCATTATAGATTCAATGCCTTCAAATAAGAAGATAAGGGATAGATCTGAATTGGACTTGAGTGTGGACTTGGGGTGAATCTGGAAAATAATCCCACAATTCTCCTATTTTATACTTCATCTCATCTCAGTCCGATCGATCGGACCTGACGGGCGATCGATCGGTCCTGAAGACCCTCTCAGTTATTTACAGTCCGATCGATCGGACCTGACGGGCGATCGATCGGTCCTGCGAACCCTCTCAGTTATTTACAGTCCGATCGATCGGACCTGACGGGCGATCGATCGGTCCTGTAGCGAATTTCAACCCATTTGATTGAATCCTTCCCTTGTCCAACTCCAATCCATTTCCTTTCTTTCCCCTTCTTCCATACATATTTTCACAAACAATTGGGCTATTCCTTGACCTCATTATCACATCAATTCATCATTCAAAAATCAATAAGACTAAACCATCAAACATGATAAATCATTAAAACCATTAATGAAGACAATTCAAGATTTTTCATAAAACATGATAAAACACATGAGAATCATTTCATCCACTTGCCTTGGGTCCAATTGCAATTCCAATTGAGCTCTAATCACCTCTTAGATCCCCAATCAAACACCTATACACAAAACCCCCAAATCCAAACCCTAGATTATCAAAATCCAATTAAAACAAAACGGAATCTTCCAATAATTGAAATAGAGCTACCCTAGGGCTAAACAAACAAGATTATAAAACTTTTAGGAAAAACACTTACAAAGAAGTTCTTCAAAAAGCAAGGTGTTGTCCAAAGTAAATCTTGGAGTGGGTGGTTTTCTTCAAAAATGGTGTCAAGATGAAGGCCTTGAGATGAGGAAGAAGATCGCAGCAACTAATTTTCCATTAGCACTAGCTTAGTGGGTGATTGAAGATGAAGAGGCAAGAAAAGGTAAGGGAAAACCCTTAGGGCTGGGGATTTCTCTTCTCCTCTAGGGTTTTTGCCAGAAATGGGAAAAAGAAGAAGAAGCTTTCTATATATAGTAAGTGAGGATGGGGCCCACAACTTAAAGAACTTCTCGGGCTCAAAACATGGTTCTCGGGGCTTCAAACGAATTCGGCGAAGAAGACAAAGTTGATCGGCAAAATTTCTAGTTTCCAAAAAGTATATATTTTGCACATTTTGGTGACATTGAAATCGGTGTCCAGATTTTGGGTAAAAAGACCATTTTGCCCTTAATTAGTGAAAAATCGGGTTTAAGGTCCTTGAATGAAAACGATGTCAACATGAAAATTGTAGGGATTAACAAGATAAGTCCAATGGGTTTAAAACACGATTCTTGGAAATCATCGGTAAACCCCCAATCTCACACAATTCGTAATAAGAACCCCCAAAGGGTCCCACACATCAAAAGGCTCTCCAAATTCCCCAAAGCTATCATAAAAGCTATTCTAATCCCCAACTAATCTAAAAACTACTAAACACACTTAAAACTAAACACAACTTAAACAACTCTAAACGAGGTCTCTCGGGTCGGGGTCTTACATCCTCCACCCCTTAGGACATTTGGTCCTCCAAATGGAAATTAAAACTCACCTCCGGTAGAAGATGTGGGTACTTCTTCTGAACCTGATCCCGTAATTCCCAAGTTGCTTCTTCCGGTCCGTGATTCTCTCAAAGTACCTTGACCCACTGAATAGTCCGAGTTCTCAATTCTTGTTCCTTGGTGTCAATGATCTGCTTAGGCTTCTCAACATAGGTCGCATCTTCTCGAATTTCTAACGGCTCATAACGGAGTATGTGTAGTCTGTCAGGGACGTATTTCTTTAACATAGACACGTGAAAAACATTGTGTACGCCGGAAAGTTCAGGTGGTAAGGCTAACCTGTAAGCCACATCACCAATCCTACTCACAATGTCATACGGTCCAATGTACCTCCTAGACAGTTTGCCCTTCTGTCCAAACCTCAAAGTCCCACGAGTAGGCGACACTTTCAAGAAAACCTTATCTCCTTCTTTGAACTGTAAATCCCTTCTGTGAGAGTCTGCATAACTCTTCTGTCTACTTTGAGCCACTTTCAGACGTTCCTGGATCAACTTGACCTTGTCGCTTGTCTCACTAACAATGGTCGGTCCATGGAAACTGCGAGTACCAACTTCTTCCCAACAAACAGGTGTTCTACACCTTCTGCCATACAAAGCCTCAAAAGGTGCCATACCGATACTCGAGTGGAAACTGTTGTTGTAAGCGAACTCACACAACGGTAAGGCTTCATCCCACTGAGTCTTGAAATCTAACACACAAGCTCGAAGCATATCTTCAAGTGTCTGAATTGTCCTCTCTGACTGACCATCGGTCTGTGGGTGATAGGCTGTGCTGAACTGCAACTTCGTACCCATAGACTCATGCAACGTCTTCCAAAATCTTGAGACAAATCTGCTGTCTCTATCGGATGTGATGGAAACTGGCTGTCCATGACGACTGACAATTTCTGTGACAAACAACTGTGCCAAAGGTAACATATGCATTTTCTTCCCAGTCTTCATCGGTAGGAAATGAGCTGACTTGGTGAGACGGTCCACTATGACCCAAATAGCATCATTGCCCTTACTAGTCTTCGGTAAACCCGATATGAAGTCCATGGTAATGTGCTCCCATTTCCATTCCGGAATCTCTAATGGTCGTAGTAACCCTGGAGGCTTCTGATGTTCTGCCTTAATCAACTGACATGTCATACAACGAGAGACGAAAGCTGCTATCTCTCTCTTCATGTTATTCCACCAAAATCTGCCCTTCAAATTCTGATACATCTTCGTACTGCCCGGGTGTATGGAATACTTGGTATCATGTGCCTCAGACATAATATCATTCCTCAAGTCCTCCAAGTTAGGCACACACAGACGGTCTCGGTAATACAAAACTCCCTCTACAACACGAAAATCTGGACGATCTGCTAGGTGCTCAGAAATCTTAGCCAATTCTGGGTCTTGTAACTGACTCTCTTTGATCTTCTGAATGAAAGAAGGCTCTGACACTGACATGTTTGCTAACATGACACCTTCTCTTAGTGGCTGAAAATCTACACCCAACTCTTCTAACTGCTGTACCACATAAGTCCCCCGAAGACTTGCCATGCTCACTGACTTTCTGCTCAAGGCATCTGCAACTACATTCGCTTTTCCCGGGTGATACTTGATTGGAAAATCATAGTCTTTAATATATTCCATCCATCTCCTTTGCCTCATGTTCAACTCCTTCTGAGAAAACAAGTACTGTAGACTACGGTGATCGGAGTGAACCTCGAACTTCTCTCCATAGAGGTAGTGTCTCCACATCTTCAAAGCTAAAACAACTGCGGCTAACTCGAGATCATGTGTTGCATAGTTCTTCTCATGATCTTTCAACTGCCGTGACCCATATGCAACTACCTTCCCATCTTGCATTAGCACGCATCCAAGTCCAACATTGGATGCATCGGTAAAAATAGTAAAACCGCCGCTCCCAGATGGCAAAGTAAGGACTGGAGCTGTAGTCAATCTCTTCTTCAGCTCTTGGAAACTAGCTTCACACTTGTCTGTCCAAACATATGGTGCATTCTTCCTTGTCAACTTCGTCAAAGGTGACGCAATCGACGAAAATCCTTGCACAAACCTCCGATAATACCCTGCCAATCCAAGAAAACTCCTGATTTCTGATGCATTCTTCGGTCTATCCCAATTCATGACTGCCTCAATCTTGGACGGGTCCACTGATAATCCTTCCTTAGAAATGATATGGCCCAAAAATGTGACTTGGTCCAACCAAAATTCACACTTACTAAGTTTTGCAAACAACTGATTCTCCCTCAAAAGCTGGAGTGCTATCCTCAAATGTTCTTCGTGCTCTCCTTTGGTCTTGGAATATACTAAAATATCATCAATAAACACCACTGTAAACTGATCCAAGTACTCCGCAAATATTTTGTTCATCAATGCCATGAAAACTGCCGGTGCATTAGTCAAACCAAATGGCATCACTAGAAATTCATAGTGTCCATATCTTGTCCGAAAGGCTGTTTTTGGCACATCTGAATCTCTAACCCTCAACTGATGGTAGCCTGACCTCAAATCAATCTTCGAAAAGTAAGCAGCTCCTTGCAACTGATCAAACAATTCATCTATCCTTGGCAATGGATATTTGTTTTTGATGGTCACTTGGTTCAATCTTCTATAGTCAATACACATTCTCATAGAACCATCCTTCTTCTTCACAAACAGAACTGGTGCTCCCCACGGTGACACACTAGGTCTCACGAAACCTTTGTTCAAGAGTTCTTGCAATTGCATCTTCAACTCTCCCAATTCTGCCGGGGCCATTCTGTACGGTGCGATAGATATCGGAGCGGTCCCCGGTAACAACTCAATAGTGAAGTCTATCTCTCTAATGGGTGGCAATCCTGGTATCTCCTCCGGGAAAACATCCGGAAATTCACAAACAATTGGGATCTCCTCCACCCCTTGGGACCGTTTATCCTCCGTGATAAACGCCAAATAACCCTCACAACCACTTTTTAGAAGTCTATCAGCCTTCAATGCTGAAATAAATCCTGCACCAGAATTACTCCTCTCTCCCTGAAACAACACCCCTTCTTGGGTCTCCTCTAACTTAAAAGTTAGGGTCTTATGGAAACAATCCATAGTAGCATGGTATCCTGCTAACCAATCCATCCCTAGGATGACATCAAAATCCTGCATCTCCAATAAAATGAGATCTGCCGGTAATACTACTTCTCCTATCACGACTGGACAACTAGGGTAAAAAGTTCTACAAACAACTTCCTTACCTAAAGGGGTAGTCACAGTCAAAATGAAACTCAGCTCACTAGCATGCATATCAATCAACATAGCAAATTTTGGAGATAGGAATGAGTGAGTAGAGCCAGGGTCAAACAAAACCTTAGCATCAAAACCACAGACGAGAAGTGTACCTTCCACTACATTGCCTTCAGCCTCCACATCAGCTCTATTGACAGCATAGAGTTGTGCCCTTTGTGGTGGCCTGTTCTGCCCTTGCTGTTGCCTGCCTTGTGGTGCATTCCTGTTTTGGTTCTGAGGACGCTGATTTTGATTCTGATTCTGCCCTTGCTGACGGGCCTGTTGTTGCTGTTGTTGCTGTGGTCTAAACTGTTGCTGAGGTGCCTGTTGTTGTAGTGGCCTTGCTTGATTCTGAACTACCAATGCATTCTGAGGTGGTGCCTGACGCTGTACCTCCTGTTGCTGTCTATTCTGCCTTGGGCATTCCCTCATCTGGTGGTCCATCGAACCACATCTAAAACATGCCCCCGTGATAGAACGACATTGGGCATTCCCATGATGTCTCCCACAATGAACACAGGCTCCTTGATTTTGCACATTTTGCTCTTGTCTTGGCCTCTTATTCTGATTGTTTCTTTGTTGATAGTTCTGCTGCTGGCCTTGACCCTTTCCTTGGTTCTTGACAATCTTGTTGTGAAAGTTCTCAAATTTGTATGCTCTCTTGACAGCTTCTTCAAAGGTAACGGGTGGTACAACCCCGGTAGCATCCCTCTCAATAATCGGGTGAAGTCCCTCAAGGAACTTGGTTATCTTCTTCTCAACAGTGTCTATCAGCTCTGGAGCATACCTTGACAATCTCTCGAATTTGGTAAGGTATTCGAGGACTGTCATGTTCCCTTGCACAAGTTGTTGAAATTCTGCTGCCTTTTGTCTCTTGACATGTGCAGGTACGTATTTCTCTCCAAACTGTCTCTTGAAGTTAACCCAAGCTTCTGCATCAGCCATTTCCCTATATTCTGCCCTGACGGTCTTCCACCAAATATCTGCTAAACCCACAAACATAGAGGCTGCAAGCTGTACACGTTCCACACCGGTACATATGAATATCTCGAATATGTTTTCGGTGTGCTCAAGCCAATCATCTGCTGCCATTGGGTCCTCAGTCCCCAAAAATTCTTTCGGTCCTCTCTTCCTAAACCGCTCATACAATACATTAGGATCATTTCCTCTAATGTTTACCGGACCAGGTGGTGCAACTGGGATTGGTTCCGGTCTCCTCTCTAATATCCCCAACAACTGTGCCTGCATTTGAGCTATCTCCCTAGCATGATCCTCATCTTTCTTAAGCATCTGTTCTTGCAATCTGGTCTGTGTCTCATGAGCTTGTGCTTGGAGTCTAGCCTGATTTTCATTCGCTTGTCGTTGTTGGTCTAGCATAGCTTGCATCATCTGCTGGAATTGATTCTGCATATTGTTGTCCTGAAGTTCCTCTGTACTAAGCCCTGCACTCTCACTGTTACTGGCAATGTGATTACTGTTTGCTGTTCTTTTGCGAGGTGGCATAACGCTGCAAAACAATTTGTTAGCACATATAAACCAAGTACAGGGTGGTCACACATTGCTCACACGATTCTATCTAACGGATCCTCGCCACGTACTTAAGGTTTCTAGTTTCTTTTAATTGCCTGAAACACGTCCCGCTCTGATACCAGTCCTGTCGCGACCCCGGACCGAATGGGGAAAAGGATCCGAGTCCGGGAGGTCGGGACGGTGGGTTGATGCCGCGCCACGTGCATCTCTTTGGCTAAAACGCACACGGAATTAAAAGAATGTTTATCCGTGCACGTGATTTCCCACAGGGTTCCGCGGTGAGGATTATCTGTACACATCACCTCACATGTAACCATATCCAATATATTTTTAAGATTGCGGAAGCGTGTAGCAAATCATATGAATACTATTCAATTTCATAAACAAGACAAATCTATGGTTAAATGATAAGGTATCAGGATGAGCAATGATCATAAGCATTTTCCCCAAAGTAAATTCAAGTATGTTTACAAAGTATCGGTTAATTAAAACCCCAAAATATCGGTCAACAAAGACCGTACAACCCAAAGAAATCTAAAACAAAGATATCAAGTCCCAAAGTGTATCGTCCTCAAGGCAAAGCCAAATGTCTACATGACATCATCAGCTTGCCACTCAATCACACGCTGCGGTCCACCAACCGCCTCCTCTGGCTCCTCCTCAATGGCAAAGAGCTCGGGACCTGAGTACCAAAATAAATGGATCAGACACGACGGTCTGGCAGGTGGGTGAAAAGATATAACGATAATAAAACAATGATACTATGCAAGAGTTAAGAAAACTTATGGATAAACAATGAACTTTATAAAAGACAATGTATCATTTCAAAAGAAGTACAAATGCAATAAATCATGTAAGGTAACAAGGATTTGGAAACTGTCAAGATGGCAACCCCACAAGCTAGATCCTCCCTTCACCGAAGTGAAGAGAGCATATACCCTAACAGGATCATTGGCCTCAGTCACACTAGGTGAGGAGGAACAACGATAGATACTATACTATACATATATATATACATACTCTGTGGGACCACGGTAGCGAACCGGGTAAACTATGCATATTCCAGACTGCAGTTGGCTATCAGGAGGGGAAGGAACCCCAAGTCGGAGGATCAAACCGACGAGGTCGTCCAAGCTCAGTGGTGCCGACTCATAGGTCAAATACAATAAATCAAATCATATGCACAGTGAAGAAACGGGGTGCCATAGGCACAAATACACATCCATCTCAAGTCGCCATGTACAAGTTAGCAAAAGCTAAACACATCACTTTTAGTACTCTTGTAACAGTCTAATCATATCAAGTTGGTTTGAAATCCCAAAATAAGGGTTTAGTTGAAAATTAAATACAAATAGTTTTCCATACCCTTACAGGCTAACAATGGGGTTTCTAGAATTGAATCAGTGTGAATAGGGTCCCGTATGTCGGTTATGATGAAATTTTGGTACCCTTTAAGAGTTAGGGACATTCCGGGTCCTTATACACATTGGTCAATTTAGAAAATCTCATAGAATCTTCATGATAAGCTTTCCCTTTCCTCCGGACTTTACGCAATGCCTTACAAGTCCTTATATGACAATGGGGCTCCAGACAATACCTCCCCAATACAACCCATCACAATTCTCCCAATTCATTCATGGGTTTAAATGCATCATTATAGATTCAATGCCTTCAAATAAGAAGATAAGGGATAGATCTGAATTGGACTTGAGTGTGGACTTGGGGTGAATCTGGAAAATAATCCCACAATTCTCCTATTTTATACTTCATCTCATCTCAGTCCGATCGATCGGACCTGACGGGCGATCGATCGGTCCTGAAGACCCTCTCAGTTATTTACAGTCCGATCGATCGGACCTGACGGGCGATCGATCGGTCCTGCGAACCCTCTCAGTTATTTACAGTCCGATCGATCGGACCTGACGGGCGATCGATCGGTCCTGTAGCGAATTTCAACCCATTTGATTGAATCCTTCCCTTGTCCAACTCCAATCCATTTCCTTTCTTTCCCCTTCTTCCATACATATTTTCACAAACAATTGGGCTATTCCTTGACCTCATTATCACATCAATTCATCATTCAAAATCAATAAGACTAAACCATCAAACATGATAAATCATTAAAACCATTAATGAAGACAATTCAAGATTTTTCATAAAACATGATAAAACACATGAGAATCATTTCATCCACTTGCCTTGGGTCCAATTGCAATTCCAATTGAGCTCTAATCACCTCTTAGATCCCCAATCAAACACCTATACACAAAACCCCCAAATCCAAACCCTAGATTATCAAAATCCAATTAAAACAAAACGGAATCTTCCAATAATTGAAATAGAGCTACCCTAGGGCTAAACAAACAAGATTATAAAACTTTTAGGAAAAACACTTACAAAGAAGTTCTTCAAAAAGCAAGGTGTTGTCCAAAGTAAATCTTGGAGTGGGCGGTTTTCTTTAAAAATTGTGTCAAGATGAAGGCCTTGAGATGAGGAAGAAGATCGCAGCAACTAATTTTCCATTAGCACTAGCTTAGTGGGTGATTGAAGATGAAGAGGCAAGAAAAGGTAAGGGAAAACCCTTAGGGCTGGGGTTTCTCTTCTCCTCTAGGGTTTTTGCCAGAAATGGGAAAAAGAAGAAGAAGCTTTCTATATATAGTAAGTGAGGATGGGGCCCACAACTTAAAGAACTTCTCGGGCTCAAAACATGGTTCTCGGGGCTTCAAACGAATTCGGCGAAGAAGACAAAGTTGATCGGCAAAATTTCTAGTTTCCAAAAAGTATATATTTTGCACATTTTGGTGACATTGAAATCGGTGTCCAGATTTTGGGTAAAAAGACCATTTTGCCCTTAATTAGTGAAAAATCGGGTTTAAGGTCCTTGAATGAAAACGATGTCAACATGAAAATTGTAGGGATTAACAAGATAAATCCAATGGGTTTAAAAACACGATTCTTGAAAATCATCGGTAAACCCCCAATCTCACACAATTCGTAATAAGAACCCCCAAAGGGTCCCACACATCAAAAGGCTCTCCAAATTCCCCAAAGCTATCATAAAAGCTATTCTAATCCCCAACTAATCCAAAAACCACTAAACACACTTAAAACTAAAACACAACTTAAACAACTCTAAACGAGGTCTCTCGGGTCGGGGTCTTACAACGCCTGCAAAACTGGGGTATGTGGATAGTGGGCCCTCACGGATCACAATTCCAAAATGGCTATGACCTCCATGGTCGCCCAGTTTGGAACGGATAGATCAATGGGCTAGATCCGTGATCAGATCTTTCGATGGATCCCACATCATGATTAAATGCAAATAAGATATCTTCATGGTGATGCACGCCCAAATTTAGAATCAATAGATGGTGGCCATATATATGTAAGGTCTCATCACAAAAAGAGAAAATCAAACCTTAAGGGCATAAAAATGGGTTTCTACATGCATCCACACTCGAATCAACAAAAAACACAAGCATTAAATTCACAAATTATGATTAGGTACTTGCCTTTCACCGGGGTTGAAGAAAACACAGATCCTAACCAATACCCAATCCGAGATAACCGGGGCGCTCGATCACAATCCTATCGCCAATCTGACATAAGAGATGGGAAAGAAATGCCCAGATGAGCAGATCTATTATAACCCTACCCAAAACCTAACATTGGAAAAGAAGAAGATAACCCAAGAGTATAGATTTACTTCTCTAATGGCTTGAGGAGATGATTACCTGAGATTAGAAAGTCGAACCAAGAATGATGGTATCTTCAGATCTTGATTCCGATGGTTGGATCCTTAAGTTGCAGGGGCTTGGGAAGTTAAAAAGAGGAAGAAGACGAACAGGGAACAGGAATAGTTGCAGAGGGAGAGATAAGGATGTGCATTCGTAATAAGAGGATAAGGTTAAGAGAATAATGGGCTTAAGTCATTGGGTCGGGTCAAACTGCGGGTCAGGTCATCTACCCATTAACCCAACTCACCAAACCACGCATCTAATCTAACGTGTGCCCCACTTAATCCTAACCACTTAAATAACTAAAATACATTTCAATTAAAATAATAATAATATCTAATAAAAAAATAATAAATATATAATAGGGTGGGACCGGGATCTTACAATGGGCCTTACACAACCATACATATATACATGTTTAAGCAGAAAAGAGTCATTCCATTAAATAACCAGTAAATATCCAGTAACAAAAGATGAGAGTGCAGCTAGTGGGCTTTAGGGTATACACCAATCCCAACAATCTCAACATATGAATCCTTGCAAATCTAACTAAAAAGAAGAAATAATACACAATTCTTTCGACAATGCATTCATATGAATTTATAAAAATACAAAGAAAGAAACATCTCAACGCATGCATCTCAAATACATCAAATCGTAGAGTAAGACTTCAAAGCATTAATGTAAGCAAATCTAACTATAAAGGGGGAAAACATAGAACATACGGTTGTGGCACAAGGTGGGCCGCCAGATCAGAGGTGTAACATCCGGTCCCTTAACCCATCGTTAATTATAATTAATTGCTTGATTAGTTAGTAAGCTTGCTTAGAGTCTTAGCGAGTCGGGTTTACCGTATGGATCATGCGTGCGAAGTCTCGCGTGAGTCCAAGATCGTTTGGGTACAGTAGGGGGTGGTTTGCAATTTGGGAAGTTTTCAGGGGTTTAATCGAGATTATGAGTTTTTGGAGAATTGGGTGCATCGGGTAGGTCTCGTCATTTCACGAACTTTAGTCTTCTACCGCGTTTCGATTCGACACTTGGAAGAGGCCCAAATAATCACTAAGGACCAAACCCATATTATTCATTTATTCTAACCTAATATAAGACTCTCTTCACCCATCTCATTCTTTCTTCTTCATCTCACTATTCCATCTCAACACACCCAACCTTCTTCACTGCCTCCTCACTGTCGACTCCTCCCAAAGCTCCGTCGTCGCCGGTGAAGCTTCTGATCATCTTCCCCAAACTTCCAAGTTCACTAATATTCCCTTTTCTAAGCTTTTCATCCACCAACAACTCTAAGGTAGGCTCTCAAGACTTGTAGACTTAGTGAATCCTTTTCCTTTTAGTTAGAAATGAATTAAGGAGACTCACCTCAACCCTTGGCATGCATTTGTAGGAGTGATTCGGGTTTGAGAGTTATTTTCTCCATCTTTGAGCTTAAAAGAGATTTTCTACCAAAATTCTCTCGGATTTTCAATTAGCTCTTCATCAAAGGCAAGTTAATTTATATATCATGTTGGATATGTTTGTTTCTCCTTGATTGGTATGTAAAATTGATGATTTAGATTGACCTTGCTCAATTGATACTTTTAATGATTGAAAACAAGATAATTATGCTTATTTGCTTAATGAATTAGATTAGGATGTTAATGACTTGATTAGATGAATTAATGGGATTAGAATGAACTTGTTATATACATGATTTGATCATAAATCAGGTTCAGGAAAGAGGGAATGAAATTAGACCCAATTCACAGTAGAAACAGAACCTGTACTCTATTTCCGCAGTGTATTCGGTAGATCGACCAAGGGGTCTCAGTCGACCGACCACACAGGGTCAGGTTCACTGGACCTGACCATTTCGCTGTTCACGCGATTTTCACTTACAACTGGGGGTCGACCGACCTTGGGGTAGGTCGACCGACAATGAAGGGGGTCGACCTATTTAATTGAAAATCTTCTTTTTAATGGGACTTTTTCACCCATTTTGTTTATGACTGAATTGGAACCTTGGCTGCCCATTTTGGACTAATTTGACTATATATGAGGATGTTTTGAGCCGACGTTCCTCATGGTTATTCCGGTTACATCGGGATCCATTCTAACTCAATCTTGAACGGTACGGGACAACGGGATTGTTGGAATTTGAGATGACTTGAGAAGCTTTATGAAGAATTGAAGAAATTAGTATCTCAAGCATTGTTTTGAGTTCGAATTATTGTCAACACAATGTCACAAGCATGATGATAATAGGTTGGTGTTGATAGAGCTTAAAAAAAAATCAGAGTTGAAACAGTTCAGGAATTCAGAATTCCTGAAGCAGAGTGTGCGGTCGACCGGGCACCCCATGCGGTCGACCGAGCAAGAGAGACCTGCAGAAAAAGTTTCAGTTAGCTCCCAGTTATTTTCGTGACACAGTGTGTCGTCGGTCGACCGGGGACCCCAGGATGTCGACCGAGCACGTCAGGTATCTGTTTCCAGACTGTGTTGCAGGTCGACCGAAGACACCAGGATGTCGACCGAGCACGGGAACCAGAGTTGCGCAGAAACAGAAGTCTTGCACGAAAATTCAGCATTCTTATCTATTTCGTTTGGGACTCTTTCTAAACGAATTGTAGCCTATTTTGAACACTCTTAAGGGTTACCATAACCTATATAAAGGCATGTTTGGTTCGTTTTTAAGAAGACACCAGAGAGAAAGAAGAGAAGAGAAAAGAGAAGAAAAGAGAGTGAGTTTTGGAGAGAAGAGAGTGCTGTTGCTGTGTGCTATCTTGTTACAAGTTTCTACAGCAAGTGTGGACGAGGATGTGCTCTTGAAGATGGTGTTTCGTCCATAAGATAAGTGTCTCTCTGTTTATGCTTTAATTTCAATTTGTAAGGGATTGAGAGAGAGAGAGAGATTGTAGAGGGGAAGGGTTATAGAAAAAGGTTTCTACTTTAATTCTGTAGAACATCAAGTTGGTGCTTGGTATCTGGGGTTTGGTGATCCTATCTGTTGGTGCAGATAAATTGTAAAGGGAGTCGGTGCTTCCTAGATAGTTAGTGCTATCTGAAACTAAAGGGAGTAGGTGCTTCCTAGATAGTTGGTGCTATCTGAAACTAAGGGTTGGTGTTCTTTGTCGTTGGTGCGACTAAATAGATTCAGATCTGTTCCGGATTGGTGTTCGGACAGTCTTTGAACCGTGGACGTAGCCTTTCGGTGAACCACGTTAAATCTGGTGTCCTTGTGTGATTTGATTTGCTTTTGTTATTAAATTGGACCTGTTTTTAAAGAATCACTGATTCACCCCCCCCCCCTCTCAGTGATCGCGATACCTAACAATTGGTATCAGAGCGTAAGGTTCCCTTGAAAAGCTTAACACGCTAAGGGTGATCTCTTGTCAAATCACATGGCAACCAATACAGGGAATAAGAAAGCACCTTTGTTTGATGGTTCTAATTACTCCTTCTGGAAGATCAGAATGCAGGCTTTCATTAAGTCACTTGGCTATGATGTCTGGGAGACTGTCAGAGTCGGTTACAATATTGCCATTGTACCCAATGATGCTGCAACGAAGAAGTTAGCAGACAACGACTCTAAGGCGCAGAATGCACTCTTTAGTGGCCTTGTGGACAGTGAGCTGGTCAAAGTAATTGCATGCAAAACAGCCAAGGAAATATGGGACAAGTTGAAAAGCATTCATGAAGGAGATAAGAAGATCAAAGAAGCAAAATTGCAAACCCATCGCTCTCAATTTGAATCTCTTCGCATGGAGGAAAGCGAGAATGTTGACTCATATTTGCAACGAGTGAACGAAGTCACGAATGACATTCGTGGACTAGGGGAGGAGATTAAAGAACCAGTCATCGTCAAAAAGGTTCTAAGATCTCTTCTTCCCCGGTTTGATTCAAAAGTCTCAGCCATAGAAGAAGCCAAGGATCTGAATGAATTTTCCATGGATGAGTTGCATGGTTCACTCACTGCCTATGAGATGCGCATAGGTAAGACGTCTTCATCTGATAGAGAAGCGGCCTTCAAAGTTCAGAAAAAGGGAAAAGAGACTGCTGGTCATGATTCTGATACTGATGATGATGAGCTTGAGGCTCAATTTGTTAGAAAGCTGAAGAAAGGAAGCAATGGAAAGTACAAAGGGAAGCTACCCTTTAAATGCTTCAATTGTGGCGGTGTTGGTCACTTTGCTGCGAAGTGTCCGCTGAAAGAAAATAATGATGATGACTCTTATGTTGATAAGAGTAAGTGGAAGAAAAATTTCAGAAAGAGGGGCAAAGCAAAAAGCTTCATCAGTCAATATAATGACAGCACGTCTGAAACTTCAGACGATGATGAATCAGCCGAGGCAACTGAAGCTCTCTTCAAGGTTACCGTTGAAGAAGAAGAGGAGCAAGAGCCGGAAGAGAAAGAGGAGGCTGAGGTCAATCTCAAAGAAGAACTCATTGCCGCACTTGAGGAGCTTAGCATGGAACGAAAAACAAGTAAGAAAAATCTGAAACTTCTTCATGAATCTGAAAGTTCAATTATTGCTTTGAAAACTCAAGTTGAAGAATATATAAGAATGGTGGAAGTCCTTCAAAATCAAATAAGTATCAAAAAGGAAGAGGCTATGAAACTTGAAACTGAAATCGCTAGAGCAAAGGCTGAAAACTTGGAAAATAGCCGAAAACTCAAAGCACTCCAAGCGATTGAAGGGACAATGAAACTCAATGAAATTCTGAAAGTTCAAAAGCCCTTCCACAATAAATTTGGTATTGGATTTGAAACCGGAGAGTCCTCTAAAGCTGCATCTTCTTTGTTTATGAAACAAAGTGCCATACCTCTCAAGGCTACAAAACATCAAATTCAGCCTAGTATTGAGATGGTCAATAAGAAAAGGTTTGTGGAGTTTAACCAGCCACCTAAGAAAGGAAGAATGTTCAGATTCTATGGTTATTGCTATCATTGTAATAGATATGGACATAAAAGAGCTGATTGCAAATTCTATGTTAGAAACAGCCCATTTGTGACTAGGAACCCTTTTTCAATCCTAAACAGCCACAAAATTGAGTGCTATATGTGTCATAATTATGGACACTTGGCTAGGGATTGTAGGTTGCCTATTGCTAACCAATTTCAGGTTGAAAAGAAACCCAAGTTAGTTAAGGCATGGAGGGCAAAGAAAAGGGAAGGTAATTCCAAAGAATCTCTCATTGTGCAAACGGCATTCAATGCACAAAAGAAGACAGCACCATGGGTCCTTGATAGTGGCTGTTCAAGCCATATGACAGGTGTAGGTGCAGAAAATAATGACCCACAATGAGAAGGTGCCTTAGAGGACTTATCCGATGACGATGATGACTGGGAATGACTGGATACCGTCCGAAAGCCTGAAAGAGAAGAGAAAACGATCAAAGGACCCTGGCCTGGGCGGCGCAAGGCTCTCCGATGCCAAAGTTAGTGTGGGAACTGGAACAATGGGAGGAGAGGGAGAGGAGAGACAGAGTAACGGCTCTGTGTATGAAATTGTGCGTACCTTTAATGGTGGTTTGAGTCTCTATTTATAGAGTTTGGGACGTGTATCTTTGGGAGATGTCGTGGTGGGGTCTCATTAATCGACTCGGAAGCCATGACCAGCCCACGTTGTCATATAATACGCGTCGGTTCAGCCCACGTCACATTTAATGTGCCAGATCGTGTTGAACGCCTTTGGCGATAGGGGATCGTGGGATCTGCCCTCGGGCCTTGCCCTGATGTGGCCTCAGCCGCTGGATGTCGTGTCTGTCCCACTAGCTCGTGCCTTTATCCCTCCACGTGCCTGGTGACGTGGAGGATGAGGGGCGTGAGTGGAGACTCTTTCTGGTTTCGGCTTTCATCCCGGCAACTTCAGCCGAGGTGGAGCTCCCTGCCGAGATGACGCCGGGGCGGGCCAGTTCGGCGCTAAAGGCCCGGAGCTGCATGACTTCGGCCGGACCTCCTGTCCTGGTAGCCGGGTTGAGCCTGGTGCCATGTAGATGGCACGCGGATGGCACGTGAGAGTGCTTAGTCTCATCTGATGGCTGTGATTAGCGTAATCCTGTGGTTATGGAAATCTCCCCACACAACAGGTGATAAGGAAAAATTCGTCAAATTACAGCACTATGAAGGCGGATCAGTGAAGTTTGGTAACAATGATGGTGCCAAAATCTGCGGAAAAGGTGTTGTTCAGCTAAAGGAAAACAAGATCAGATCAGACGAGGTCTTATATGTGTCTGGACTAAGACACAACTTGCTTAGTGTGAGCCAGATCTGTGACAAAGGCCACGAAGTTGTCTTCACTAAGAATGGTTTTGCTATCAAGAAGTGTAGCAACGGCAAAACAGTGGCTACTGGATCTAGGACTGCTGGAAATCTCTATACATTGTCAGATGGAGCTGAAAAGAC
The DNA here is from genome assembly GCA_012931725.1 of Litsea cubeba. Classification (NCBI taxonomy): domain Eukaryota; kingdom Viridiplantae; phylum Streptophyta; class Magnoliopsida; order Laurales; family Lauraceae; genus Litsea; species Litsea cubeba. The sequence continues at coordinate 91,991,560 of CM022946.1, read as the reverse complement.
TTGCTTGATGAGTCGGACAGAGGAAAGTTGGTTGTGGCACAAATGCCTTGGGCATCTAAACTTTGATAACATGTCAAAGATTTGCAATTCAAAGGCTGTCAGAGGTATGTCTACAGTTGAAAAGCCTTCCAACCCCATTTGTGATTCTTGCCAAAATGGAAAGCAAACGAGGGTAATGTTCAAGTCAAAGGAGCATCATTCAAAGAAACCTCTTGAGCTAGTGCACACTGATCTCTGTGGACCGATGCGAACTCAAAGCACCAATGGAGATAAGTATTTTATGTTATGCATTGATGATTATACTCGTATGACATGGGTATTGTTTCTTAAGCATAAACATCAAGCACTTGATCATTTTAAAGTGTTTAAAGCACAGGTTGAAAATATGCTTGGAAAACGTATCAAGATTTTAAGGTCTGATCGAGGCGGTGAATTCACATCTGAAGAGTTCACTAACTATTGTGAGCACCATGGCATTCAAAGACAGTATTCAGCCCCTAGAACTCCACAGCAAAATGGAGTTGTGGAACGGAAAAATCGCACCGTTCAAGAGATGGCTCGTACAATGCTAACTGAGAGCAAGCTAGCTGACAAATACTGGAAGGAGGCAATCCATACGGCTGTATACATTCAGAATCGATGCTTGATCAGGCCACATGAAGACAAAACTCCTTATGAGCTATGGTTTGGGAGAAAAGCAACAGTCAAGCACTTCAGAGTCTTCGGTAGCAAGTGTTACATCAAGCGTCTTGAACAAAATCTGGGCAAATTTGATGAAAGAGCTGATGAAGGTATATTTCTGGGTTATTCCTCATCTAGTAAGGCTTACAGATGTCTTAACAAAAGGACCAGAAAAATTATAGAAAGTGCCGATGTTAGAATTGATGAAAACTATGAATCAAAGAATGGAACTCATTATGACAGTCCCGTTTATGAGGACTCGAGTGAGATTGATGATGAAGTGGCTAAACCTAATGATTCTGAGAAATCAAAGGATGACTCAGAGGATGCTACACCTAGAAAGAAAAGCACTTGGATAGAGCAACACCCTAAGGATCAAATCATTGGAGATCCTGAGGTCGGTGTTAAAACAAGACAAAGTGTAGTTAGCAATTACTCACTTGTGTCCACCATTGAACCCAAGACTGTGGCTGAAGCCAGTCTCGATGAAAGTTGGTTGAAAGCTATGCATGAGGAGTTGGAGCAAATTGAGAAGAACTCCACATGGGAACTAGTCTCTAGACCTACCGATAAGAATGTTATTGGTACTAAATGGGTCTTTCGGAATAAGCTGAATGAAGATGGTCAGGTCATACGAAACAAAGCAAGGTTGGTTTGTAAAGGCTATGCTCAAGTTGAAGGCATAGATTTTGAAGAGACCTTTGCACCGGTGGCTCGTCTGGAAGCCATTCGTATGTTTCTTGCATTGGCTGCATACAAAACCTTCAAGGTATTTCAGATGGATGTTAAGTCAGCCTTCTTGAATGGATTACTTGAAGAAGAGGTCTACATTGAGCAACCTGATGGTTTTCCTATTAGCAAATATTCAGACCTAGTGTGCAAGTTGAAAAAGGCTCTTTATGGGCTGAAACAAGCGCCAAGGGCGTGGTATGCAAGGCTGGACCTATATCTCCGCAAGATCGGTTTTGGAAAAGGACTGGTTGATAGCAATCTTTATGTCAAAACGGAGCTGAGCAAACAGCTGGTTGTCATTGTTTATGTCGATGACATAATCTTTGGTGGCAATGATGAAGAAATGTGCAGGAATTTCGCTGAAGAGATGAAGAAAGAATTTGAGATGTCAATGCTTGGAGAACTAAAGTTCTTCCTTGGTTTACAAGTTCAGCAGCTGAAACATGGTATTTTCATATCACAGATGAAATACATCAAGGAAATGCTGAAGCGATTTAACATGGAAGACAGCAAGCCAGTGAGCACACCAATGGCAACGAACACAAAGCTAAGCAAAGATGATAAGGGTTCGTCCGTTGATCACACCACTTATCGTTCTATGATAGGAAGCTTGCTTTATTTGACTGCTACAAGACCGGTTCTTCTGCAAGCAGTATGTATGGTGGCTCGATTTCAAGCATCACCAACTGAGACGCACCTCACAGCAATAAAAAGGATATTTCGATATCTGAAAGGTACCATGGAGCTTGGCATTTGGTATCCTAAAGGCAAATCATTTACTCTTGTTGCATACTCTGACGCCGATTGGGCTGGATGTATAGATGATCGCAAGAGTACAAGCGGTGGTGCATTCTATCTCGGTGACAGGTTGGTGGCATGGCACAGTAAGAAACAAGATTCAGTATCCCTTTCTACAGCGGAAGCGGAATATATTGCAGCGGCAACTTGTTGTACGCAAGTGTTATGGATGCGGCAAGTGCTCTCTGATCTAGGAGTTCCGACAACGGATCCTACGCCGATCCTCTGTGACAACACAAGTGCAATTCACATCTCCAAGAATCCTGTTCAACATTCTAGAACGAAGCATGTAGCAATTCGCTATCACTTTCTCAAGGAAAAGGTTGCAGATGGTGAGGTAAAGTTGGAATATGTCCCAACTACTGAGCAAGTTGCTGATATCTTCACAAAACCTCTGCCAAAGGAAGTCTTCGAGTATCTCCAAAAAAAATTAGGAGTTACTCACTCTCCTAATCCTTAGGAGTTGTGCTTGAAAGGGGGAGCAAAGTATTCCTTGAATATCCTATACGCTCCTTCGTTGGTCCCTTTGGACTTGTTGTCAAAGGGGGAGAAAGACTTAAGCTAGGAGAAAGCTATGCTTAGAAGAAGTTATGCTATGATAACTTTGGGGAGATTGGTATCAAGAGTGAAAGACTTAAGCTAGGAGAAAGCTATGCTTAGAAGAAGTTATGCTATGATAACTTTGGGGAGATTGGTATCAAGAGTGTTAGAGATCTTGATTCTATTTTTTTAAGACAGGGGGAGACTATGGTTCTGAAGAAGCATCATGAAGATCAACTAGTTTCTAAGTGTTGAAGTTCCAATAGTGTTGCCAATAATTCCAAAGGGGGAGATTGTTGGAATTTGAGATGACTTGAGAAGCTTTATGAAGAATTGAAGAAATTAGTATCTCAAGCATTGTTTTGAGTTGGAATTATTGTCAACACAATGTCACAAGCATGATGATAATAGGTTGGTGTTGATAGAGCTTAAAAGAAAAATCAGAGTTGAAACAGTTCAGGAATTCAGAATTCCTGAAGCAGAGTGTGCGGTAGACCGGGCACCCCATGCGGTCGACCGAGCAGGAGAGGACCTGCAGAAAAAGTTTTAGTTAGCTCCCAGTTATTTTCGTGACACAGTGTGTCGTCGGTCGACCGGGGACCCCAGGATGTCGACCGAGCACGTCAGGTATCTGTTTCCAGACTGTGTTGCAGGTCGACCGAAGACACCAGGATGTCGACCGAGCACGGGAACCAGAGCTTGCGCAGAAACAGAAGTCTTGCACGAAAATTCAGCATTCTTATCTATTTCGTTTGGGACTCTTTCTAAACGAATTGTAGCCTATTTTGAACACTCTTAAGGGTTACCATAACCTATATAAAGGCATGTTTGGTTCGTTTTTAAGAAGACACCAGAGAGAAAGAAGAGAAGAGGAAAAGAGAAGAAAAGAGAGTGAGTTTTGGAGAGAAGAGAGTGATGTTGCTGTGTGCTATCTTGTTACAAGTTTTTACAGCAAGTGTGGACGAGGATGTGCTTTTGAAGATGGTGTTTCGTCCATAAGATAAGTATCTCTCTGTTTATGCTTTAATTTCAATTTGTAAGGGATTGAGAGAGAGAGATTGTAGAGGGGAAGGGTTATAGAAAAAGGTTTCTACTTTAATTCTGTAGAACATCAAGTTGGTGCTTGGTGTCTGGGGTTTGGTGATCCTATCTGTTGGTGCAGATAAATTATAAAGGGAGTCGGTGCTTCCTAGATAGTTAGTGCTATCTGAAACTAAAGGGAGTAGGTGCTTCCTAGATAGTTGGTGCTATCTGAAACTAAGGGTTGGTGCTCTTTGTCGTTGGTGCGACTAAATAGATTCAGATCTGTTCCGGATTGGTGTTCGGACAGTCTTTGAACCGTGGACGTAGCCTTTCGGTGAACCACGTTAAATCTGGTGTCCTTGTGTGATTTGATTTGCTTTTGTTGTTAAATTGGACCTGTTTTTAAAGAATCACTGATTCACCCCCCCCCTCTCAGTGATCGCGATATCTAACAGGGATACCTTCCTTTAAATCTATGCATGAAGAATTTTCGTCTGGGTAACCTGAATCTTAACCCTTTCGTCGACTGAGTAGGGATGTACAATGCTGCTGGATTAACTTTGTACTTAGGATTGGATTGTCTATTCGCTTATAATTCCGAATTGTACCATTTGGTACCTTCCGCATGAAATGTTCATGTTCCTTAGCATCGTTTATTTTATTTGTTTGGGACTAAATGATGAACTTAGGATTCCTTTTGATGTTCCGTTTATTCTGAAAGTTCAATGAAAGTGTCAAGACTAGACGGCTTTGATTGTAAAGCTTGTCGAGAACTACTTATGATGTTTATGTTTTGAAGAAGTCTGATTGTTTTGGCTTGATTTAATGATGGAAAAGTAGTTCTCTATGATTTGATGAATCTTGTTCACATAAGAAGAGTATATTCCCTCACTATTGTATGTTTAGGACTCTTGTGTCAGGCACCACTCAGCTGTAAACGCCCAACACACTTGGGGCACCATTTGTGTGAGGACTTTGGCTTAAACGTCTGCGCAGTACGACTTTTTATATTTAGATGGATGTACACCATCAGATACCCATTCTGAAGAAGTTTGATGTTTTGTTTATTTTGTTTTAAAGGGTATCATTCTGATTGCTTACCGGGTTTTCATCCCGTGCCACTCTACCACAACTCTCATGTTGAGTATGAAGGGTCATGTGAAACTATCCGTGGTGCATTAGCTTATGTGACTTGCCTATTTGTTAGGTGTTTTATTAGTCTGTTTATGATTCGAATGCTATGTATTACTACTTTTGAATGCAATTCATTTCTACTGATTTTGTCTATCGTATTGTCTAATCTGATTCGTTCTGCATATCTATTGATGTTTTATATATATTACTTGCCGACCTTCGTGTCTGATGATATTACTCTTGGTGCATAGGTACCGAGCCTTCCTATTACGAGGGGGAGGAAACGACGGAAGAAGTTCGGGTAGATCAGCCTGATGACTCCGTAGAATATAGTACGGACGTCATTGTCTAGCCATGATGACCCCGTACACGAGTGCCTTAATGATATATCTGTTTAGTTTCACTTTTGTTTCTTTTATCCTTTTGATTAGGCCTAAATTTTGGTGTGGCCTAATGTTGTAATTAATACTTTTGTTAACAGTTTCAAACTTGAATTCTAGTTATATTATTCAGTATTTGCTCGAACTATACTCTTTTTAGATACCATTTGTATTTATAAGCTTCCGCTATTTGTTATATGTATTCGAGGAAATGTTTATACCTCACAGCGGTCTTCGATCCAATTGGGACACGATTTGGGCTAAGTTATATTTAATTAAGTTTGGAAAATTTTTGATTAGCCCTAATCTCACGCATAACCCCGGTTTACATTTTGGGGGCATGACAAGTTGGTATCAGAGCATTACTGTTTCTATATTTAAAAACAAGTAGAAACTAAGACGTGTGAGGATTGGTTTTCTTTTGGGTATCTTAGCTTTTGTAGATTGTATAGTTTGATTGTTAGATTGAGTCCCATAGGACTAATGTTTCTTATGTTTCAGGATGGCTGGCCGTAATATGCGCTCCAATAGTAGTGGTAACCCGGAGAGCAGTAATGCCAATGCTAGTGCTAGTGACTCCTTTGAGGACACGTTTAACAAGCTCATGCAAGTGTTTGTGACTTCACAAGAAACACAAACTCTGAATCAGACTCAGCAGAAAAAGAGTCAGACAAAACAGCAGGAGGATCAGGCTACCTTCCAGGCACAGATGCTTCAGGTCTTACAGAGGCCAACACCACCAGCTCAGGTCATAATGCCAGCTCGGGTTACAGACCCGAATGACATGTACGATAAGTTCAAGAAGAGAAACCCACCAGTCTTTTATGGGAACGAAGATCCCCCCGATGCTGACGAGTGAATAGTTCAGATGGAAAAGATTTTCCATGTCTTTCAGTGCACAGGTCAGGAGCAAGTACAGTTATTAGCCTATATGTTCAGGGGTGTAGCTGAGATGTGGTGGAAATCAATGAGACACCTTATGATACGATCAATGATGCCACTGCTTGGACATCATTTCAAAAAGAGTTTCGCACCAAGTACATTCCACCACATATCCAAGCTCAGAAGCTTGTGGAGTTTGAGTCCCTGTTGCAGGGAGAGGATACCGTTCATGTATATGAGCAGCGATTCACTAACCTAACCAGGTTTGCACCGGTCTTGGTGAAGACCGAAGAGGATAAGATTATGAGGTTTGTTCGTGGATTGAGGCCCGACATTAAGATGGAGGTAACATCGGTCGCGCTGCCTACTTATGAAGAAAACCTAAAGCGTGCATATTAGGCTAAAGGGTCTATCCGGCAGAAGACTCTCTATACCCAGCAGCTTCAACAGGCACAGACTCTGGTTAAGAGTCAAGGTTCAGGCCAGTATCAGTAGAAGCATCCACAGCAACCGTATCAACAGTAGCGCACACAGCAGCAATACCAGCAGCAAGCCAAGAGGCCTAGGGTAGGTCCAACAACGGGGGTCCATTATGATCATTGTCGCAAGAACCACCCGACAGCGGAGTGTAGATGGATCACATGAGGTTGCTTTGAGTGTGGTTTAATGGGCCATCTGATTAAGGATTGCCCGAAGAAGACCGGACAAGGTGTGAGGAACGCATCTCCTCCTCGACCACCAATAGCAGCGCAGCCTTTGAGACAGGCACAGCAGCAACAGCAGCTTAGACTTCCGGCACCACCACAAGGCATGGGGCAACAGAGGCCCCAGGGACAACAAAGGCCTCAAGGGCAACAGTACAGACAACAGGGACAGCAGATGCCTCATCAGCGTGGCAAACTTTTTGCCTTGGATCAACAAGAAGGCGAGGAAATTGGAGGAGTTGTGGAAGGTACACTCTCCATTTCAGATGTACCTGCTAGAGTCTTATTTGATTCTGGTTCCACACACTCTTTTGTTTCACCTATCTTTGTTGCATGCTTGGTGGGAGACATAGCTCCATTGCATTATATTCTCTTCGTTAATACTCCCTTAGGGAAAAGCGTACAGTGTGAGTCCTATTATCCAGCATGCAAAGTGCAGGTGGGGAACTTTGTTCTATCTGCAGACTTGATCATCCTCGGGATGAAAGACTTTGATGTGATTTTGGGTATGGATTGGTTATCCACCTATAGAGCAGTGATGGATTGCTTCAATAAGACAGTCAGATTGCAAGTGCTGGCAGACAGTGTGGAGATTGTTGGAGAGCGGAGACCCATGTCCACTAGATTCATTTCAGCCTTAAGGGCAGATAGATCGATTAGGAGTGGATGTGAGGGTTATGTGGCATTTATCGCGGGGGATAAATTGTCCAAAGCGGTGGAGGATATTCCAGTTGTGTGTGAATTCCCGGATGTCTTTCCGGAAGAGATACCTGGACTACCACCGGTTCGAGAGATTGATTTCACGATTGAGCGACGGCACCGATATCAAAAGCACCTTGCCATATGGCTCCAGCAGAGCTAAGGGAGCTGAAAGCTCAGTTGTAAGATCTCTTGGACAAGGGATTTGTGAGACCGAGTGTATCACCATGGGGTGCACCGGTGTTGTTTGTGAAGAAGAATGATGGTACGATGCGTATGTGCATAGACTACATGCAGCTGAATCAGGTTACGATCAAAGAACAAGTACCCTTTACCAAGGATAAATGACTTATTTGATCAGTTGCAGGGTGCACAGTACTTCTCGAAGATATATTTGAGATCAGGCTACCATCAGATACGTGTCAGGGAGCAGGATTTGTAGAAGACAGCCTTCAGGACCAGATACGGACATTATGAGTTCTTGGTTATGCCATTTGGGCTGACCAACGCACTGGGAGTATTCATGGCTTTGATGAATAGGATCTTTGCACCATGCTTAGATCGGTTCACAGTTGTATTCATAGACGATGTTCTAGTCTATTCGAGGTCCATAGATGAGCATATAGAGCATTTGAGGAATTCATTGCAGATTCTGAGAGAGAATCAGCTCTATGTCAAGCTGAGTAAGTGTGAGTCTTGGCTTGAGCAAGTGTCCTTTCTTGGACATATCATCTCTAGAGAAGGTTTAATGGTAGATCCAGTGAAAATTGAGGCAGTAGTCAGTTGGCAGAGTCTGAAGTCAGTGTCAGATATCAGGAGTTTTCTGGGGATATTACTCTTGGTGCATAGGTACTGAGCCTTCCTATTACGAGGAGGAGGAAACGACGGAAGAAGTTCAGGCAGATCAGCCTGATGACTCCGTAGAATATAGTACGGACGGCATTGTCTAGCCGTGACGACCCCGTACACGAGTGCCTTAATGATATATCTGTTTAGTTTCACTTTTGTTTCTTTTATCCTTTTGATTAGGCCTAAATTTTGGTGTGGCCTAATGTTGTAATTAATACTTTTGTTAACAGTCTCAAACTTGAATTCTAGTTATATTATTCAGTATTTGCTCGAACTATACTCTTTTTAGATACCATTTGTATTTATAAGCTTCCGCTATTTGTTATATGTATTCAAGGAAATGTTTATACCTCACAGCGGTCTTCGATCCAATTGGGACATGATTGGGGCTAAGTTATATTTAATTAAGTTTGGAAAATTTTTAATTAGCCCTAATCTCATGCATAACCCCGGTTTACATTTTGGGGGCGTGACAAGAGGCATCAATTGCGATCCATAATGTTACTCGCTAATCTTCTCTGATGGAAGTATATTTGGATCGATTCTTCAACCATGCAATCTTCTATAAGCAAGCTTTGTATTGTACTTGATTAATATAATAATATCTAATGTATTTATGCTGTTATAGATGATCAGGAATGGCAGCATAACGGCATCGATTGATATCTATGGAAACAAGTAAAGCCTCCACTACATTTTCTGATGCGAAACGAGTCGATGTACTCCGTTATTAGTGAGTCACATGGCAATGTAATGTGCCCATTGTCGGGTAGTCCAAATGCTTCCTCTGACATTTTAAACTAGTCTATGAACATGGGGCTACTTAAATATGGCAAGGGGAGTGATCGACACTTAAATGTGCAACTTTTAACCGCAAGACTACGGTGTCGTCAAGTAGTAAAGGACTAAAGAGTCCGGATTATCTATCCCACGAAGAGAGGATGGAACAAGCAATGAATCCAATTAAAGGAGAATTGAACTAAGATATAGCTAATATAGAAAATTGAAGTAAGCAATTAAAACTACTAAACTATGTAATGTAAACTGTTAATTAACAATCTAAAATATGAAATTAACAAGGTCTAAGCTAATCTAACAAACTACACTAAACTAGTGGATGCATGGTGGTGGAAATGGAAGATTTAAGGTGAAGATGTGGTGTGAAATGTGTGATTTTAAAACAAGTGGTGTGAAGTGTAGATCTAGAAATCTAGAAGTGAAAATAACAAATCAAATAAAGATTTAAATTGACAACAATAAGAATAATAGATTAGGCAATCCAAAATCCACTAAGTATGTAATTAACTCAAACAATGGATGTTCTAATTCAATTCCCAAATCTGCAATCCAATTAGCAATCTCTTGCCTAATTAGATTGGATGATATAACAATGAAGATCAAAGTAAAAGAAAATCAAAGGCCAAGATCATAGATCATCATCTAGCTACCCTAATAATAAATCATCAAATTGAAGCTACAAAAGATCAAAGATAAGGGCTCTAGAGCATGTTATGCGAGAGAACTTAATCAAAATGCAAAGCATCAATTGAGATTATCCGAGCATCAAGTGTAGAGATAGAGCATGAGAAATGAGAGGAATTAGCACAACTAGATCTAAAATCTACTAATCAGTTAAGGCACAAGTAGGGAATTTAAACTAAAACATGCATGTAATTAAACTAATCACATTACTTAGCTTCAAAAGGAGAGCCTAATCCAAGAGCTCTATGAAAGAAACTGCGATTCAGATCTGGACATCACTAAGGAAGGACGTCCATGACTAATTTGTAACATAACAGATTTTAAAAAATCTGATATGGGCAGCATAAATCAGCCATATAGATCGCATAAAAACTCCATAGTTTCATGATCAACAAGTGTATAATTAAAGGAGATTCAAGAAGACTATTACCTTGATGATTTGTAGACTTCAAATCTCTGAAATAAAAGATCCAAAGGGCTGAACTCAGACTTGCAATCAGCAAACAACTTGTTGGAATTTTCTGCAGTAGAATTGCTTTCGATCTTCTTCTCTATTTCACTTCCAATATCTGATTGGCTAAGATGGTGGGATCTTAATCTAGATTTCTAGATGGGTTTTGAGAACCTTTTTCTATGGAAAAAATCTCAGACCTTAAACTCTTTTCAATGAAGAATAGAAAAGGCCTGGACATGTGGGACTTTTTAGCATAGGGGATGATGTTGGACGTCCAAGGGGGCTTCCTCCCTTTTATAGAAATCTTTGGGATTGCTTTCCTAAAAAGTTATCTCTTCTAATTCTCATAGATGTCCTAAAAGGAAAGTATAATCTAAAGATTTATTTCCTTTTAGAAATACTCCAATTAGAAAAGGAAACTAAAGGAACATCCCACAAACTTTAGCAATTAGTAATCCTAGTTGCACAACACTTACTAATTTAAGTTTCTAATTTAAAAGGGAAACTTTACTATAGGAATACTAATCCAAAGAGGAGTCCAACGTTCCAAGTAGAGAGACCTACTCAAAGTTGGAACCTCACCTATGGAATTCCCATTATGGACGTCCCACATAATAATGCACACCATGGCCCACAAATAATTTATCTAGAATTAAATTCATGTATGCCATCAAAGGCCTATTTGAATTTAAACTCAAAACTATTTTTCCACTAAAATAATTCAACCAGATGTCATCTAAACAATTTACGAAACCATGCCAATCTAGGAAAGTGACTAGAGAAGGGACTAAAAGACATATTTGCCCTTGGATCCCAAAATGACCAAAATGTCTATGCTAAACCCATAGCAACATGAAGACCATTTTAACCTTAACTCATTCCACTAAAGAGTTATCGTTGAACTCCAGGGACAAATATTTAATATGATATTAAGCTAGTCAGAAAGTGACAGTTGTCTTCCACCTACTAAGTAAAATGACCTAAATGCCCCTCTATGTAACATCCATAATCAAGTCAGGTTATCCGATGTACTATCAACCTTCTAGATTATATCTAAACCTTAGAACTTCATATCCTTAACTTAATCATCATCCGGATATCATTCTCTTGGTCCAGGGAGCGACCCACAAGTTCAATATCCATATGGAACATCCATATACTAAGATCTTAGTTTTTGATGATTAATCGGATAATTCTAAGGGGACGATCATTCCATCATTAGATGGCATAGATTCTTTATTGCATCTGCACGTCCCAACTGATCAAGTCCGAGTACCCAAAACACAGAGCTGTTGACCCATGAAAAGAATCTCACCCATAGTGAATTAAAGCACAAGAACTTGACTTCGTCAGTTCATCCACAAATGCTCAAGATTAAGAGCACTGGTCACTCAGTAGCATGAGGTGACTTGATCTCTCTCAGTGATAGTACTAGTTTTAGAGATCACACCTACCATGGTCCTGTTCAATGCATTGCATATGCACTAATGAGATAAATCCGGGAAAGTCCTCCCACGACTTAGGTAAGTCACCCTGAATACAGGAGAGTCTCTCACTATAACTTATACCAAGATGAAGTGCCAGCTCCATCTCTCAGTTATGAACAAATATGTTGTTTCCAGTGTCCATGAATTAGACCTATCTGTGTGTAGACACTACACACCTAATTTATTTACTAGAAACAATGGGCCTTACACAACCATACATATATACATGTTTAAAGAGAAAAGAGTCATTCCATTAAATAACCAATAAATATCCAGTAACAAAAGATGAGAGTGCAGCTAGTGGGCTTTAGGGCATACACCAATCCCAACAAACTCCCACTTGCACTAAAGATCACTACTTCCTAACCTAACACCCATAGACTCAACATGAGAAGTAAAGACTTTCTCAGTAAGAGTCTTAGTGAATGGGTCAGCTAAGTTATTCGCCGAAGCAATATGCTCCACCACTATTTCTCCATCTTGAATGAAATCCCGAATCAAGTGGTACTTTCTCTGAATGTGCTTGCCTTTCTTGTGATTCCTGGGCTCTTTGCATTGTGCTACAGCACCAGTGTTGTCACAGTACATGACAATCAGTTTATGCACCGCAGGAACAACTCCCAATTCCAATAGGAATTTTCTGAGCCATACTGCTTCCTTCGCAGCTTCCGATGCCGCCACATACTCTGCTTCCATGGTAGAATCAGCAGTACAGGATTGCTTCACACTTCTCCATGATATAGCCCCTCCTGACAGAGTAAAGACGTATCCTGAAGTAGACTTTCTGGCATCACTATCAGATTGGAAATCAGAGTCTGTATACGCCAAAGGCGTTAGATCATCTGCTCGAAAGGTTAGCATATAATCTTTCGTTCTCCGAAGATACTTGAATATATGCTTAACAGCTTTCCAATGCATAGGTCCAAGGTTTGACTGATATCTGCCAACCATGCCAACGACAAAGCAAATATCTGGTCTAGTACATAACATAGCATACATGAGGCTTCCAACAGCGGATGCATATGGAACTCTCCTCATGCTCTCTATCTCTTCAGATGTCTTTGGACATTGATCTCGAGACAGTGGTACTCCATGTCTAGAAGGTAGCAAGCCCTTCTTGGAGTCATGCATGTTAAGCTTGACCAATATCTTCTCAATATATGAAGATTGGGATAAGGCTAACATCTTATTCTTACAATCGCGCAAAAGCTTGATCCCTAAGATATAGCTGGCCTCACCCAAATCCTTCAACTGAAATTTAGAGGATAACCAAACCTTTGTGGATGACAATATACCTACATCATTTCCAATGAGCAATATGTCATCTACATACAGAACTAAAAATGCAACTGCTTTTCCACTTCCTTTCTTATACACACATGGTTCATCAATGTTTTGATCAAAGCCAAAAGATTTGACTGCCTGATTAAACTTGATGTTCCATGCTCTAGATGCTTGCTTAAGTCCATAAATGGACTTCTTAAGTTTACATACAGTGTTATCTTGGCCACTAGCAATGAAACCCTCTGGTTGCATCATATAGATGCATTCGTCAAGACTTCCATTAAGAAAAGCTGTCTTGACATCCATTTGCCATATCTCGTAGTCATAATGACATGCGATGGCCAAGAGAATCCTTATGGACTTAAGCATAGCCACTAGTGAAAAGGTTTCCTCATTATCGATACCCTCTTTCTAAGTATATCCTTTCGCCACCAGTCTTGCTTTGAAGGTTTCCACCTTTCCATCCACTCCTCTCTTCCTCTTGTAGATCCACTTGCACCCTATGGGTTTAATCCCTTCAGGTGCATCTACAAGTTCCCAGACTTGATTGGAATACAAAGAATCCATTTCAGATTTCATCGCTTGCTGCCACATGTCAGCATCTATATCCGTTACTGCTTCATCATAACTAGTAGGATCCTCAACCAAATCTTCAGAGTCTGTCTTAAAAGACACTCCTAGATATCTTTCTGGTTGTCTAGAAATTCTCCTACTATGATGAGGCTCTGGAGTGTTAAAAGGAATATCTCGTTCATCTACTGTCTCAGGATCTGGTATAGATGTTATAGGAGATCCCGGAAGAATCTCCTCAAGTGTTTCTTTACAACTAAGCTCTTGGTACATCATACAATCATCCTCTAAGTACCTAGCATGAGTGCTGATAAGCACTTTTTGCTCCTTTGGATGATAAAAGATGCCACCTCTCATTCCCTTAGGATACCCAATGAAGTAGCACATTTCCGATCTGGGTTCCAGCTTGGTAGCTTTATCATTCAGTACATAGGCCGGACAACCCCAAATGTGGATATGTCTTAAACTAGGTTTTCGACCTGTCCACATTTCTTGCGGTGTCCTAGGTACTGATTTAGAAGGTACCGGATTTAAAATGTATGCTGCTGCTTCTAGGGCATATCCCCAAAAAGATATAGGTAGGGTTGCATGACTCATCATGGACCTTACCATATCAAGAAGGGTACGGTTTCTTCTCTCCGCTACACCATTTTGCTGGGGTGTACCCGGTGCAGACAACTGAGACACAATCCCATGTTGTGTGAGGTACTCTTTGAACTCACCCAGGAGGTACCCGCCACCTCGATCAGATCGAAGGGCTTTGATATGTTTCCCTAGTTGTAACTCCGCCTCAGCCTTGAATTGCTTGAATTTATCAAACGGCTCAGACTTGCGTCGCATTAAGTACACATATCCATACCTAAAGTAATCATCAGTGAAGGTGATGTAATACTCATACCCTCCTCGAGCCGGTTTGTTCATAGGACCACACACATTAGTGTGAATCAATTCTAACTACTGCTTTGACCTTAGTCCCTTTCCAGAGAATGACCTTTTGGTCATCTTTCCCTTGAGACAGGATTCGTACTGAGGAAAAGGTTCGAAATTTAATGAGCTCAGAGGCCCATCTTCTACCAACCTCTAAATCCGTTTTAGGCTAATGTGACCCAAACGTAAGTGCCAAAGATATGTGTCATTGATTGAAGATACCTTCCTTTTAAGGGAAGTTGAGTTTTGTTGTTGTACATTTTGCAGTGTGGGAGCAATAGGATATATATAAAATAAGTTGTCATGCATTCTACAGGAACATATAATATTTCCATCTCTACTGATATCAACACCAGAATGGAAAGAAACTGAATAATTAAATTCAATGAGTCTGGAAACTGAAATTAAATTCTTCCTCATGTCCGGAACATAGAAAACATTATTTAAAACTAATATCCTATCACATGGAAAATGTAAGAAAACAACTCCTACTGCAACTGCCCAAACTTTAGCTCCAGTTCCAACTCTAAAGGCAAACTCTCCTTTCTCAATCTTCTGCATTATCTGAAACCCCTTTCTTAACTGAGGCTAGCAACTTGGGACAATCTTTCTTCCAATGACCTTTGAGGCCACACTTGAAGCATTTCCCTTTGGGCTTTCCATCTGTACCCTTGTCCTTCTTCTTACCAGTATTGTCCTTTTTCTGTCCTTTTCCCTTATTCTGCTTCTTCTTGAACTTCTTCCCTTTCGGGTTTAGTTTAGAGGAAGACTGGGAAAAGTGAGCTTGGGCTTTGGGCTTCAAGATGGCTTCCGCCGCCTGGAGTTCTTTCATTAACTCAGATAGAGTCATGTCCATCTTGCTCATATTGAAATTGAGCTTGAACTGATTGAAAGAGTCCGGCAGAGTTTCGAGAATCATATCAGTTTGACTCTCTACATCAATCTCAGCCCCTAGAATCTCAGCTACATTGAAACAATCCATCATCTTGAGCATATGCTCTTTGAAAGGTGTTCCCTCAGCCATCCTAGTATTCATGATAATCCTTATAGCAGCTTGCCTAGCTGGCCTGCTTTTGTCTGCGAACATCTCAGACAAGGACATCATGATTTCATAGGCTGTGTCCATATGCTCGTGCTGTGTTTGCAACACGTTGGACATGGAAGCAAGCATGTAGCATTTAGCCATGCTATTCGCTTTCTTCCATTTCTTCTCAGCCTCTAACTGGTCATCAGTAGAATTAGCATCAATATCAGGGCAGGTTTCCAACAAGACATACTTGTACTCCTCAGCAGTGAGTACTATGTCAAGATTTCTCTTCCAATCTATGTAATTAGGTCCAGTCAGTTTGTTCTCATGAAGAATGCACATCAACGGACTAAAAGAATCTTTACCCATCTCTCTCTGGATATGAAACGATTTATAATTAGACAGGCAGTATATATGTAATATGCATATGGTGCTTGTTATAAAAGGAAAAAACAAAGCACAAAACTTTTTACATTATTTAACCCCAATCATAATGTATCAGCGTTTCAACCTCCTCATAGACCCTCCATCGAAGGGATGGCCGAGCCTATAGTCATGTTGAATTAAGGTATGCTTATTTGGATTATCACTATCTAGATACACATATCCAGTGGTAGTCCAATCACTGATTGGTTTGGCCTCATATGACAAATGACCATTAACTCCTAGGGAGAGGTGATTACCGTCTTATGTCAAGTGTTTTACCATCTCTTATGAAATTTCCCAGAATGTCTATGATTTAAGTCCTCCAAAGGGAAGTGACTTTTATCCATTCTAGAAGTGAACTTTAGTAAAGAGCTCCACCGAAGGGATGGCCGCTCCCACCAACACTTCATTGACATTCTATAGAAGTGATCTTCAGTAAAGAACTCCACCGAAGGGATGGCCGCTCCTACTAACACCTCATTACGAATATTCACATTAGTTCACCCATTAATCCATCAAAGCGGTCTTTAGTAAAGAACTCCACCGAAGGGGTGGCCGCTCCTACTAACACCTTAATGAGATAACATGAACGAAAATGGAAGGCCGTGGGGTCTTTCCAAAACACCCTCTCCCACTTGATTATTTATCACTAGGGTATATACTATTTGACCTTTACATTGTTTACTCAAAAACTCTTTTAAATCTAGCAAACTTAGTTAATTAAATTTATGACTCAATGATTTAAGTCATCTTAAAAATAAATAACCTTTGCTTTAAAACATTTGAGCAAATCCCTGTAAAGAATCAAAAACCTAACTTGGGTTATGGGAACCCATAGGTAGCTTCTAATTAGATTTTAGTTTAGCCTCTTTTGGAAACCAAGGGTACCAAGATAAACTAAACCCTATCCAATTTTAAACCTTAGACAAAATAGAAGGTGCTGGTCTAAGTTTCGTTTAAAACAATTAGCCAAACTTGAAACAATCCAATATAAAAAAGATGCCAATTTTAGAACCTAATGGTGGCCATGTTTCTAGGTGACATTCATAGCAATTATATAAAGCATTCATCCATGCATTCCATATATAAGAGCAAATAAAAGTATGCAATCCTTGATGGCTTCCTGTTCTTCGGACTTCTAATCCTTATCGAACTAGGACATAAAAAATAGATCTCATCTTGCACCAAGAAGTCTTGTCTCCTCCACCACTAAGGAATCCGGTTACTTGCAACCTATCTTGCTTGAAACTTTCTTCTTCTTGCTTGTTCCAACAAATTAAATTTATACAAGCAAACCCATAAAAAAAAACCCAAATTACATTGGAGATGCCTATGCCTTTTAAGAAAGCTTACATCAAGACTAGTTGGAATAAAAGTAAAGAAAGAATTACTACTTCCTATAATTGCTAAACGCGCAATCGTACACTTTCCAACTAATGAAAAAACACCCAAATCCACATAACAATCATGCGAACCATCAAGGATACAATATATGGCTTGCAAACAAAAAGGTTAGTGCATGCAAAACACTATGTGCATCATTAAACAAATCTGGAAAATAAATTCCAGCAATGTTAATGAAACTTGCACACAACATGCATCACATAAAGAAAACTTGATATAACTTTAGTAGGGTGCCACCATGCCCATAATCAATCTAGGATTAATTAAACACAATATGGGATCATGATTTCACATGGAGTGGCTCTGATACCACTGAAAGAAACTGCGATTCAGTTCAGGACGTCCATGACTGATTTGTAACATAACAGATTTTAAAAAATCTGATCTGGGCAGCATAAATCAGCCATATAGATTGCATAAAAACTCCATGGTTTCATGATCAACAAGTGTATAATTAAAGGAGATTCAAGAAGACTATTACCTTGATGATTTGTAGACTTCAAATCTCTGAAATAAAAGATCCAAAGGGCTGAACTCAGACTTGCAATCAGCAAACAACTTGTTGGAATTTTCTATAGTAGAATTGCTTTCGATCTTCTTCTCTATTTCACTTCCAAATCTGATTGGCTAAGATGGTGGGATCTTAATCTAGATTTCTAGATGGGTTTTGAGAACCTTTTTCTATGGAAAAAATCTCAGACCTTAAACTCTTTTCAATGAAGAATAGAAAAGGCCTGGACGTGTGGGACTTTTTAGCATAGGGGATGATGTTGGACGTCCAAGGGGACTTCCTCCCTTTTATAGAAATCTTTGGGATTGCTTTCCTAAAAAGTTATCTCTTCTGGTTCTCATAGATGTCCTAAAAGGAAAGTATAATCTAAAGATTTATTTCCTTTTAGAAACACTCCAATTAGAAAAGGAAACTAAAGGAACATCCCACAAACTTTAGCAATTAGTAATCCTAGTTGCACAACACTTACTAATTTAAGTTTCTAATTCAAAAGGGAAACTTTACTATAGGAATACTAATCCAAAGACGAGTCTAACCTTCCAAGTAGAGAGACCTACTCAAAGTTGGAACCTCACCTATGGAATTCCCATTATGGACGTCCCACATAATGCACACCATGGCCCACAAATAATTTATCTAGAATTAAGTTCATGTATGCCATCAAAGGCCTATTTGAATTTAAACTCAAAATTATTTTTTTAATAAAATAATTCAACCAAATGTCATCTAAACAATTTAGGAAACCATGCCAATCTAGGAAAGTGACTAGAGAAGGGACCAAAAGACATATTTGCCCTTGGCTCCCAAAATGACCAAAATGTCCATGCTAAACCCATAGCAACATTAAGACCATTTTAACCTTAACTCATTCCACTAAAGAGTTATGGTTGAACTCCAGGGACAAATATTTAATAAGATATTAAGCTAGTCATGTAAGATCCCGACCCCCAGTCCTTTTGTTTAGTATTGTTTTAATCGTGGTTTGGCTTTTTAAGCGAGATTTGATTTAGTTTGACCTTGTTTTTGAGTTCGACTGGATTTTTCCATAACCTTGAAGATTTTGAGACCGTTGACTTTGTTTTGACCCGGTATATACGATATGTATTTTTTTTATGAGAAATTACTTTTCATTTCTAAAAATTCTGAATTTGGTGTATTTTGACTCATTTTATGAAGTTTAACAACTTTCATGTTTTGATCATTTTGAGTTGATGCTCAAAAATTCGCGTTTTTTCGAGGAAAATGGGCAAAAATGACATTTTCACTAAATCTGTCCATAAATTTCGAAAATTTCATGAATTTGGGGAAAATATACTTTTTGGAAAGTAGATATTTCGCTGATCGTTTTTGTCTTCTTCGTCGTTTTCGTTCGGGGCCCACAAATGTTAGTTTCAGCCTTGTGAAGATTGGGGGCCCATGGGGCCCAGCCCATTTGTTCTATAAAACCACCATTGGGTTCTCTTCTCTCCCATTCTTCATTTTCCTGCAACAAAAAGGGGAGTTAGGGTTTTCTCTCCCAGCCCTTTCTCTCTCCTCATGTATCTCTTGTTCTTTGATGCTAAAGGGAGATTTGATCTTCCCATCTCCTTCTTCTCCATTCAAGCTTCCTAAAGAACCCATTTGCAAGAGATTTGAGCTAGGAGAGACCACCTTTCCATGCATTTCTTCTTGGTTTGAGCACCCAAAGGTTAGCAATGGTTTTCTTTTCATGAGGTCTAGGTTTTCCAAACCCTTTGGAGTATTTTTCTCATATATGCAAAGACTTTCTTTGAGATTTGCAATGTATTGATTTTTAGGGTTTATTCATGAGCTATTTTGGGGGTTTTGTAATTTTGGGAGCTTGAGACCCTAGAGCATGGTTTGAAGAGCATCTTAGCTTTCATTGTGGCTTGAGGCAAGTGGAATCTTCAATTAATATGATGTTTTCATATTCTTGTTTGGTTTCATGGCTTTTTGCTCATTATGTTCTAATCCTTTATGATTTATGGATTTACTTTGAATGAAGGAATTAATGTTATGTGGATTTCCATTTATGTTATGGTTTTACCATGTATTAGAAGCTTGCTTTTGTCTTGGTCATTTAGAAAAATTTGATCTCTTTGTGTTAAGTGTTTGGGTTCAAAAGAAAGGGAGACAACTTTGATTGTTTTTAAAAGGGTTGTAATTGATTAATTTGATTGCTAGATTATGGTGATTTGGTGAGTTTGGAAGGTCATGAAAGAGCCCAAGTCATTGTGGAAGGAT
Organism: Litsea cubeba; assembly: GCA_012931725.1. Classification (NCBI taxonomy): domain Eukaryota; kingdom Viridiplantae; phylum Streptophyta; class Magnoliopsida; order Laurales; family Lauraceae; genus Litsea; species Litsea cubeba. Next base: position 91,971,322 of record CM022946.1, on the reverse strand, counting down.
GTATGAAGGAAAAGAATAAAAAAGGAGCTCAAAAGAAGGAAAAAATGCTAAATTCTGCACTGCTGGGCTGGACTGGGCAGGCCCAGTCCGCTCGAGCGACCCACTGGGCCGCTCGAGCGACCCAGCTACTGTCTGGGCTCCGCTCGAGCGGACCTGGGTCGCTCGAGCGAGCCCAGCCCAGCCCAGCCTGGGAAATCTGTTCAGGGCCCGGTTCTGGGTCAACTTGGTGGTCTGTTTGGGCCTGTTTCAAGGCCTGCTTGGGTTGTTTTAAAACCTGATTTTTTGGGCTATTTCAGGGCCTGACATTGGGCTGTTTTAAAACTTACTTTGTGGGACATTTGAGGTTTTAGTTTTGGGCTGTTTTAAAACTTGTTTTGTGGGCCTGGTTCAGGTTGGGTTTGAGCTGATTTTAAGTCTGTTTTGTGGGCCTGTTCAGGTTAGTTTTGGGCTGTGTTTAAAAATCTGTTTTGTGGGCCTGTTCAGGTTAGTTTGGGTTGTTTTAAAAATCAGTTTTGTGGGCCATTAAAGGTCTAGTTTGGGTTGTTCTAAAAATCAGTTTGGTGGGCCACTAAAGGTCTAGTTTGGGTTGTTTTAAAAATCAGTTTTGTGGGCCACTAAAGGTCTAGTTTGGGTTGTTCAAAAAATCAGTTTTGTGGGCCATTCAAAGTTAGTTTTCAAGGGCTGTTTTAAGATATACTTTGTGGGCCATTCCAGGATTAGTTTTGGACTGTTTTAAAACTTGTTTGGTGGGCCATTCAAAGAATAGTTTTGGACTGTTTTAAGGATTGTTTTGAGCCATGTTTAAAGGGCTGTTTTGGGTTAAATGAGTAGACTGTTTGGGCTCGGTTTAAGGCCAGCTATGGGCCTGTTTTTAAGAGTTTTGACATTACTTTTGATACTTGGAAATTTGTGAAATGGGAATGATGTGAGGATGAGTGTATGTGGAATTACCCGGGAATCGTTTGAGTCTCAATGCGCACTTTATCATTTAAATATTATGGATTTTCATTGGCATCAAACGCGCTTTTTATTAATCAATGTTTAAAGGTTAAATGTGCATTGAGATGGTTCCTTGGCAAGGCATTAAGTCATCCTCCACTATCCATTCCATTTCAAGTCAGAACATGTATTTGTATTTGTATTTGTATTTGTATTCTTGGGTAAACTAATTTAAATAGCATCGGTGATTTGTTATAAAATCATGTGGTTTCCCATGTTCGAAAGGGTTGATCGTATGATTTTATACAAATCACTTTGATGTGTATTTTAACAGTTTACCATGGATATTCGTATGTTTTCTCCGATTCGATTTGAAAAGAGATTGGAGTATGTTCGTCACATTCGGGATTTCTTCGATGAGACTATTGTTTTGATAAGACTAGTATTTGAAAATAAAAACCTCGAGGCAAGACGGGGCCAGAGCTTTGTAGTGCGAGCCCATGAGCCAAAGAGGCTATGATTTTGAAAATAAAACCTCGAGGCAAGACGGGGCCAGAGCTATGTAGTGTGAGCCCCTGAGCCAAAGGGATTAACATTATGGTTTGATTCGTATCGGTTTGAGTTTGAAAACTAAAGGCACCACTAGGCTTAGGTCACCTTGTCGGGCTGATCACCCGGCTTGGGATCTTTAATTTGTCCGCTAACTGCAGCTTGGATTCTGTCTGTACCGACCATGGCAACGGTTTTATCTACCGGTCCCATTTGTGTGGCTACGGTTCTGATTTTTGATCTGCCGGTCCCATTTGTATGGCTACGGTTTTGATCCTATTTCTAGTACCACGTTCAGTGGCTACGTTTCTGTCTGCTCTTATTACTTCGGTAATAGGAGGATTTAGCTATTTGTGGTCGCCAAGGTTTTATCTGCATATTACTTTATTTTTATGATTCTTGTGGGTTATACTCTTATGCATTGATTTGGTTAACAGTTTACGATATCGATCATTTATCATACTGTCGCTATTACTCAGGATTTGAAAGGTATTTCCGACTATTAAATGTTTTATTAGACTGTTATCTTTTCGAGATATTTATGTTTCAGAGACTGTTCCTTTATTTGTTTTGATACTTATGTTCGGCCTTTCGATCGTTTTAGCATGCTTTATTGTCATTATTGTTTAGACTATTTATTCGGTTTTACGATGATTTCATCAGGTTTTACGAATGCTCTTTTGTTTCATATTACCTGTTTATTTACTTGCCAGACCGTCGTGTCTGACCCTATTTGTTTGGTGCCAGTCTCTTCTTTTCTGTTTGTAGGTGTTTGATCGGAGGAGGCGGTGGGACCGCCGGTCTGACGTGAGAGACTGCCCGTTGATATCATCTAGATGTCAAGTTTGGCACCAGAGTTCGTATCGAAATGTTGGGGTAGTAGCTCTGTTTAGTTGGTTATATTTGTATGGCTTGTTAGCCTTTTTATTTGGGTTGTAATTAAGACACTTGTTAATTGAAATTTGAATATGGGAAATAATAGATTTGTTACTACCAGCTCAGTGTGTTGTGATTTATGACTTGTGCCAGTCTTATTATGAGATGGCTTTATGACATTGGTGGCGTGCGACACGGAACCCGATGGCCACGGATTCCGAGTCGTAACACCATGTTTAGCTTCCGCGAAAATATACTCTGATTGTGATGAGATTTGTTTATCCTCATTCACGCGGATCTTGGGAAACATAACAAAAGTTTCAAATTATCCCAAAATTTCGCACTCCGGGATCGGTCCACTGCAGGGCCCGGTTTCGGGGCGTGACAAGTCAGAAAGTGACAGTTCTCTTCGACCTACTAAGTAAAATGACCTAAATGCCCCTCTATGTAACATCCATAATCAAGTCAGGTTATCCGATGTACTATCAACCTTCTCGATTACATCTAAACCTTAGAACTTCATATCCTTAACTTAGTCATCATCCGGATATCATTCTCTTGGTCCAGGGAGCGACCCACAAGTTCAATATCCATATGGAACATCCATACACTAAGATCTTAGTTTTTGATGATTAATCGGATAATTCTAAGGGGACGATCATTCCATCATTAGATGGCATAGATTCTTTAATTGCATCTGCACGTCCCAACTGATCAAGTCCGAGTACCCAAAACACAGAGCTGCTGACCCATGAAAAGAATCTCACCCATAGTGAATTAAAGCACAAGAGCTTGACTTCGTCAGTTCATCCACAAATGCTCAAGATTAAGAGCACTGGTCACTCAGTAGCATGAGGTGACTTGATCTCTCTCAGTGATAGTACTATTTTAGAGATCACACCTACCATGGTCCTGTTTAATGCATTGCATATGCACTAATGAGATAAATCCGGGAAAGTCCTCCTATGACTTAGGTAAGTCACCCTGAATACAGGAGAGTCTCTCACTGTAACTTATACCAAGATGAAGTGCCCAGTTCCATCTCTCAGTTATGAATAAATATGTTGTTTCCAGTGTCCATGAATTAGACCAATCTGTATGTAGACACTACACACCTAATTCATTTACTAGAAACAATGGGCCTTACACAACCATACATATATACATGTTTAAAGAGAAAAGAGTCATTCCATTAAATAACCAGTAAATATCCAGTAACAAAAGATGAGAGTGGAGCTAGTGGGCTTTAGGGCATACACCAATCCCAACACTTTAGCCACTAAACATCGAGAAAGAGCTCCAAATCTTCATTAATGATCTTCAATTAACACACTCTCTAGTTTAGTTACAAAAAAGCTCCTAATTACAATCTAAAAGTATGGAGAAGGTAAAATAAAATTGCTAAAAGACTAACTTGCCAAAAGATCTCCCTTTCTCTTTAAAAACATTCCAATTTATAGAAACATTGAAGACATTTGATTGGCTCATTTTCATTCACAAGGATTGCTTCCATTTGATTGGTTGCAACTTGAAGGCTTTTGATTGGCTCTTTTGCTTTCACATGGATTGCTTCAATTTGATTGGTTGCAACAAACTTTCCTTCCAAAAGCATATGTGCTTTTTGCTTTTGTGGTCCTTCATTTTGGAGGCTTTTGATTGGATCATATCCTTTCACATGGATTTGTGCCATGGCAAGCTTTGATTGGTGGAAAGGTTAGAGTTGGATGAAATATCTTCTATGTAAAAAAAAGTGTAATTGTTGGGATTTGAACCCATAACCTATGTCATACCAACCAAAGCTCTAACCAATACACCAACCACTCCTTTGTGTTGGAAAATGACTTCTTCTCGTCTTATTTTGGAATTCTTCAACACTACTGATGCCTTGGGACATTAGCTAGAAGGTTGAGGTAGTCGCGGGGTCCACCTACATAAGAGAAGTTCCATAAAAATGCGCTATAAATAATCGGTTTTATGGATGATAATCCGATAATCCGTTTAATGTGATAGAATGATAAAATCTCTATGTAAAGCAAATGATATGTATATGATATGCGGATAAAACCCAAACTAATGAGGGGTAAAATATGCAATATTTAACACTCATCACACCCCCAAACCTACATTTTGCTAGTCCCGAGCAAAAACTATAAAGAAAAACTAAACTATATGCAAGAAAACAGGGTAAATATCCTAACTCATTTTCGCAGGAATCGCGGCTGCACTTAGCTCGTGCAACAAGCCTTTAAACCCCTACGTTTCCCCTAGTAGACGAGTTTTGTCTCATGAAGGTTTTCAGCGAATAAATCCCACAAAATTCTTTTTATTTTGGAAAGAAAATATTTTTGATGTCCAACAGTCTTTAACAAGCTAATAAGAATGAATACTGAGTTAGGAATACTGGCCAACTCCTGAAGATATGTCAGTCAATACCTAAGTCCCACTGTGTATGTGTGTGTATTTAGCCAATAATCATGCAATCTTTAAGTCGAAGCTCACACAACCTTAATCCCCTTCGGAATACATTTCGCCTTGACTACGGCCTTACAGGTCATACTCTCAATAATGGAAGCACACAGATTTTACAGACTAACTCTCAGTATGTGAGTATGAACAAGGCTAAGAACTCACATAATTGATGAAGAACGGAGCTTATGTATAGAAGGATTGATCTCAAAGAATAAGATATAACCAATAGAAGGTGGAAATGCTCACTCAACTTCTCACTCATTCGGCACCTAACCTTTCCTAGGATCCAATAGGTCTTTCATAGGTTGTAATGGGGTTAGGGTTAATAGGTAGGATAAGGGTTAATTGTGGCTTAGGGTTTTTGAGAAGGTAAGGGTCTTCAAGACATCATAGGAAGGTCTTCCACTGTCTTCACTTCTTCCTTTTGGTTTGTGTTCTTTATTCTACTCTATCTCTTTTTGGTGCTTGCTTTTCTTTGGTTTCCCATATCTTTTTTTTTCTTTTTCTTTTGTTTTCCTTTGGTTCTCATTTCTTCTTCTTCTTCTTTTTTTTTTCACTTTCAAATTCCTTTATTCATTTGTCATCCCTTTGTAGAACATCTATATTTTGGTAGCCCATGTGAAGTCTTCATCACTAATGCTCAAATCCTTCCTTTCTTCATATATCCCTACCCTTCTAAAAAACAATAGGTCAAAAAGCATTATATATGTGTGGGTGATGAGGCTTGGGACAATGAAGGAAGGTTTCTTGTAAAATAGGCTCAAGAGGGCTACTAAGGGTATAAAATATAATAGGTGAGTTCAAAATTTGGCCATTGGTTTTTTGAATGCCTATCATCTTCCCCTAAGTTCGAAAAATGCATCATAAGCTACAAGTCAAGATTTCTTCGCATTTTGATGTCACCTCTATGGTTAGAACAAGGAATAGCACTTATGAGATCAAAAGTGCTGGACTAAGAAGCTCTAGGAGTAGCTCTTCATTCTACTCAGGAATAGCGCAGAAGAGTCCTCACCCAAATCGATATAGATAGGCTCAATCGCTCAATGGGTTCTAGTCTCCACTAATGATTCTTCCGGGTCTTTCAGAAGTGATTTGCTCTTCTCTTAGACTACACTCATGTAGCTAAATGTGTAAAAAATTTCTAGGACTTGTACAAATGACAACTCTTCAAGCAAAATCCATGGACAATTTTTGAAATATTTTTTAGATTTTTAGTGATTTTGGAAAATTTTCAAATTTTTAGGGTTTTTGGTATAAATGGAAAACAAAATAACTTATGTACATGCAAAATGCAATGCATGAAATGCAGTGCCTCACCCCCAAACTTATCCTAAACATTGTCCCCAATGTTTATGCACAACAGAAATAAAATAGGACAAGGAAGATAAATTGAAATTTCTCACCATGGGGTGCCGACACACGGGTATATTGGGTTGCCTCCCAACAAGCGCTAAGTTTAACGTCTTCAGCCAGATGCAATTAACAGTGTATGAGGCCAATCTATCCTGGGTCCGCAAGAATGACCTTTTCAGCAACATTCTCAGGATCCACAAACTTAAGATACTCCTTTAATTTGTGCCCATTCACTTGAAATATGCTACCATCTATGGAATTCAAAAGTTCAACTGCACCGTGGGATTGGACTGAAGGTTCATAGGATGGTTTGGCACCTTCTTTTAGATGAATCTGGTGCATACCTATACAGGGACTGATTCCTTTAATGTCCGAGATGGTCAAACTTAGGACACTCTGATGGTCTTTTAGCACATCTAGTATTTTCTTTTTCTGCTCTTCCTCAAGGTCTAAGGCAATAATTACTGGATTGCTAGCAGAAGGCCCCAAGTAGGCATACTTTAAATTCTCGGGTAATGGTTTCAATTCTAACTTGGGTGGTTCAACAATAATTGATTCTTTTTCGACCATAGATGCAGAGGTGGATGTAAAGATAGACTCAATTTTCTGCTTCTATTGGCCAACATCCATCGGCTGGGTCGAATCGAATAATGCATTAACTTCGCATATGGAGCCGTCGATGTCTATGTCGGCATTAAAGTGAGCCAGACATTCCTCCAGCAGATCTATGTAACATGATGATTGAACCGTTTGATCAACTAATGTGTCAATCATGTTCACTTCCTCATCATCATCTAGGTCCGATGTTTAGAGTCCGTTACGAAAAACATTCAACTCCAACTTCATGTTCCCAAAACTAAGTGTCACAACCCCATTCCTGCATCGAATCACTGCGTCTGATGTTGCAAGGAACGGTCGACCAAGAATGACAGGAATATGTCGGTCGGGGGCTGCCACTGGTTTGGTATCTAAAACCACAAAATCAACTAGAAAATAAAAATCTTTAACTTTTACAATCACATCTTCAACCACACCTTTTGGATACTTGACTGACCTATCAGCAAGACAGAGGGTAATATCAGTCTTCTTCAGTCCTCCCAGGCCCAACTGCGCGTACATGGAGTACGGCAGTAAATTTACACTTGCCCCAAGATCAAGGAGACACCTCTCTATGACAAAGTCTCCTATCTGAATGGTAATGGTAGGGCAGCTAGGGTCTTTGTATTTAGGTGCAATGGTCTGCTGGATCAGGCCTGATGCTTGGGCTGCCATCACAGCGGTTCTGGGTACTGATGTTTTCCGCTTGACAGTGGTCAGGTCTTTCAAAGACTTGGAGTAGGAAGGGATTTGCTTTATGGCATCAAGGAGGGGTATGTTTATCCGGATATTTTTGAAAACTTCTAAGATTCCCTCAAGGTGATCATTCTTCCTAGTCTCCTTCAATCGGTGTGGGAATGGTGCTCTAGGTACCACTTCTAAAGATGATGGTTCAACTACAATGGGCTTCTGAATCTTCTCTCTCTATGGTTCTCCTCTAGGTATGGGTTCTTCTCTCTCTTTCTGCCTTCTCTTTCAAATCTTTCTTCAAATTCTCTCTCTCGGGTTCAACAACTTTCCTCGAACTCTCTGGTTTTCCTAAAAAAATCTTCTCTCTTTGATCCTCTTCAGGCATCTCAACTCTATTGTCAACAGTCTTTCCTGATCTCAGAGTATGGATCGCCTTCACATGCTCATTACTCTCTACCGAACACTGGCCTCTAGGCTGATTGGACTGTCCTTTCGGATTAGGAATGGTTTGGCTCGGGAAATGGCCATATTCTCTCTCAGACAACTGTAAGGTGAGCTGACCTAATTGGGCCTCTAGTTTTGCAATGGACTGGTTCTGGGCCTGGTTAGTCTGCTATTGGATTTGAATGAATTTGGATAACATGTTCTCTAGATGAGAGGATTGCTGAGGGGCTTGTGCTGGTGAAGAGTAATTAGGCATCTGATCTGGGACTAGTGCCCTACATTGGTTCTGTGGTTGGAACTGATTCTGTTGTATGGGTTGCTGATGATGAGGAACCATAGGATGATTGGTTTGAACAGGTTGTTGGAATTGCTGCCTAGGATACTGCGGCTGGAATCCTGGTTGACCTCCGTGGGACTGAATAGGCTCGGATTGATGATACGAAAAATTGGGGTGGAACCTATTGTCTAGGTGGTAGGTCTGACTGAAAGTGTTAACAGTTGGTTTCCGAAAGTTTCCATAGGAATTCAGCGCATTGGCTTGCTCGGCCTTGACAAATGTAGGCTAGGGCAACTCTCAACCACATGCTCACAACTATCGCATAACACACAAACATGATGCAGTTCACTCATACTTCTCAAGGTAGGCTCATGTTGCTGAGGGGTGGGTTGGCATGACATCACAGACATAGATCCTATCTTTTTGCTCAAATTTTCCACTCCTTGAACTAAACTGGTCATCACATTTTTCAAGTCAGGGTCCTGTTTGATGTTATACATTCCAGGTTTCTGGATCCGTATCTCATCTCTCTCCAAGTCTTTCCTATTACTGCTTCAATTTTGTGAATTTTCCGCAAGCTTGACAAGGAATTCGTATGCTTGATCAGCAGTCAGATTCATGAATTCTCCTTTGTGCATTGATTCAATCAAGATACGCTGGGGGTTCGTAAGACCTCTATAAAAGAAATGTATCAACTCTCCTTTGTCAATCCCGTGATGTGGGCATTTGATCAATAGGTCATGGAATCTCTCCCAGGTTTCGGCAAATTCTTCCTCGAGTCGTCCCCTAAAGTTCCTGATGGCACTCCTAAACTGCTCAGTTTTGCTCACTGGGAAAAATTTGGACATAAACCTTTTGACAAGCTCATCCCAGGTGGTAATGGAGTTTGGAGTCAAGGAATTTAGCCAGGCGGCTGCATGATCTTCTAGTGAGAGGGGAAACAACCTAAGCTTCACAGCTTCACTATTCAGATTTTGATTTCTAAACGTGTGGCAGATGGTCAGGAATTTATTCAAATGGATATAGGGCTGCTCACACTCAGATCCATGAAATTTTGGTAACATGTTGATGGTGGCGGGCCAGATTTCAAATTGGTCCGCATTATTTTATGGCAAAACTATACAACTAGGTGAAGTGGAGAAAATGGTGCAAATAATTCATTGAGGGTCCTTTGCTGAGGGTTTTGGGCAGCCATTGTGGGTACTATGGGTGGGGCAGGTAAAGCAAGGTAATCAATCCCCACTAATCGGCCTTGATCACGTATCCACACTCTCATACAACTGCGACTAACCTAGCAATGCAATGGTCTGCTCAATGAAATGAATGCAACATAACAAAAATTTTGAAAACTAAATGAAAAGCTAATCTAAACTAAGGTTACCTAAAAGAATTCTAGACAGCTCCTAACTGTGAAGAGGACACTCTGGCTTCTAACTTGGACCTATGAAATGGAAATTCTGGCCAGTTAACCCCCAGGTAGATGGTGGGATCTCGACGCGCTAGGCGAAGGCTCCTCTTAAAAACCAACTCCTAGAACAACAAAGTTGTCTCCCTATTTGGCAAGATGGTAGCCAAGGGACAAGGTTTGCTTAGGCGCCAGAAAACCTGCCAAGGCACACAATTGGCACAACCGCAGTGGTCTTCCATATTGAGCTCGTAACCTAAGGTCACGTTTCTACTCAATTTTATTATGGTTTATTGGTTCTAAACTCTAAGAGAGAATTAAGATGAAATCCTAAGGGCAAGGAAACGGTGATGAAATCCGAATCCTTATCTTGTTGGGGTAATTTGCCCTTTACTAGTAGTGCACCAAATTACAAGTGTATTTAAAACAATTACACTACAAAGCAAGGAACAACCAACAAAGTAAACCCGCTTGCAAGGGATTTGCGGGGGTTAAGAAATGCAAACCTCCCGATTTATTTCGAGGGACGAATTGGTTGTCGTCGACTCACACCACGGACACCAATTTCCGTGTACGAATGTGAGGGGCCGCGACGGTATAGTCCAACCGTCCTCCTTCCCTACAAGCAATTTATTGCAATTCTACTAAATGACTAACTACTTAAAGCAAGTCAAGTGCGTAAAGTAAAGTAAATGGGTTACGGGCCGACCCGCAACCAAAATTATTACAACTTTGATGATAAATACCTAATACAACCAACTAAGAAAGAAAAAAAAAATGTCTAAACTAATCTTAAACTAGGAAAGCAAGTAAAATCTTTAAGTTCTCCAATGCACTTTTCCACTTTCCTTTGCTCCAAGTGAGAAATTCCCTACAAAACAAACACAAATAATGTGTAGAATCCACAAGGAAAATAAAGGAAAGATAAAAAGTACACTAAGCTAAAAATGAGTTCAAATCTATGAAATTCAAAGCTTTCCAATGCCTCTCCCCGGCAACGGCGCCAAGAACTTGATCGACACTTAAATGTGCAACTTTTAACCGCAAGACTATGGTGTCGTCAAGTAGTAAAGGACTAAAGAGTCTGGATTATCGATCCCACGAAGAGAGGATGGAACAAGCAATGAATCCAATTAAAGGAGAATTGAACTAAAATATAGCTAATATAGAAAATTAAAGTAAACAATTAAAACTACTAAACTATGCAATGTATGTTGGAATTTGAGATGAACTTAAGAAGTCTTATGAAGCATTGAAGTGCTTAGTATCTTAAGTAATCATTTTATGTTGGAATTATTGTCAACACAATGTCACAAGTGTGGTGTTGATAGTGTGGTATTGATAGAGCTTCAAAGAGAAAACAGAGCTAAAACAGTTCAGGAATCAGAATTCCTGAAGCAGTGTGGCCAGTATACCGGGGACCCCACGCGGTCGACCGGGAAAGAGAACTCTGCAGAAGAAAGTCCCAGTTAGCTCCCAGTTAATTGTTGCCACAGTGTGTCGCCGGTCGACCGGGGACCCTATGCGGTCGACCGAGCACGGGAAACCAGAATTGCGCAGAAATAGAAGTTGTGCACGAAAATTCAGGAACCTTATGTCTTTCGTTTGGGACTCTTTCTAAACGAATTCTAGCCTAATTTGAACACTCTTAAGGGTTACCATAACCTATATAAAGGCTTGCTAAGTTCGTTTTCAAGAGTACAGAAGAGAAGAGAGAACAAAAAGAGAGAGTTTTGGAGAGAAGAGTGATTGGAGAAGAAGGCGCTGTTGTGTGTTGCTGTGTTGCACGTTTTTACAGTAAGTGTGGACGAGAATGTGCTCATGAAGATGGTGATTCGTCCATAGATAAGTGTCTCTCTTTTTTTTTATGCTTTAAATTTCAATTTGTAAGGGATTGAGAGAGAGAGAGAGATTGTAGAGGGGAAGGGCTGTAGAAAAGTTCTCTACTTTAATTCTGTAGAACATCAAGTTGGTGCTTGGTGTTAGGGGTTTGGTGATCCTATCTGTTGGTGCAGATAAATTGTAAAGGGAGTAGGTGCTTCCTAGATAGTTGGTGCTATCTGAAACTTAAGGGTTGGTGCTCTTTGTCGTTGGTGCGACTAAATAGATTCAGACCTGTACCGGATCGGTGTTCGAACAGTCTTTGAACCGTGGACGTAGCCTTTTGATGAACCACGTTAAATCTGGTGTCCTTATGTGATTTGATTTGCTTTTGTTGTTAAATTGGACCTGTTTTTAAGGAATCACTGATTCACCCCCCCTCTCAGTGATCGCGATATCTAACAATTGGTATCAGAGCAAAGTTTCCCTTGATAAGCTTAACACAATAAGGGTGATCTCTTGTCAAATGACATGGCATCCAATACAGGGAATAAGAAAGCACCTTTGTTTGATGGTTCTAATTACTCCTTCTGGAAGATCAGAATGCAGGCTTTCATCGAATCACTTGGCTATGATGTCTGGGAGACTGTCAGAGTCGGTTACAATACTGCCATCATACCCACTGATGCTACAACGAAGAAGTTAGCAGACAACGACTCCAAGGAGCAGAATGCACTCTTTAGTGGCCTTGTGGACAGCGAGCTGGTCAAAGTAATTGCATGCAAAACAGCCAAGGAAATATGGGACAAGTTGAAAAGCATTCATGAAGGAGATGAGAAGATCAAAGAAGCGAAATTGCAAACTCATCGCTCTCAATTCGAGTCTCTTCGCATGGAGGAAAGCGAGAATGTTGACTCGTATATGCAACGAGTGAATGAAGTCACGAATGACATTCGTGGGCTAGGGGAGGAGATTAAAGAACCAGTAATCGTAAAAAAGGTTCTAAGATCTCTTCTTCCCCGGTTTGATTCAAAAGTCTCAGCCATAGAAGAAGCCAAGGATCTGAATGAATTTACCATGGATGAGTTGCATGGTTCACTCACTGCCTATGAGATGCGCATAGGTAAGACGTCTTCATCTGATAGAGAAGCGGCCTTCAAAGTTCAGAAAAAGGGAAAAGAGACTGCTGGTCATGATGCTGATACTGATGATGATGAGCTTGAGGCTCAATTAGTTAGAAAGCTGAAGAAAGGAAGCAATGGAAAGTACAAAGGGAAGCTACCCTTTAAATCCTTCAATTGTGGCGGTGTTGGTCACTTTGCTGCGAAGTGTCCGCTGAAAGAAAACAATGATGATGACTCTTATGTTGATAAGAGTAAATGGAAGAAAAATTTCAGAAAGAGGGGCAAAGCAAAAACCTTCATCAGTCAATATAATGACAGCTCGTCTGAAACTTCAGACGATGATGAATCAGCCGAGGCAACTGAAGCTCTCTTCATGGTTACTGTTGAAGAAGAAGAGGAGCAAGAGCCGGAAGAGGAAGAGGAGGCTGAGGTCAATCTTGAAGAAGAACTCATTGCCGCACTTGAGGAGCTTAGCATGGAACGAAAAACAAGATTTGAGAATGGAGAATCCTCTAAGATTACACCTCCGAAAAAGACAAAACCTGTGAAGCCCACTCAGCCTAGAAAAGAGTCCATTCATATGAGAAAGGAAATGAAGTCTAACCAGCCACAAAGAAGATTCAAATTTTATGGTTACTGTTATCATTGCAATAGATATGGACATAAAAGGGCTGATTGTAAATTCTATGTTAGAAACAACCCATTTGTGACTAGGAACCCTTTTTCAATCCTAAACAGCCACAAAATTGAGTGCTATAAGTGTCATAATTATGGACACTTGACTAGGGATTGTAGGTTGCCTATTGCTAACCAATTTCAGGCTGAAAAGAAACCCAAGTTAGTTAAGGCATGGAGGGCAAAGAAAAGGGAAGATAATTCCAAGGAATCTCTCATTGTGCAAACGGCATTCAATGCACAAAAGAAGGCAACACCATGGGTCCTTGATAGTGGCTGTTCAAGCCATATGACAGGTGATAAGGAAAAATTCGTCAAATTACAGCACTATGAAGGCGGATCAGTGAAGTTTGGTAACAATGATGGTGCCAAAATCTGCGGAAAAGGTGTTGTTCAGCTAAAGGCAAACAAGATCAGATCAGACGAGGTCTTATATGTGTCTGGACTGAGACACAACTTGCTTAGTGTGAGCCAGATCTGTGACAAAGGCCACAAAGTTGTCTTCACTAAGAATGGGTTTGCTATCAAGAAGTGTAGCAACGGCAAAACAGTGGCTACTGGATCTAGGACTGCTGGAAATCTCTATACATTGTCAGATGGAGCTGAAAAGACTTGCTTGATGAGTCGGACAGAGGAAAGTTGGTTGTGGCACAAACGCCTTGGGCATCTAAACTTTGATAACATGTCAAAGATTTGCAATTCAAAGGCTGTCAGAGGTATGTCTACAGTTGAAAAGCCTTCCAACCCCATTTGCGATTCTTGCCAAAAGGGAAAGCAAATGAGGGTAATGTTCAAGTCAAAGGAGCATCATTCAAAGAAACCTCTTGAGCTAGTGCACACTGATCTCTATGGACCAATGCGAACTCAAAGCACCAATGGAGATAAGTATTTTATGTTATGCATTGATGATTATACTCGTATGACATGGGTATTGTTTCTTAAGCATAAACATCAAGCACTTGATCATTTTAAAGTGTTTAAAGCACAGGTTGAAAATATGCTTGGAAAATGTATCAAGATTTTAAGGTCTGATCGAGGAGGTGAATTCACATCTGAAGAGTTCACTAACTATTGTGAGCACCATGGCATTCAAAGACAATATTCAGCCCCTAGAACCCCATAGCAAAATGGAGTTGTGGAACGAAAAAATCGCACCGTGCAAGAGATGGCTCGCATAATGCTAACTAAGAGCAAGCTAGCTGACAAATACTGGTAGGAGGCAATCCATACGACTGTATACATTCAGAATCGATGCTTGATCAGGCCACATGAAGACAAAACTCCTTATGAGCTATGGTTTGGGAGAAAAGCAACAGTCAAGCACTTCAGAGTCTTCGGTAGCAAGTGTTACATCAAACGTCTTGAACAAAATCCGGGCAAATTTGATGAAAGAGCTGATGAAGGTATATTTCTAGGTTACTCCTCCTCTAGTAAGGCTTACAGATGTCTTAACAAAAGGACCAGAAAAATAATAGAAAGTGCCGATGTTAGAATTGATGAAAACCGTGAATCAAAGAATGTAACTCATCATGACAGTCCAGTTTATGAGGACTCGAGTGAGATTGATGATGAAGTGGCTGAACCTAATGATTCTGAGAAATCAAAGGATGACTCAGAGGATGCTACACCTAGAAAGAAAAGCACTTGGGTAGAGCAACACCCTAAGGATCAAATCATTGGAGATCCTGAGGCCGGTGTTAAAACAAGACAAAGTGTAGTTAGCAATTACTCACTTGTGTCCACCATTGAACCCAAGACTGTGGCTGAAGCCAGTCTCGATGAAAGTTGGTTGAAAGCTATGCATGAGGAGTTGGAGCAAATTGAGAAGAACTCCACATGGGAACTAGTTTCTAGACCTACCGATAAGAATGTTATTGGTACTAAATGGGTCTTTCGGAATAAGCTGAATGAAGATGGTCAGGTCATACGAAACAGAGCAAGGTTGGTTTGTAAAGGCTATGCTCAAGTTGAAGGCATAGATTTTGAAGAGACCTTTGCACCGGTGGCTCGTCTGGAAGCCATTCGTATGTTTCTTGCATTGGCTGCATACAAAACCTTCAAGGTATCTCAGATGGATGTAAAGTCAGCCTTCTTGAATGGATTACTTGAAGAAGAGGTCTACATTGAGCAACCTGATGGTTTTCTCATTAGCAAAAATTCAGACCTAGTGTGCAAGTTGAAAAAGGCTCTTTATGGGCTGAAACAAGCGCCAAGGGCGTGGTATGCAAGGCTGGACCTCTATCTCCGCAAGATCGGCTTTGGAAAAGGACTGGTTGATAGCAATCTTTATGTCAAAACAGAGTTGAGCAAACAGCTGGTTGTCATTGTTTATGTCGATGACATAATCTTTGGTGGCAATGATGAGGAAATGTGCAGGAATTTTGCTGAAGAGATGAAGAAAGAATTTGAGAAGTCAATGCTTGGAGAACTAAAGTTCTTCCTTGGTTTACAAGTTCGGCAGCTGAAACATGGTATCTTCATATCACAGAAGAAATACATCAAGGAAATGCTGAAGCGTTTTAACATGGAAGACAGCAAGCCAGTGAGCACACCAATGACAACGAACACAAAGCTAAGCAAAGATGATAAGGGTTCGTCCGTTGATCACACCACTTATCGTTCTATGATAGGAAGCTTGCTTTATTTGACTGCTACAAGACCGGATCTTCTGTAAGCAGTATGTATGGTGGCTCGATTTCAAGCATCACCAACTGAGACGCACCTTACAGCAGTAAAAAGGATATTTCGATATCCGAAAGGTACCATGGAGCTTGGCATCTGATATCCTAAAGGCAAATCCTTCACTCTTGTTGCATACTCTGACGCCGATTGGGCTGGATGTATAGATGATCGCATGAGTACAAGCGGTGGTGCATTCTATCTCGGTGAAAGGTTGGTGGCATGGCACAGTAAGAAACAAGATTCAGTATCCCTTTCTACAGCAGAAGCGGAATATATTGCAGCGGCAACTTGTTGTACGCAAGTGCTATGGATGCGGCAAATGCTCTCTGATCTAGGAGTTCCGACAACGGATCCTACGCCGATCCTCTGTGACAACACAAGTGCAATTCACATCTCTAAGAATCCTGTTCAGCATTCTAGAACGAAGCATGTTGCAATCCGCTATCACTTTCTCAAGGAAAAGGTTGCAGACGGTGAGGTAAAGTTGGAATATGTTCCAACTACTGAGCAAGTTGCTGATATCTTCACAAAACCTCTGCCAAAGGAAGTCTTCGAGTATCTCCGAAACAAATTAGGAGTTACTCACTCTCCTAATCCTTAGGAGTTGTGCTTGAAAGGGGGAGCAATGTATTCCTTGAATAACCTATTCGCTCCTTGGTTGGTCCCTTTGGACTTGTTGTCAAAGGGGGAGAAAGTGTTATGCTAGGAGAAAGCTATGCTAGGAGAAAATTATGCCAAGAAGTTATGCTATGATAGCTTGGGGGAGATTGGTATCAAGAATGTGAAGATCTTGATTCTATTTGTTTTTTAAGACAGGGGGAGTCTATGGTTTTGAAGAAGCTTCATGAAGGTCAACTGTTTCAAAGTGTTCCAAGTGTTGAAGTTCCAAGTGTTGCCAACAATTCCAAAGGGGGAGATTGTTGGAATTTGAGATGAACTTGAGAAGTCTTATGAAGCATTGAAGTGCTTAGTATCTCAAGTAATCATTTTATGTTGGAATTATTGTCAACACAATGTCACAAGTGTGGTGTTGATAGTGTGGTATTGATAGAGCTTCAAAGAGAAAACAGAGCTAAAACAGTTCAGGAATCAGAATTCCTGAAGCAGTGTGGCCGGTCGACCGGGGACCCCACGCGGTCGACCGGGAAAGAGAACTCTGCAGAAGAAAGTCCCAGTTAGCTCCCAGTTAATTATTGCCACAGTGCGTCGCCGGTCGACCGGGGACCCTATGCGGTCGACCGAGCACGGGAAACCAGAATTACGCAGAAATAGAAGTTGTGCACGAAAATTCAGGAACCTTATGTCTTTCGTTTGGGACTCTTTCTAAACGAATTCTAGCCTAATTTGAACACTCTTAAGGGTTACCATAACCTATATAAAGGCTTGCTAAGTTCGTTTTCAAGAGTACAGAAGAGAAGAGAGAACAAAAAGAGAGAGTTTTGGAGAGAAGAGTGATTGGAGAAGAAGGCGCTGCTGTGTGTTGCTGTGTTGCACGTTTCTACAGCAAGTGTGGATGAGAATGTGCTCATGAAGATGGTGATTCGTCCATAGATAAGTGTCTCTCTTTTTTTTTTATGCTTTAAATTTCAATTTGTAAGGGATTGAGAGAGAGAGATTGTAGAGGGGAAGGGCTGTAGAAAAGTTCTCTACTTTAATTCTGTAGAACATCAAGTTGGTGCTTGGTGTTAGGGGTTTGGTGATCCTATCTGTTGGTGCAGATAAATTGTAAAGGGAGTAGGTGCTTCCTAGATAGTTGGTGCTATCTGAAACTTAAGGGTTGGTGCTCTTTGTCGTTGGTGCGACTAAATAGATTCAGACCTGTACCGGATCGGTGTTCGGACAGTCTTTGAACCGTGGACGTAGGCTTTTGGTGAACCACGTTAAATCTGGTGTCCTTGTGTGATTTGATTTGCTTTTGTTGTTAAATTGGACCTGTTTTTAAGGAATCACTGATTCACCCCCCCTCTCAGTGATCGCGATATCTAACAATGTAAACTATTAATTAACAATCTAAAATATGAAATTAACAAGGTCTAAGCTAATCTAACAAACTACACTAAACTAGTGGATGAATGGTGGTGGAAATGGAAGATTTAAGGTGAAGATGTGGTGTGAAATGTGTATGATTTTAAAACAAGTGGTGTGAAGTGTAGATCTAGAAATCTAGAAGTGAAAATAACAAATCAAATAAAGATTTAAATTAACAACAATAAGAATAATAGATTAGGCAATCCAAAATCCACTAAGTATGTAATTAATTCAAACAATGGATGTTCTAATTCAATTCCCAAATCTACAATCCAATGAGCAATCTCTTGCCTAATTAGATTGGATGATATAACAATGAAGATCAAAGTAAAAGAAAATCAAAGGCCAAGATCATAGATCATCATCTAGCTACCCTAATAATAAATCATCAAAATCAAGCTACAAAAGATCAAAGATAAGGGCTCTAGAGCATGCTATGCGAGAGAACTTAATCAAAATACAAAGCATCAATTGAGATTATCCAAGCATCAAGTGTAGAGATAGAGCATGAGAAATGAGAGGGATTAGCACAACTAGATCTAAAATCTACTAATCAATTAAGGCACAAGTAGGGAATTTAAACTAAAACATGCATGTAATTAAACTAATCACATTACTTAGCTTCAAAAGGAGAGCCTAATCCAAGAGCTTTAGCCACAAAACATCGAGAAAGAGCTCCAAATCTTCATTAATGATCTTCAATTAACACACTCTCTCTAGTTTAGTTACAAAAAAGCTCCTAATTACAATCTAAAAGTATAAAGAAGGTAAAATAAAATTGCTAAAAGACTAACTTGCCAAAAGATCTCCCTTTCTCTAAAAAAACATTCCAATTTATAGAAACATTGAAGACATTTGATTGGCTCATTTTCATTCACAAGGATTGCTTCCATTTGATTGGTTGCAACTTGAAGGCTTTTGATTGGCTCTTTTGTTTTCACATGGATTGCTTCAATTTGATTGGTTACAACAAACTTTCCTTCCAAAAGCACTTTTTGCTTTTGTGGTCCTTCATTTTGGAGGCTTTTGATTGGCTCATATCCTTTCACATGGATTTGTGCCATGGCAAGCTTTGATTGGCTCATATCCTTTCACATGGATTTGTGCCATGGCAAGCTTTGATTGGTGGAAATGTTAGAGTTGGATGAAATATCTTCTATGTAAAAAAAAATGTAATTGTTGAGATTTGAACCCATAACCTATTTCATACCAACCAAAGCTCTAACCAATACACCAACCACTCCTTTGTGTTGGAAAATGACTTCTTCTCATCTTATTTTGGAATTCTTCAACACTACTGATGCCTTGGGACAATAGCCAGAAGGTTGGGGTAGTCGCGGGGTCCACCTACATAACAGAAGTTACATAAAAATGCGCTATAAATAATCGGGTTTATGGATGATAATCCGATAATCCGTTTAATGTGATAGAATGATAAAATCTCTGTGTAAAGCAACTGATATGCATATGATATGCTGATAAAACCCGAACTAATGAGGGGTAAAATATGCAATATTTAACACTCATCAGGGAGCATGAATCGTCATCCATCGATGGTGTAGACGAAGAAATTGCCCATATCTGCTACTAGTTTGGGGAACATTCTTGGATCAACTGTAGAATCAGCAGTCACTAATGTGAACATCTTCACCTTCAAGCACTGACCCCATCCGCTGGTGCTGCTCATGTTCCGCCCATTGGAGCATGCTCACAACCCTCTTAGGTTTCATGTAGAGATGGGAAGAGAAATCAGAAAGAGAAAGATTTGATGGATAATTGGAGATTAGTCAAATCATAGAGATTTTAGGGATAGAAAGAGATTTTAGGAGAGTTTCTCTTATCTTTTATGGCAGATAGTGACGTGGCACATCAAAGCAATGAATATTTTTTGTGTGTATTTCATTGAAAGGAGAACTCTCATGCTATTGATGTGGCACCCTTGAGAGCACACCTCCCTATTGCTTTAATATATATACTAAAAAAAACGCCCGTGGTAAGCCCGGGCCAAAAGTGAAAATATATTAGAAATTTAAGAATTATTTTAAAATATTATTAAGATAAAATGTCTAAAAGAAAGAAATTTATTATCTTTAAATATTATAATCTTTTAACATGTGATGAAAATAAATATAAAATGAGAAGTAAACTTACATAACATAATGCCCTATTGAATTTAAAATTTTTGAACAAATCACAAGTATGAATGCGTGCCTATATAGTGGCAGCTCTCCTAAGCTAAAGCTAAGGTTAAGGTAAGCTCAAGTTTGTGGTGGGGCCCACCTGGCGACCCACATGGGGGTGGTGATGTGGGGATTTCAAGGACTCACTGGGACCATTCTCTTTGGAAAAAATTAGTCTCAACCATGGTTTCTACCATCTTCATCTAGCCCAAAAAGTTTAATGGTCAACAATCCATTCAGATCGGTACACAGTCGACCAAACGGTCCAGTAAATCCGGATATGACCAAAAGCTAGTGGACATGTACAATTTAGGGAGGTCGTGTGTTTGGTCCATTTGGTGGACCAAGGGTGGGTCCCACAAGCGTAAGCTTATAGAATTAAATGGAGATGTATGGTGCCCGGGCTCAAAAAATATAATGAAATATGTAATTCTTTTCTGAGATATTATCGGAAAAGAATAAATCTTATAGAAATAAATCTGAGTCTGGGCCAGACCCAAAACCTAGATTAGCCCGACTCAAACTTGGCCATTATATAATATGTATGTACTTCATATAGAAGTACACAGCCTAATCCCTTTGAATTCCTTGGGAATAGTATTATCCAAGAATGAGCATGTAGGTTGGGTTGGCCTGATCCAAGTTGCATCATGAGGTAAACCCGAACCGACTTGGACTCACATTTGCCATACACCGTACCTTACTTGACCTGTGATAAGCTAATGATGTGCAATTAAATGTGCCCCATTACATGAATGTCCACAATTTCGATCCTATTAAATGTTAGTAAATATCTCTCTCTCTCACACACACATTTAACAATGCATTTAGTAACAATAAAGAGTTCTGGTCAGGGTGCAAAGGGGTCCATTGTGTACAGATTTGGGTCCACATCCAGACAAGTTCATGATAATTTGGTTTGGGTCCAAGAACACCATGGACCGACTGATTTACAGCCTTAGTTGCACTGGAGAAGGTTGGGACGCTATAGGCGAAGGCTTGACTCATGTCTGACTTCTTTAGGCCCATGATTTTCACTCAGTCCAAAATCCACCTCACCGAGCCAAGTGTAGATCTTCACACCCGCATGAACTCTTTGTTGCATTAGGTCCACTGGTTGCACTAATCCAGTTTGGTGCTGTTTTTATTTTCATTGTTTGTGTTCCCTTTTCCTTGAGATTATTTCCATCTACCCATGAAAAAAAAACAGAGGTCCAAATTCGCCTCTCTAGATACCAGGCCACCAACCAGGTCTAGTTAAAGCCCATGGGCCAACATGTAGACAATGTTCCCGAACCATCCTCATACATAGACACAAGTCAATTTAGATTGTCCAAATCCAAAGCACTATACTTGATAAACTACACCTAATAATTCTGCAGTATGAAAATAACAACCATCTGATTTCCCTCTTGGATTCAAATTGTACACCAGTCTCCTCCTATCCATTCCCATCTTGATAATATACCCAAATCTAATGTGGATGAGTCATCTGAAGATCTATTCCCACATGCAAGGTGGATGGTTTTCAACTAAATACTCCTCTTTAAGAAGAGGGAAAATCTTTGTATTAAATTGAACCAGGTAGAACCTGCAGCTTGAGTTCTTTGGTCCAGGACCCAGTGTTTTACACACATGCAATGAGTCAGAATTTGTTCAGGGCAGTGCATCCAGAAAAAGAAAATGAGGCTTAGTTGATGTGGCACATTTTAATTAAAAGTCCCATGTTAGAGCAGTCTGGTGGGCTTTTGTTCTCATGCCAACCCCATTGCTGGATTTTAGATTGGTGGAAGAACATGAAGGATTGTGGTTCGGATTCTCTGCATTTTGATCATTGTACTGGGGCTTGCATCTTAGTATTATGGTAATAAACCTTTTGGATAAGAAATAACTGCCTCTTCAAAGGGAAATCAATTAACCCCCTCAAAACCCTAAGCCTGCTTCTTTAATAGCATAATTCAAGGAACTCATGTCTGCAAAATTCGTGAATTTTTCAAAAGTTGTCACTTAAGTTGGAATTCTAGAATCCTCCTCTTAGGTGGAGGATTTGCAAATGCCATGGAGGGGGCTGGACTTTTAAGGATTAACCTTAGATGTAGCTGAATAGCTCCATGGCTCTTGCAAGGGCTTTCTACGGCCAAGAGTCTCTTTCACTAAGAATTAGGAGTGAGGACAATCCTCTAGCTGTTTTAAATAAGTTGATTAACCTTAGAGTTTTCAAAATTTTGGTATTTGATCAAAGGTATGGGAGAAAGATAACTAGGCCATAGGGGGGAAAGAAAAAAAAATCATTTGGCAAAAAATCCAACCCCATGTTATCTAATGCTTGATTCAGAGTTTATATGTTTCTTAAATACATATGTTTTTTTTTATTTAAGAATCAATCCATTACCCAAGGATTAATTACACATCTAATGGGGCAGAGGGTCAACACAAAACATGACCAAAGGATCATTTGAATGTGGAGGAAACATATGGAGAAAACAGGTGGCAACATAAACACAGCCTTCAACAATACTTACGTGGGGGCAACATGCTGTGTTTTTCTGGCGAAGCATGTGCTTGTCTTGAGAAGCATAAGGTCGTTGGTGTACAACAGGTGCTGTGAAGGGAAGAAGAGAGAGGTGTACCAGGCGTGCATGAAGGAGAGAAGAAAAGAAAAAGAAATAAAGAAAAAGAGATTGGATCAGGGCGTATGCAGGCAGTGTACAGTGGAGGAAAGAGAAGAGGAGGAAGAAGAGGGAAAGAAAAAGAAAAGAGAGGAAAGAAGGGATATGCAGGCGATGTGAAGTGGAGGAAGAAGGGGATGGAGAAGAAGAGGAAGGAAGAAAAAGAGAAAGAAAGAAGAAAAAAATGGAATGATGCAGAGTACTGCAGTGAATGTGGGTGATGATGCACTGGGGAAGAAGAGGGCCCTTACCTTCTGAATGGGGATTCCTCTCTGCGTGAAAGCCTCTCCCTCCCATCCTTCTGAGTGGTTGATGCTCTGTGTGGATATGAAGAGTGGGTTCTGCGCATGTGGCTCAGAGATGAGGCGAGGATGGAGATGATCGATGATGGAGTCGGTGATGGTGGAGTTCTGGGGATCTAGTGATGGTGATGAAGATGATGAGAACCGAGAGATGATAAAGATTAGATAAAGAAAGAGATGATAAAGATTAGATAAAGAAGATTGGAGGGGATGGAGAGAATTTAGGAAAGATTGGAGGGAATGGAGAGATTTTAGGAGAGAATTCTCAGGAGTGAGGTGGCACCCTCCACAGCCCACCTCCCTTTGATTTTTTTTTTCTTTCGTATTTCTCTGAAATGAGAGGATTTTCAGGGATGAAGTGGCACCCCTCATAGCCCACCTCTCCCTTTGCTTTAATATATATAACTAGCAACAAATGCCCGTGCTAAGCCCGGGTATAAAATCAAAATATGTTAAAATTTAAGAATTCTTTTGAAATATTGTTAAGATAAAATAAATATAAAATAATTTTTTTTATTATCTTTGAATATTAAAAAAGTTTCTATGTATGAAAATAAATATGAAATAAAGTAAATTTACATAACACGATGACCCCTTGAATTTAAAGACATTGACCATTACAACCATCTCATTTACGGGTATATTATACCATTGATGGTTGAAAATATAAGAAAATAAAACAAAATGGATGGATCTACATCTACTAAAAATAACCAAAAGAAAGGGATAAAAAATTTAACGTGTTTGATCCATCAGTGGGGGCTACCCTTGAAATGTTTTTAACATGTGGGACCCACTGATGACTCTGCATCCAAAGAAGAAAAAAGGGAAGATAAGAAGAAAGGAAATGGAATCAAATGATTTCATCCTCAATGGGCCACACACCACATCTGGATTTATGGTGATGGAACAATTGGCCCCAACAGATGATTGATAGTATAAGAAAAAAAATTGAAAGAGGGGGGCGAACAAGTGTAAGAGAAGAGAAAAAAACATAAAAGCTGTACATTGTACGGGATGAGTGTACGTTGGTATAGATATGAGTCATCTATATTTCTAATATTTCTAACTCATGTGCACACAAATGACATCCTAACAATTATCAAAAAAATTAAGCTTGTGTATGATACCAACTTAGTATGATTGCCCACTACGGATACATATTGACCAAGAAAACTAATATCTATGCATAATCCATGAGTGGGTCCCACTGCAGAAATAAGTTAAATGTGCGAGGCCCACTAATTGATTTTTATCCATTAAGGAATCAGACAACGATGCTTGCCTCCCTCCATCAGTGGGGCCCACTCTTGGAAAAGAGGGGTTATGAGAAGGTCATTGAGATTTCATCCAATATTGGCATCCAATCTTGAAATATATTTTATACGAGCTGATGCCCACTACTGGAACCATCCATTTGGGGAAAAAAACTGAAAGGAGAGTAAAGGAGCTATATTAATCCATGACCGGGTCCCACTGTAGAAATAAGTAAAATGTGCAGGGCCCACTAATTGATTTACATCCATTAAGAAACCAGACAACGGCCAACAGGCTTGCCTCCCTCCATCAGTGGGGCTGCCTCTTAGAAAAAAGGGGTTAAGAGAAGGCCATTGGGATTCCATCCAATACGGGAGTCCAATCTTGAAATATATTTAATACGAACTGGTGCCCACTACTGGCACCATCCATTTGGAGAAAAAAACTGAAAGGAAAGTAAAGGAGCAACTACTTGGATTTCATTCATCGGTAGGGCCCACAAAACATATTTAGCATGGGACCCATTGATGATTGAAGATCTAAGGAAAAGAAAACAAACCGACTGTAAAGATTTGCTTATAATTTGGATAATGGCAAGAAATAGGACTCAAATTCAAATGTTTATAAAAATCTAAATTCAAACGTTCATAAAAATCTCTTATGAGAGAGGTTTTAGGAGAGAAAGAGTAGCCCAAAGTGAGGTGACACCTTAAAATAATGTGGGTTTTACATTCATAAAAATCTCTTATGAGAGAGGTATTAGGAGAGAAAGAGTAGCCCAAAGTGAGGTGACACCTTAAAATAATATGGGTTTTTTGTGCATATTTCTTTGAAATGAGAGACTTTTTAGGGCGGAGGTGGCACCCCTGAGAGCCCACCTCCCCTTTGCTTTAATATATATAATATATAACTAGCAACAAAGGCCTGTGCTTAGCTCGGGCCTAAAAGTGAAAATATAATAAAATTAATTTTTTTAAAATATTACTAAGAAAGAAATAAATCTAAAAACAACCAATATAGTATCTATTATTCTTAAAATTAATTTATTCTATGCATCGCCAACATACTAAATGCTGATTGATCTTGGTACGTTATAATCACACACATGCCTAAAGATCAATTCCTAGGTCTTCAAGTTTAAAGCTTCACATCTAACCAGTAGTCTAACTTAACAAAATAAATACTAAAAAACTACATAAGAAAATATAAAGAAGATAAAAGACAAAGTAAACTTACATAAGGTGATAACCCTTTAATTCAAAGGCACTGATAATGACGACAACCATCACGTTTGTGCTAGAAAATGAAGAAGCACTTAGTACTCTAAGATACCCAATTTTTTCTAAAGCTAGTTATCGGAGAATGATATGTTGGATCGTTTTATTAGTGGTGCCCCACATGACCACAACTTCATATCTATGAAACGGTTCTCTCCCTCTTTGGATTCCATTTATGGTAAATAAAGGGTATTTACAGGTTTCCATTAAATGCTAATTTAAAGGGACAATTGAAGAATTATTTCTCTTCTTGATGGAAAGAGAGATTTAGGGCCTTTAAAAGGCAACCAGGGTAACTCTCTTGGCTACAATAGTTTCTCTGCAACCATCACTTACTGGAGAAGAAAAGACAAAGCACAAAAGAGTTGTGATTCCCCATTGAAGACCAACCTTCTGATGGATGAGAGTTTTAAGATGGCACAATTAGGTACCATTTAACTACTCTACTTGTTTTGATTAAATGTTTATAGTATTATTGGATTGATTCCAAAGTAGGTTTAAAAACTTAAGGTTTTTCTAACATTTGGTATCAAAGCCTGCTAGTTTCAATCCAATGATTTATTATCATTTTATCACAGCTTTCTGGATTCTTCCGGAATAAAAATCCAAATACCCAGAGGAAAGAAAATTTTGGGTATTTGATAAAGGGTATTCAATTTATTGGATAATGATAGCCTCAGAAATGAGGATTACAATGCCCAACCCAATCTGAAAGAGATGGGAAGAAAAGATTTAATTTCTATTATTTAAATTAATTTTATTTAAGAATTACATTCGAGGTTTTATCTCTTGTTTGGATACTATTATCAATTTTTTTGGGCATGATAATGATAAATAAGAGTATGTCAGAAAAGCCATAAGGGATGATATTTTTTATATGAAATTTATATAAAACCAAAAAAAAATGGTTGTCGATGTCCTGCACATACAGTGCGCAAGATAGCATACAGTTTACAACGCACGGAATGACCCGTCAATATATCTTGCCTGTTACTCTTGTTTTTTTTTTTGGATGGTTGGGCCAGGGCAGGCTAGTCGGGTCAATCTGACCTTACTAGCCTAGCTTGGCTACCCAAGCTAGATAGGTTGGGCCTGAAAGTCCAAGGGATCCTAACCCTAGAGGCGTGATGAATAGGGTGAGCTACACTTTATGACTAATTATGACCAATTTTAAATTCTTTAAAATAAACTAGTCACATGTGATGATTAAACAAACAATATGCGGAAGCTTAAATAAACAATCACCACATTGTAATCACCATAACACCATCATTTATAGTGGTTCGGCCTCAATGCCTACATCCACTACCGGCTTGTGATCCAACACCCCACCGGATTTCCACTATGTATGCTTTTCAAAAGGCTAAGCAATAACCTATACAAGGTGCTTTCCAAGGCTAAGCAATAAAATCACAATGTTGTTTTTCTAGGCTTAACAACAACCTATACAAGATGCTTTTCTAGGCTAAGCAATAACCTTTACAATCAAATGATTTTCTCTCTTAAAGAAGTATCTTCACAAACACTAAAAGAGATTACAATTAAGCTCAATAAAATTGCCTCTTAAATAGGCGGATATGAAAGTGTAAAACTAGGCCGATATGAAAGTGTAAAACTAACTCACACAACACTCTATCAAATGCTAAGATGAATGCTCATGATATGAGTGTGTGAAACTTCAATCAAGTTAAAAAGTAAGCTCAATCAATTTAAGCTTAAAGCAATTAAAAGTTTAATGCACACAAAGATATGATTGAAGTCTAATGCAAATCACATGTAAAACAATTAACTTGTAAATGATATGAAAATCAAAAGAACACAAGTTATATGAAATTAATTAATTCTAAACATATGATGCATGAGGATTTGTTGTTTTCAAAAACAAAGAAGTTTAACTAATAATGTTCAAAACATTGAAAACAACAAATAAAGATTCAACCAAGCAAATTGATCATGCAATCAAATAACTCAAATGTTTTGGTAAAGCATGATAAGTGAAACTTTAAAACAAGACTTGGTTTGAAAACAAGGGTGAAGAATCCAATCCAACTTAAATCAAAGATTAGGAGAAGTGATGGATCCGACACATCATAGTTAACATGCTAAAATTAATTTACCAATAATTTAAACAAGGCATGAAACATATGATTAAGAAAACTAAAACTCACTTGTGATTTAACTTCATTAATCCGAGCTTTAGCTTTCACTAATGACCCCCTTGATCTCTCTTAGTTCATCCCCTTTCTCTTCTCTCCAAACTCCTCAAAGAGCGCATAGAATCTCCAAAATGTTCCACCTTTTTCTTATGGGAATGAACTCATATTTATAGTCAAAAAGTGACATTCTGCGTGTCCGCGGTCTACCCCCTGCATGCCCCGGTCGACCTAGCCTTAACGGTCATAAATCTGACTGTTTGAAAAATAGAGCCGTTGGCTCTTTCCCGGTCGACCTCCCGGTGCGGTCGACCCCCTAAACCATTTTTCCCATTTATTCATATTTTAAAGAAATTTCTTTGTGGGATCTTTGGGCCAATAAATGAAGCATGGAGACATGATTTTAAATCATTCTAAGTATTTTAAAATCATGAAACAGAAAGAGCCTAAAATCATTTAAAACTTTAAAGACCATAGGCTAGCTTGATTTATAAAACTCTTTTTCAAATAAAATGCATCCAATGTTTAAATCCAAAACATGCACAAACTATAAGATTTGCAATATTTAAAACAATGCATGCATAAAACTAGATTTAAAGATTTTCTAAATCAATGCATGTGTGTGAATTCAAATGATGAATAAAATGAATGATGCATCCATCAAATTGAAAAAAACAAAATCCTAACAATCCCCCCCTTTGCAATTTGATGGCAAACCTTCAATATGTTGGCAAACCTTGCTCAGCACTAAAACTTCACACAAGGAGTTCAGCTCCTCCTTGGCTGGTTAATTCTTGAAATCTTCTTGGATGCTCCTCTGACTTGGCTCGGGCTCTAACTCTTTTTCTTCATTCTCCTTGATGCTTGGAGCTTGATCATCTTCAAGCTTTCTTTTCATCTTTCTCTCTTTGGCCAAGCATCTTCTTTAGCTCCCAAGCTCTTTCTTCTATCATTTTCTCCCCCTTTGACCATGCACTCTCCTTTTGGCAAGATGTGCATTATTTCCCCCTTTGGTTTGCTTGAACACTTTCTCCCCCTTAATTCTTTCTCCCCCTTTGCCATTAAGCTTGAGAACTTTCTCCCCCTTTTCCATTAAATTGCAAAGGTATCAATTGAAGAGGGGTACCTACACACATGAAACAAGAAAAATACCCTTTAGTAGCACCTGTTAACAAAGAAAATTGAAAATGAAATACATAACAGGTTATCATGCTTGGGTAATAGGCTATAAGGGGTATCAGAACACTATAAGGGTGAATTTGATCAAAACCAATACTTCCTATGAAGTTTTGCACTCCCCCTCAATCCATATTCTCCTTTTGTCAGACTTTTGACAAGAATATATCTATTTGGTACAAGAAGAAGATGGTTTAACCAATTGAGGGTTAACTTCAAGTGAAGGATTAGATTCAATTGATAATAATATGAATATAAAGCTCAACATGATCAAATTACCAAAGTAAAGAGCAAGGTCATGATGATAAACTAACCTAGATATCAATTGAAATAAATAAAAATATCAATTGAGATTTAAGGATATGACTATTAACACAATCACTCTAGAATGGAGTTATGAATATAACTATTAGGCTTAATCCAAATAAAAAAAGCTATACATGATGTTATGGGGTTTACCAAACATAGCATTAGACAATGTAACTTATGAATATCATATGCTATGAAAATTTTGAATTCATTTCATTCAAACAAAAAAAAAAAAACCATCATGCACAAGATGAATGAAATGAAGTTCAATCATGAAGCCAAAACCTCACCATTAACCAACCAAAATTATGAAAACATAAACATGGTGGCCATGTGATTTACCTATAAGTGCAAGAGAGGTGGCAATCATGAAAATTATGATGTTAATAGAATGTGACAGGAATAAAGACATATTGTAAGATCCCAACCCAATCCTTTTGTTTAGCATTGTTTTAATCGTGGTTTAGCTTTTTAAGTGAGATTTGATTTAGTTTGACCGCGTATTTGAGTTTCACTAGATTTTTCCTTAGTCTTTGAGATTTTGTAGACCGTTGACTTTAGTTTGACCCGGTCCATATGATTTGTATTTTTATGGGAAATTACTTCTAATTTCTAAAAATTCTGAATTTGGTGTATTTTGACTCATTTTATGAAGTTTAACAACTTTCATGTTTTGACCATTTCGATTTGATACTCATAAATCACGTTTTTCGAGGAAAATGGGCAAAAATGACATTTTCACTAAATCTGTCCATGAATTTCGAAAATTTCAGAATTTGGGGAAAATATACTTTTTGGAAACTAGATATTTCGCCGATCGTTTTTGTCTTCTTCGTCGTTTTCGTTCGGGGCCCGCAAATGTGAGTTTCAGCCTTGCGAAGATCGGGGCCCACAAGACCCATCTTATAAGAAGGGGGAACCCCCTCTTCTTCTCCTTCATTTCGTTCCAGCAAGAGTGGGGAGGGTTTTTCCCTCTCTTCCCTCCACTCTTTCTCTCTCTTCTGAACCACCTATCTCATGGAGATTTTGTGGAGGATTGATCTCCTAGGGCTCTTCTCCTCCCTCTTTGCTTCCCAAAGACCCTATTTTCAAGGATTTTGAGCTAGGAGAGACCCCTCATCCAAGCCTTCTTCTTTGTTTGAGCTTCAAAAAGGTTAGCAATGGTTTCCTTTCATGAGATCCTTGTTTTCCAAGCCATTTTGAAGGGTTTTGTCATTTATGCAATGGGTTTTTATGGAGATTTACAATGGATTGATTTCTAGGGTTTCTTTTGAGTTATTTTGGGGGTTTTGAAATTTTGGAGCTTGAGGCCATAAGAGGACCTTCATGGAGTGTTTTTGCATCTTCTCTTGACCAAGGCAAGTGAATTTTCAATTAATATGATGTTTGTAGGTTTCTTGTTTGGTTTCATGGTTTTTCCTCATTATGTTCTAATCCTTTATTAATTATGGATTTACTTTGAATGAATGAAGCAATGTTATGTTGTTATTGTACAATGAGTTGGGAGTTTGGTTTTCACTTTGGTCATCTTGAAAAATTAGTCTTCTTTGTGTTAAGTATGGTGTCTAATGAAAGGGAGAAAGCTTTGTTTTAAAAAGTGTTGTGTTTGGGCCAATTAGAATGATTTATGGATGGTTTTGATGAGTTTGGAAGGTCAAGGAAGGGCCCAACCATTCTTTGAAATTAGCATTGAAGGAAATGAATCAAAAGAATCAAAAAGGAGGAAGAAAAATTGCAAGGAAATGGAGATCAGAACTGCCGAGCTGGACTGGGCAGGCCCAGTCCGCTCGAGCGACCCACTGGGTCGCTCGAGCGGACCAGGCTCTGCCTGGCCCTCGCTCGAGCGACCCACTGGGCCGCTCGAGCGACCCAGACACTGTCTGGGCTCCGCTCGAGCGGACCTGGTTCGCTCGAGCGAGGCCCAGCTCAGTCAGGGGCTGGTTTGGGCTTGGGTTTGGACTGTTTTGTGGGCCGGATTGTTGGGGCTTCCTTGGACCTGTTTCAAGTCAGTTTTTGAGCCATTTCAGATCTGATATTGGGTCATCTTTGGGCCTGATATTGGACTGATTTAAAACTTGTTTCGTGGGCTTGGTTAAGGTTCAGTTCTGGGTTGTTTTAAAAATTAGTTTTTGTGGGCCATCCAAGTTTAGTGTTGGGCTGTTTTTAAGACTGTTTTGTGGGCCTGTTCAAGGCCAGTTTTGGGCTGTTTCAAAATTTGTTTTGTGGGCCTGGTTCAGGTTAGTTTTGGGGTTGTGTTTTATAGTTTGTTTGTGGGCCATCTTAGGTTCAGTTTTGGGCTGTTTTAAGGTTTGTATTGTGGGCCATCTTAAGATCAGTTTTGGGCTGTTTCGAAAACTTGTTTTGTGGGCCATTTAAGAGTAGTTTTTGGACTGTTATTAAGGACTGTTTTGGGCTCGGTTTAAGGCCAACTATGGGCCTGTTTAATGAGATTTGGGATTGTTTGTGATGCTTGGAAATTTGTGAAATGGGAATGATGTGAGAATGAGTGTATGTGAAATTATCCGGGAACCTTTCGTGTCTCAATGCGCACTTTATCATTTAAACATTATGGATTTTCATTGGCATCAAACACACTCTTTACTAATCAATGTTTAAAGGTTAAATGTGCATTGAGATGGTTCCTTGGTAAATCATTAAGTCATTCGCCACTACCCATTCCATTTCAAGTCAGAACATGTATTTGTGTTTGTATTTGTATTCGTATCCTTTGGTAAACTAATTTAAATAGCATCGGTGATTTGCTATAAAATCATGTGTTTTCCCATGTTCGAAAGGGTTGACCGTATGATTTTATACAAATCACCTTGATGCGTATTTGAACGGTTTACCAGAGATATTCGTATGTTTTCTCCGATTCGATTTGAAAAGAGATTGAGTATGTTCGTCACATTCGGGATTTCTTCGATAAAACTATTGTTTTGACAACACTAGTATTTGAAAATAAAAACCTCGAGGCAAGACGGGGCCAGAGCTATGTGGTGCGAGCCCATGAGCCAAAGAGGCTATGACTTCGAAAATGAAACCCCGAGGCAAGACGGGGCCAGAGCTATGTGGTGTGAGCCCCTGAGCCAAAGGGATTAGTATTATGTTAGATTTGTATCGGTTTGAGTTTGAAAACTAAAGGCACCACTAGGCTTAGGTCACCTTGTCGGGCTGATCACCCGGCTTGGGATCTTTAGTTTGTCCGCCAGCTGCAGCTTGGATTCTGTCTGTACCGACCATGGCAACGGTTCTATCTGCCGGTCCCATTTGTATGGCTACGGTTCTGATACTTTTGATCTGCCGGTCCCATTTGTATGGCTACGGTTCTGATCCTATTTTTAGTACCACGTTCAGTGGCTACGCTCTGTCTGCTCTTATTACTTCGGTAATAGGAGGATTTAGCTAATTGTGGTCGCCAAGTTTTATCTGCACATTACTTTAGTTTATGATTCTTGTCGGTTATACTTTTTATGTTTTGATTTGGTTAATGTATACGATATCGATCATTTATCATATTGTCGCCATTATTCAGGATTTGAAAGGTATTTCCAACCATTAAATGCTTTATGCGGGTTACTATCTTTCGAAACATTCGTACTTCTGAGATTGTTCTTTTATTGCTTTGATACTTATGTTCGGTCTTTCGATCGTTTTCTCGCGATTTATTGTTATTATTGTTTAGACTCTATATTCGGTTTTACGATGATTTCGTCAGGTTTTATGTATGTTCTTTTGTTTCATATTAGTTGTTTATTTGCTTGCCAGACCGTCGTGTCTGACCCTTTTTGTTTGGTGCCAGATTCCGCTCTTTTTGTTTTTAGGTGTTTGATCAGAGGAGGCGGTGGGGCCGCTGGTCTGACGTGAGAGGCTGCTCTTTGATATCATTTAGATGTCAAGTTTGGCACCGGAGTTCGTATCTAACACTTGAGGGTAGTATTCCTGTTTAGTTGGATATATCTTTGTATGGCTTTATCAGCCTTTTTCTTTTGGGTTTGTAATTAAGACATTTGTTAATTGTAATCTGAATATGCGGGAAATAATAGATTTGTTACTACCAGCTCAGTGTTCTATGATCTACAATTTATGCCAGTCTGTTTATTTGATGGCTTTATGATATTGATTGCGTGCGACGCGGAACCCGATGGCCACGGATTCCGAGTCGTAACACCATGTTTAGCTTCCGCGAAAATATACTCTGATTGTGTTGGAATGTGATTATCCTCATTCACACGGATCTTGGGAACTATAACAAAAAGTTTCAAATTATCCCAAAATTTCGCACCCCGGGATCGGATCACTGCAGGGCCCGGTTTCGGGGCGTGACACATATTACTTATCAAGTTCAATCCAATGTACACAAGGTCTATCATAAACTCATGATATGATACCAATTGGATATAGATACTAATTGATTACCAATTGAATAGGAAACATGATTAAGAGCAAGCATGTGACAAACACAAAATTCCAACAAGCATCATAAAATGATTATTCATCACTTTTAATGATATGACTAATGAGCATAGTGATGAACAAGAGAAATTGCATAAAAAGATATAACTTAGTAGGACATGCAATTTTCAAAGTGTCAAATCATATGAATTCAACATCTAAGAAATCCATCATACAATAGATAAAACTATGAAATACAAGGAATGAATTTCAAAGATTTTCATTTGATCAAGAACACTACTATGAAGTTGAAACATGTTTAATGAATGATACCAATAAGAAAATTACACATGAATCAACAACATAACCATCCATTTAAAAAAAATGACTAGAAAGCATAAAGGATGGATTTGAGAGTCCTAGTATGGTTTCTACAAATGTAACTAAGATCACAACCATACAAGAACTAAATGACATTTGCATAGAGAGGATCAATTAAAATCAAGATCTAACATGTAAAAACTCCAATCTAGCAAATGTACAATGAGAATCATGAAACATTATTACTATGCATTGAAAAGATGCACAAGTCTATGTATAGAATGCAAAACTATTTCATGATTCACAAATCATACAAATCAATTTGCACATAAAAGAAAGTAACTAGAAGAGCAAAGAAGCAAATTGTTTGTAACAACATTCATTTCCATTTCTAAGATGATAAAAACAAATGCATAAGGAAATGATAACATGGAA
The DNA here is from genome assembly GCA_012931725.1 of Litsea cubeba. NCBI lineage: Eukaryota > Viridiplantae > Streptophyta > Magnoliopsida > Laurales > Lauraceae > Litsea > Litsea cubeba. The sequence goes on along the minus strand of CM022946.1, from coordinate 91,936,919 downwards.
CATGCTTTGAAAAATATAACTAATTATGATTTAAAGCATTTTCAATCAAATAATCTTCAAATCATAAACAATAAACAAAATCCTACAATGAGCATAAAGAGAATGATTTTGAAGAAAATATATTATCAATTATCAATTTGTATTCTAAACAATTGTAAGACCCCAACCCCTAATCCTCGTGTTTTGTGTTGTCTTAGATGTATTTTAGCTTTTTGTGTGAGATTAGAGTTGGTTTGACTTTGTTTGTGAGTTGGGTTAGATTTTTCATAGCTTTGGAGAACTTTGAGAGTCCTTGAGTTTAGTTTGACCCGGGCCGGGGTGGTCCATGTGTTTAGTACTCTTGTGAGAATTTACTCTTAGTTTCAAAAAAATTCCAATTTTTACTCCTTTCAACTCATTTTATTGATCTTAACAACTTTCATATTTTATCCGTTTGAATTTGATACTCAAAAATTACGGTTTTCGAGAAAAAGGGCAAAAATGGCTTTTCACACCAAATCTGTGCATAAATTTCGAAACATGCAAATCATGAGGAAAATATACTTTTTGAAAACTAGATTTTTCAACGATCAATTTTGTCTCATTCGTCGATTTCATCCGAGACCCACAAAATGATGTTTTTAGCCAACTGGAACTTTGGAGCTGGTGGGACCCACTCCTCACCCAACTTAGAAACCCAACGTGGGTTCTCTTCTTCACTTCCATTTTTCCTTGCTACAGCAGCTAGAGAGCTCTTTCTTCTTCTCCATTACAGCCACCTTCTCTCCTTTGCATGTTGAACTTCCTTGGCCAAAAATGAAGCTTTGAGTGCACCAATCTCTCCCTCATCACCTGAGCTTTCTAGTGATACCATTTTCAAGGGATTTCAGCTGGACCCATCTTCCTCACTATAAGTGCCTAAAAATTTAAGGACTTCAAATCTGGGATTAGGATCCTTGATTCAGGTGGTTTGGATGAAGATTGTCGAGGCTCCAGCTGGACCTGAGGAGGAAGAGAGAAAAAGAAACGTCAAAGGACCCTGGCTGCAGGCAGCGCAAGGCTCTCCGATACTTAAGTTAGTTCAGGGAACGAGCAAGGGAAATGGAGAAGAAATTGCAGAGTAAGAGTGTGTATTCTGGGTTGCGTACCTTTAGGATGGAGGTGGAGATGCTATTTATAGGCGATGGGGTTGACTATCGTGGGCGAGTCCCAAGACTGGGCCGGTCACTAAAGTGGCTGCGTCCACTCAGCCCATAATGCATTAAATGCTGACCCATGCTTCATTAAATGCTAACCTTGCTGGGTCAGGCGGCGGTTCTGACTTTTAGGCCAGGTCCCATCGGGTCTGGCCCGGAGCCATGCTCTGGGGGCGCACGTGTTCTGTATGCGCTGTTTTGTCAGTAATGATAGTCTGCAGGGCATGCCTTAGCATGCGCCGTTGTCCTGTCGTCGGTCCCATCAATCTTTGTCAAATCCGCATTGCCGGGGGTCAATGCCGAAGTCAGATAGGTCCGACCTCGAGAGCCCTTACCTCGGCAAATGCCGCGGTCCTTCAGCCTTGGCCCAGGGGAGGCATACTCAATCTGTCTTAAGGCCAGGGCTAGCGCTGATCTCGGCTTAGTGAAAACATCCCCACACAATTGCCCCCCAGTCTTCCGAGCTCTTAAGTGTATCACAACTCTTTGAGGTCGGAAGCTGAATAGGTCTCGCCGAGATGCAAATGCCGCAGTGCTCGGATAACTCCGCTCCCGGGCTTGGGGGAGCTCAAACGTCGCGTGGCTTTCAGAACTCCATCGCCGCTCCAGTAGCTGGCGTCTTTACTCCTATCCGCTGTCGCATCTGTACCCGAGGCATTAAATGGCGCACAAGAATCAAGCTGATGCTTCCGCGTGTCTCTCTTTATTTGGCTGGCCCGTCTTTTCACGACGGCGCGCGTAGTGAAAAGGCGCGCCCTCCTTGAAATTCGAAGAGGCGCCATGATTAGGCGCCTATCCTCTGGCTATAAATAGGGGCTCGCCCCTTCTTCTTCTTCTTTTTACTTGCATTCTGTCTTTCTCCTTCCTTGCTTTCTTCTTCCTTTCGCTCTTGGAGCTCTCTTTCCCTCTCTCCTGCCTTCGTCTCTGTCGAACGAAAGAGGCTGGTGCAGAGATTTTCCAGGCTCTTTTCCGAAAGAGGTGCTGTCAGGACTCCGTTCTACATCCTGATCCTTCCGTAAGTCTCCTTCCTCTTCTTTCTGTTCCATTCTGTTTTCTAGGTTTCAGTTCTGTCTAGGGCTCCCTCTGTCTAGGGTTTCCCCTGTCTAGCCTCTGTCTAGGGTTCCCTCTTGCTTCTCTGCATATTCTTTGGTTCCCCTAGCGCTTTTTTCCTAAGGGATGGGTATTTACAGCCACTGGATAGAGTCCGAGAGGGGGCTAGCTGACCTTAGGGTTAGGTATGGTATACCAGAGGGGGTCCAGGTCACGGCGGCTCCAGTCATGTCCTATGCCATTGGGGACTTTTACGACGGCTGGATGCCGTTCCCCTTGGTGGCCGTAATCGAGGGCGGGGTTAGGTTTCCCCTCCACCCTCTGCTTAGGGACTGTCTCCGAGCGTGGCACCTTTGCCCCTGCCAACTGATGCCTAACAGTTTCAAAATTGTAATGGGTACGGACGCACTCAATACAATTTTGGGCATCAGTCTCGGCGTCCATGATATCGAGGAGGCCTACGATATCTGCAAATCTGGGAAGGATATGTACTATCTTCGCGTCAAATCGGGGAGGAGGCCCTTCGTGCAAGCCTTGGAAGACTCCAATAAATATGCCGGGGACGATCGCCTGATGGTCACTGGCAATTGGGAGTTCGGTGATGACGAGCCCATCTCGGCAAGATATTTCAGGATCCCTCGTCACTACGGCACCCCTCCAAGTAATTAAAACCTGAGTACATCCTTTTATTTCTCATGCTTTCTGTATTTGCCGATCTGATATCCTCTGTTTGCTCTGCAGGCGTTCGTCAGAGAAGAGCGGCTGCTTTCCGGGAGGGCTGGGAGCCGAGCAGAGCTTGGATCCGCTCTTTAGAAAACTACCACGGCCACGGCGACAGGTCTGCGTGGAGGCTGCTAGGGTACGAGCCCAAGTACCGTGGCTATAAGGATAAGAAGCAGACTGCCCACCGCAAGCAAGCCACGGCAGAGGTAGACGAGGAGGCCGGAGAGGACGAAGAACGGACCGCGGCGGATCCAGGGGATCGCTCCGCGTCCCACTCTAAGGCGTCCACTTCGGGGTCCGAAGACAACGCCGAGACGATCGGAAGGATTGTTCTGTCAGACACCGAATCCGAAGAGGAAATGGACCGGACCCGCCCGAAGCCAGTTCTGCGAAACCTCAAAGCCGTGCCAATGACCGGCAAAGGTCGGGGCGCGTCGTCTTCCTCCTGCGCTCCCGCGTCATCGAGTGCGCCCTCAACGTCCTTCGCGCCTCCACCCAACCGGGCCCCGACGACACTTGCCGCGACTGGGAGCGGGAGCCCGGGGCCTTCTACCATTTTGGCAACTCAAGGGGATGACCAGGCCAGGAAGAGGGCCCGGGTAGAGGGCTCGGCGGGGGAATCGTTCGGGCCAGGCATGGCAACGCGGGCTCACCCCGACCCCTGGAGGCCGAACTTCATGCTCCATCCTGGGAGACCGCTGTCGGTGGAGGATCGCCTTTCGGGGGGACCGTCCGTGGTCGCCTGCCTGGGGAGCGCCTGTGCCCTGCCGTGGGACATGGAGAACCATGATAAGATGGACGACATCTCCCTGCTGGCAGCGCAGATGAAGGCAAACCTGAGCGTAAGTCCTATTTTCCTCCTGTACTTCTCATTTGTCTATGGCTTTCGCTCACTGGTGAATTTTCTTTCTTGCAGAGTGTCCAGATGGCCCAGATCTCGGTGTCCCGTATTCAGAAGTGCCACGCCGAGCTAAAGAGGGTCCAGGCTGTCTGCGAACAGCACAAGAAGGATCTGGAGGAAGCGAAGGCGAAGGTGTCTGAGTACGAGGACACGCACCGATCCCTCTTTGCCGAGCACGACAAGTTAAAGTCGGCGTTCGACCTGATAAAGAGGAGGGAGGCCGAGCTGGAGAGGACGATTGCGAGGCTGGAGAGCGAAAAGGCCGAATTAGAGCTCACCCTCCAGGCCGAAGTCAAGCTCGCCTTTCAGGACGGCGTCGATGCGGCGGGGGATGAATATGCCGCGTAGGTCAACGACATCCGGATCTCTGCTTGGGAGATGGGCTGGAGGGCGGCCCTGGACAAGATGGGCGTCCCCCACGACCATCCTGCTTATGCGAGGCCAGATGAATATCCGTACCCGAGCGCCGCGGAGGAGGCAGAGACGGGACCAGCTGCCCAGCCGGGGCCGGAACCCCCCCTCACAGTGCCTGAGGCGCCTGCCGCAGCCGAGATCCCTGCCGTGGCGTCTACTTCGGAAGCTCCACCTGCGCGTGAAGTCCTTTTGATGTATCTTTTGTTTAGGCGCATCGCGCCCTTTATGTAAAAAACCTTCATCGTTTTAAATGAAATTCTTTCTTCATGTCTGTCCGTGTGTACTTTGTGCTTGTGTCTGATCTAAATGCTTTCAAGTGTTTCTTTTCGGCCATTTGGTCGGGACCGCACTTCGGGTACTATTAATTAGCCGCTCCTAGTACGACGTAGATTCGATCCGAGGGACTGAGCGTTTTTCGCAACGTAATGGCGAGCGAGTAATACGATGGGTGCCCCGTTACCTTAGCTTGGGATCATTTGGTATCGGATGGTCGTGTGGTAATTGGACGTGTAGGAAGTCCTCCTGGCTCGTCACCAGGGGCCGTGCTGGCTATCTGGCGCGAGGGCCGAGACGCGCGTGGAAGGGAGAAGTCCCCCTGGCTCGTCACCAGGGGCCGTGCTGGCTATCAGAAGTCCCCCTGGCTCGTCACCAGGGGCCGTGCTGGCTATCTGGCACGAGGGCCGAGACGCGCACGAAATGGAGAAGTTCCCCTGGCTCGTCACCAGGGGCCGTGCTGGCTATCTGGCACTGAGGGCCGAGACGCGCACGAAATGGAGAAGTCCCCCTGGCTCGTCACCAGGGGCCGTGCTGGCTATCTGGCACGAGGGCCGAGATGCGCACGAAATGGAGAAGTTCCTGCCGAACTGGGGAATTGCGTTGTTGCCGCGGTTCCTTCCTTGGAACAACTTCGATTTAGAACACAAAGAGAAACTTTCTTGAGAGGAAATGACCTTCATTGATTTGCATAAACTGAATACATTTTAAAAGTAAAATTTCTTGAGGTGCGATGCGTTCCATGGCCGCGGCAGCAGTTTCCCATTCATATCCTCAAGCTTATATGCGGACTGTCCCGCGGTCGAGACTACCTTGAATGGACCGCGCCAGTTTGGGGCCAACTTGCCTTGATTAGGGTCCTTGTCTGCGGGCAGTGCCTTCTTCAAGACCAGCTCTCCGATGGAGAACTTCCTTTCCCGAACTTTTTGATTGTAATCTCTCGCTAGCCGTTGCTGATAGGCTGCTAAACGGATGGAAGCAGCTTCTCTGCGCTCTTCGGCTAGGTCCAGTCCCAGGGTTAGGTTTTTATCGTTCTGGGCCTGGTCAAAGAGTTCGGATCTGAGCGTTGGGAGGCCGATTTCAAGAGGGATCACGGCTTCCATTCCGTATGCCAAGGAGAAAGGAGTTTCTGAGGTGGAGCGTCTCGGGGTGGTTCTGTAGGCCCACAACACACTGGGCAGCTCTTCCACCCACCTTCCTTTGGCCCCATCGAGTCTCTTTTTGAGCCCATCCAAGACCACTTTGTTGGAGATCTCAGCTTGGCCATTGCTCTGGGGATAGGCCGGAGTCGAGTAGTGGTTCTTGATGCCGAGTTCCTTGCAAAAGTTTTTGAAGAGGCTGGAGTCGAATTGGGTCCCGTTGTTCGAGACCAAGACTCGAGGGATGCCGAACTTCCATATGAAGTTCTTGGAGTCCCGTTCCGTGATGGAAGATAATGCTTCCACCTCTATCCACTTGGTGAAATAGTCGGTGGCCACTATCAGCCACCTTTTATTCCCCGGAGCTCGATGGAGGGGTCCCACAATGTCCAGTCCCCACTGAGCAAAAGGCCATGGACTGGAGAGCGGGCTCAGATCCTGTGCAGGTTGATGGAGGTTGTGCGAGAATTTCTGGCACTTTTCGCATTTCATAGCGTACATCTGTGCGTCCTTTTGCATGTATGGCCACCAGTATCCTTGGCTTATAGCCCGGTATGCTAGTGACCTTCCTCCGATGTGACTTCCGCAGATGCCTTCATGTATCTCGTAGAGGAAGTCTTCGACTCGGCTTGGGTGGACGCACTGAAGATAAGGGCCCGTGAAGGATTTATTGTACAGCTTTCCCTCTGGAGAGAGCCAGAACCGGGCTGACCCTGAGCCTGATCTTGTGAGCTTGCGCTATATCCTCAGGGAGTTGGTCATCCTTGAGGTATGCGATGATGGGATCCATCCAACTGGGCCCGAGGTCGATGCTCAGGATTTGCCGTGGCGGACTGAGCTCTATACTTGGCGATGTTAGTGAGCCCACTTCCACAGTCCTCTTTTTTCCAGCTTCGACGGCGGAAGCCAGGTTGGCGAGCGCGTCGGCGTGTGAGTTAGAGTCTCTGCCGATTTGTTTGACTTCTACTTCCGGGAATTAGGAGAGGAGTTTCTTGGCGAGGGTTAAATAGGCCTCCATTCTGTCGTCACGAGCTTGATAATCTCCAGTGAGCTGGCTCGTCACCAACTGCGAGTCACTGTAGATCACCAGCTGTTGAGCTCCGAGAACCTTGGCACTATTCAGCCCTGCCAGCAATGCTTTATACTCCGCCTCGTTGTTTGATGCTTGGAAGTCAAGGGTTAGGGCTTGCTCGATGACTAGCCCTTCTGGAGACTGGAGGACTATGCCGACGCCGACCCTTCTAGAGGTGGAAGACCCGTCAACGAAGACCTTCCAAGCCGAATCTCGGGAGGTGTACCGAGATTGCTCGTAATCAGTCTCCGGGACTAGGCCATTCTGCCCCTTGCCCCCCAGTTCGGGGTTGAGTGGGCTCGGCGCCGAACTTGGAGAAGTGAACTCGACGATGAAATCTGCCAAGACCTGCGCTTTGATCGCTGTTCGGGGCTGGTAGTGGATGTCGTATTGCCCCAGCTCCACGGCCCATCTTGAAACACGCCCAGAGAAGTCGGCCTTCCGGAAGGCGGACTTGAGTTGGTGCTCCGTGACCACCACTATCGTGTGGGCCTGGAAATAGTGCGAGAGCTTCCGAGAGGCACTGACGAGGGCCAGTGCGAGCTTCTCCATTGGCAGGTACCTGGTTTCCGCGTCGAGGAGGGTCTTGCTTGTATAATAAATGGGCTTCTGTTGCCCTTCATCTTCTCTGATCAGTACTGAGCTCACAGCATGGTCGGAGACTGCCAAGTATAGATACCATGTTTCGCCTTTCTTCGGGGTTGACAGTAGTGGAGGCGAGGCCAAGTAAGCCTTGAGTTCCTGGAGGGCCAAATCACATTTCGGGGTCCACTCAAATCTTAGGTTCTTCTTTAGCAATTGGAAGAAAGGGCGGCACTTGTCAGAAGACTTGCTGATGAAGCGGTTGAGGGCGGCGGCCATGCCGGTGAGCCTTTGGACCTGCTTCGTTGTTGCCGGGCTCTGAATTCCCAGGATCGCGGAGATCTGGTCCGGGTTTGCTTCGATACCCCGTCGTGTGACGAGGCTCCCTAAAAATTTGCCGGACCCGACCCCGAAGGCGCATTTGGAGGCGTTTAGCTTTAGCCCGAACTTCCGGAGAACGTCGAAAACCTGGCCGAGATCCGCCAGATGGTCGTGAGATTGGGTGGATTTGACGACCATGTCGTCGATGTATACCTCGACTGTTTTGCCGAGCTGTTCCTGGAACATTTTGGTGACCAACCTCTGATAGGTCGCCCCCGCATTTTTGAGTCCGAACGGCATCACTTTATAGCAGTAGGTTCCCCTAGGAGTGATGAATGCCGTTTTTTCTTCATCTGGTCCGTACATGGGTATCTGGTGATAACCGCGGTAGGCGTCGAGGAAACTCATCCTTTCGTGACCGGCGGTGGCGTCAATCATCTGGTCGATCTTCGGGAGAGGGAAGCAGTCTTTGGGACATGCTTTATTGAGATCAGTAAAGTCGACACAGACTCTCCATTTTCCGGTCTTCTTTTTCACTACCACGGTATTCGCCAGCCATTTCGGGTACTGGACCTCTCTGATGGCGTTCGCCTCTAGCAGTTTCTCCACCTCTTCGACCACGGCTGCGGACTGGTCGATTTCGGATCTTCTCGCCTTCTGAACCACTGGCTTGACTTGAGGGTCTACATTCAGTCTGTGGCTCATAACCTCGGGGTTCACGCCTGGCATCTCCTGCGGGGTCCAGGCGAAGACGTCTCTGCTTTGCAACAGGAAACTGAGCAGCTCGGACCTTTCTTGCTCGGCGAGCTGGCTCCCAAGAAGGAAGTGCCTCTCGGGGTCACTGGGGTCGATCCTGACCTCGGTGAGATCCTCGATACTTTTTTCTCCTGGATCGCGGCCGACCCTGTCCAGCTCTGCTTCCAGTTCTGCCATGTGCACTTGCTTCGGCTCTTCCTCGCCGGACACGACGGCCATCATACAACGCTTGGCCATTTGCTGGTCCCCGTCGATTGTGACCACCTCGACTCTGCCGTCCCTTTCCAAAGGGAATTTAAGCTTCTGGTGGTAGGAAGAGGGGACAGCATCCATCTGGTGCAGCCAGCTCCTCCCTACGATGGCATTGTAGGGGGAGGGCGTGTCCACCACGAGGAAGTCAGCAACTACTGACGCGCCCCCTGACCTGGACTTTGAGGGAGACTCTCCCCTTGGGATACACGGGCTTTGCGCTGAACCCTATCAGGGGGGTTCGCGCCTCCTGGAGATCTTCTTCTGTGAGCCCCATTTTAGTAAAGTAGTCGAAGTAGAGGATCTCGGACGAACTGCCGGGGTCGACGAGGATCCTCTGCACCTTTCAGCTCCCCAGCTTCAGAGTCATAATCAGTGGGTCATTGTGAGGGAGTTGAACCCCTTTCAGGTCCTCGTCTGAGAACCAGATCTTCGGCCTCTCTTTGCGAGCCTTTTTAGATGCTGGTCCGAGCTCGGCCGACATGACCTGTTTCCCATGAGAGGCCCTCCTGGCCTCGGCGCGGGCCTGTCCGCTGCTCTGCTTGGTGGGGCCAGGTGGATGACGCTTATGATCCTCTCCGACCCGTCGCTGTCGTGATTCTCCTCGGTTCGGCGTCGAGGTCGGTCGTTGCTTCCGCTACCAGCTGCCTTGTAGTACTCCTTCAGGTGCCCGTCCCTGACGAGCCTCTCGAGATGATCCTTGAGGGAGTAGCAGCCCTCAGTGTTGTGCCCGTTCTGCTTGTGGTAAGCGTAGAACTTCGTCTGATCCCTCGTGGAGGGATCGCTCTTCATAGGAAGTGGCCATTTAAAGTATGGCTTTCCCTGGATCTTATCCAGTATCTGGTGAATAGGCTCTTTGAAGACCGTATTGACCCTTTCGCGCGAGGAATAGGACGATCTATGCCTCTTGCCCCCTCCTGGAGCGTGGACCGGGGCTGACGATTGGCCACCCGAGTGGTGGTCTCGGCTTGTCTCTTCTCTGCGGAAGGGTCTCTTCTCCTTTCCGGAGGTTCGGTCTTCCCGCCGCGATTGATCCTCCTGCCGCGGCCGATCCTCCTGCCGAGATCTGCCATCACTCCGAGGCCGGCTCTTGGAAACGCCAAAGCTCTCATTGGCCCGCGCCTCGTCCTCCTCTTGCTCGATGTACTTGTTTACCCTCGCCATAAGGGCTATTACAGAGAGAACAGGGTTGCGGACAAGCTCCTTCCGAAGCTCGCATCCTGGCAGGAGGGCGTGCTGGAAGGACTTGATCGCGACATCTTCGGAGGAGTTGTCGATCTGACTGTAAACCGTCCAGAATCTCTTGGCGAATTGAGTGATGCTTTCACTCCACCTCATCCTGAGAGCCATGATGTCGCTGTCGGTCTTTGGAATGACTCTGTGCGCCTGGAATTTCCCCAGGAAGGAGTCTCTCAGTTGAGACCAGCTCGTGATTGATCCTTCGGGGAGCGCGCAGAACCATTTGAGGGGTAGATCCCCCAGGCTGGAGGAGAAGACTCTGCAATTGAGGTGCCCGACGTCGCCCCATACGGACAGCTTTTGGGTAAAATGGCGGAGATGTGCTGCTGGATCCGAGGTTCCGTCGTAGAGAACGAACCTCGGAACACTGAACTTCTTAGGGAGGGGGTATTCGATTATCTCTCTGGAGAAGGGTGATGAGTTGAGGCCAGCGAAGTCGGGGATGTCTGGCTGGTTTTGGGCGAGCCCTGCCTCCCTCAGGGTGTTCTGGATGGCCTGCTTGACCAGGCGGTCGATCAGAGCCTGCTGATCTGCCGCCTCTGATCTCGGCATCGACCCCCTGTCCTCGTGGTTATGGCAGGAACTCCCGACGTGACTCCGCTCTCGACTCTTATCAGTTCAAATGCTCCCTTAAGTCTTTACCGGTGACGGGATCCTTCCTGCCTACGGGATCACCGCCTCGGGAACTACTTCTTTCTTTCGGAGTTGCTGCCTAAGCTGTCGGATAAGATCGTCTTTCTCCTGGAGGGCGAGGTTCTGAGCCCTGATTGCTGCTTGAGCGGGGTCGGCTCTGTTGCCTTTGCGGTCCGAGTGGTGCCCGGATCGATGTGACCCCGCCGCTGCCGGGGCCTTGCCCTTCGAGAAGCGCTCCTGAAGGGGAGCGTTCAGCCGCGGTAGATCCCCCACCTCTAGCGGGGACGACGCGGACTCGGTGTGGTAGCTTTCTACCTCCGCGGCCTCCCTCGATGTGTAGGGCAATGGCCCAGGGAGAACCAGTGGTCCTGCGGGGAGGGATTTCGGGTGCTCTGCGCCTCTCTTGTTTCTCGGAGCCATGGTGATTGGAGAGGGTTTTGGGAAAGGTTTTGAGAAAGGTTTTGGGGTATGGGTTTGTACTTTCCCACAGACGGTGCCAATTGTAAGTGCCTAAAAATTAAGGACTTCAAATCTGGGATTAGGATGCTTGATTCAGGTGGTTTGGATGAAGATTGTCGAGGCTCCGGCTGGACCTGAGGAGGAAGAGAGAAAAAGAAACGTCAAAGGACCCTGGCTGCAGGCAGCGCAAGGCTCTCCGATGCTTAAGTTAGTTCAGGGAACGAGCAAGGGAAATGGAGAAGAAATTGCATAGTAAGAGTGTGTATTCTAGGGTTGCGTACCTTTAGGATGGAGGTGGAGATGCTATTTATAGGTGATGGGATTGACTATCGTGGGCGAGTCCCAAGACTGGGCTGGCCACTCGAGTGGCTGCAGTCCACTCAGCCCATAATGCATTAAATGCTGACCCATGCTTCATTAAATGCTAGCCTTGCTGGGTCAGGCGGCGGTTCTGACTTTTGGGCCAGGTCCCATCGGGTCTGGCCCGGAGCCATGCTCTGGGGGCGCACGTGTTCTGTATGCGCCGTTTTGTCAGTAATGATAGTCTGCAGGGCATGCCTTAGCATGCGCCGTTGTCCTGTCGTTGGTCCCATCAATCTTTGTCAAATCCGCATTGCCGGGGGTCGATGCCGAAGTCGGATAGGTCCGACCTCGAGAGCCCTTACCTCGGCAAATGCCGCGGTCCTTTAGCCTTGGCCCAGAGGAGGCATACTCAATCTGTCTTAAGGCCGGGGCTAGCGCTGATCTCGGCTTAGTGAAAACATCCCCACACATTCACCAAACTTTTCTTGTTGATCCCTGCACTTTCAGGTGAGGCTTGGCTTTCTCCTCCTAGCCTTGGGTTCTTTAGACCCTTTTGAAGCTTTTTAGCATGCATGCAAGGTGGTTCTTGAAGAACCCTTTTATTTCAAAAATCTGGATATCTTTGAGTGGGTTTTTCCATGGATTTTTGTAGCTTGGAGTTGGGCTGAGAGAGGAAATTTCTGGGAGGAATTCTAGGACCCTTTTGGCTTGAGGCAAGTGAATAAACTGGTTTGAATGCATGTTAATGAAATAATGTTTCTTCTTTAAAGCTTAAATTTGAAATAACTATATCTTGTCATCAGGGGCGGAACCAGGAATTTTTTTTAAGGGGGGCCAAAGTAAAAAAAAATCCATTAAAAAGTTACAAAATTTAATAATTAAATGGATAATAGATAGCACTCAAAACTGAAATTACATTACTATTATTTAGAAAAATTAGTATCTTAGAAGTTCATGTCATAACCCTTGCCAACTAGCACTCAAAAGTGAAATTATTGACTATTATTTTGGAACAAACTAATATGCCCACTATTATATATTTATGAGCAAGACCCATATTTAAAATCTAGACCATTCAAAAGGGCGGTCCCACTAGTTTTATCTCTTCAAAAGAAGTTACTTCAAATGAATTAATTCTGACATAGATAATCACATTTAAAATATAACTTTTTTAGAATTGTTTTTCCTCTTTCCTTTCTTCATTTACTTTCCTTTCTTTTCTTCCATCATTCTAATTTTTCTCCACCAGAATCTGCTTTGATTTTATTCCTTTTTTAGAATTATTTTTTTCCACCTTCCTTTCCTTTCCTTTCTTCCATCATTTTAATATTTCTTCCCAAAAATCTACTATGATTTTGTTACTTTTTTTAGAATAAAAAACTATATTGATTAATTAATATTATAAGGAGGGGCCATTCCTCATAGAAGATCACAGGGCCAGAAGGACCTTGATAGATTTTCAGAACTTTGGGGGGGCCATGCCCCCCCCCCCCCCCTAATTCCGCCCTTGCTTGTCATTCATTTTCATTGGCTATATATCTTTGGTTTCATAAAGGTTTGTGTATCAGATTTTTGTATGATCTCTGCTGGATTTTTGTCTATGGTCATATGGAAAGAAATTTCTGATCAAGGGCATTTTATAAACTGTTATAAGCTGAACTTTTAATTTGGATTTCCTGCACTGGTCATCTTTATATTTGATTTTCTCTTTGACATTTTATTCTTAGAATGAGGAGGTTTTTAATGTGAATGGACTGTTGGATGGGTATTTTGAGAAATCAGTAGTGTGGAGATGAAGTTTGGTTTGAAAAAGGAAGGAGGAAAGACTTCAACTGGTGCAGGAAGAAGCTCCAGCGACCCAGCCAGCAGGCACTCTCGCTAGAGCGAGCCCACTTGCTGGAAGGGTCCGTTCGGGCGGATCCAGGCCCTCTGGAGCGGGCCCTGTCACAGCCCAACTGGTTTTTATGGGCCTATTTTGATAATTTTTATTGAATACTGGGCCCGGTTTCTGCCCATTTATTCTTGTGGGCCTGTTTTGATGTTTTATTAAATGGTTGAGCCCAACCACTGTTTCATGTAATTTTTAAGGCTTGTTTTACATAGCTTGGGCCTATTTTGTGTTTTATTAAATGGTTGAGCCCAGCCACTGTTTCATGTAATTTTTAAGGCTTGTTTTACATTGCTTGGGCCTGTTTTGATGTTTTATTAAATGGTTAAGCCCAGCCATAGTTTCATATGAATTTTGGGACTTGTTTTACATAGTTTGGGCCTGGTCTTTGCTCATTCATTTTTGTGGGCCTGTTTTGATGTTTTTATTTAAATGGTTGGGCCTGTTTTGCTGTCCTATTATTGGTATGGGCTGAATTCCCTCTTCTCACTAATGGATGAATTTATTAATCCAAAAACTTGCTCGGAAGTAATAAGGAGAAAGTTGAAACACATTTGATGATTTTGAAGCCTGTTTGATATACTTTCACTAATTATGGACCTGAAATGATTCTTGAACTGATTTCCATTGTTTTTGTGGATTTCTTGAGGATTAAACAATTAGAATATGTTGTGAGTCTTCTAAATGAATATTGTGCATTTGAATTTTTAATTGTCCTAACTTCAGGGGCACCAATCCCATTCCTACTTCTTTGACATTTGAGTTTCAAATACACAACGACCAATGGAAGTCTTTAACATAAGCTTGATAAACCTTGTTTTTCGAACTTTAGTTTTGATATCCAGAATATCATTGTGTATTGCTTTGAAGTTCAAGTATAAAAGCTCGTTTGAAGGTTTGATTTTTGAACGAAAAAGGGGATCACCTCCTAAGCTCGTTATGCATATATATTATGCCTTTTGCCCGCTCGCTCGCTCGTTTTGATAAGTGATTTCCCCCTCGATAAGTATATTATCTTGTTTTGTGCATTCATGGATTTAAGTGAACACCACTGAGCTTAGACTGCCCTCTCAACCTGATCCACTAGTTAGGGGGTCTTTAAACATAAGTAAGGACCATCTGCAGATTGGTAGTGTATTTATACACATTTTAGCTCATTCCGGTTCTGCGGCCGATATTTTTCCCCTCCCACCTTGTGTGGCTTGGGTGCCCGCTCGCTCGCTCGCTCGCTTACTCTTATCATCATGTATGATGGAGAAAGGATTTAGCTCAATGTGGATTTACTATTCATGATATATTATGTACTCATGCTAGTTTTTTTTTGTACTTCGTTCATGCATTTTTGTATCGGTGAAATATATCTTAGTCATGTACTTGTTTTAAAGTTCAGTAAATTGTTTTAAATATTGTTTCTTTTAAACTTTAATTTTTGTATATATTTATGCCCAATTTATTCACCTGCCAGACCGCCGTGTCTGATATACTACTTTGGTGCTCTAGGTGGCAGGTTCTCGACTTGAGCTAGTTCGTGTGCAAAAGGGCTGTTGAGCCATGAGTTTTGCAGGCTTGTTGTGTCACCGATGTCATACAGACGTCGTGCTTGACTCCGAGTTACGTTACACACTTGGGTAGCAATTTTCCTTAGCTTGTTATTTTTGTACGGCTTTTGTTAGCCTTTTTCTTTGGGATTGTAATTAAGACACTTGTTAAATTGTAACTTGAATATGTTTGGGTAATGAATAGCCTGTTATTGTCAGCTCTGTATATGTATTATCTTGGTTTGTTCCAGTCTGAGTTTGGACATTGCTATGACAGCTTTACGCTGATGGGTTAGGTGCGACGTGGAATCCGATGGCCACGGGCTCCGGGTCACAACACCATGTAAGCTTCCGCAAACTATTCAGTTGTGTGGAATTTTGTAATCCTCACACACGCGGATCCTGGGGAAAGCAAAAATTTTCAATTAATCCCAAGTTCACGCTCCCCGAGATCGGATTGCTGCAGGGTCTCGGTTTTGGGGGCGTGACAACAATATAACTCGAGGGGCTCATACAAATTAAAAACATATTTTTCATACCAAAAGACATAACTAGTAAGTTCATGGAAAACCCAAATTGATTTAAATCATTTATTTTTAAAGAAAAAAAACTCTTATTATAACATTCAAACAAATGATTTTGCAAAATCAATTGATTATGTAGGATCTAGCTATGAAAGCTTTTGAAACCATAATCAATTGAACATGTAGAAATGCATTGCAAGATATATAACTATATGTGAGCAAAAAAAAAATCTAACATGAGAAAATTATAATCAAGGTGATTTTGAAAACCATGATATTTAACTAGAATGGTGCATGATGACAAAATCAATTGATTACAAATAAACATTGCATTAGAAGAAATGTAAATATAAAAGAACACAAAAATGCAAATGAAACAATATGACCAACAAAAAGATTTAACTAAAAAGGATAGGTTGGTCAAAGAGGTCCAAGGCCTTAAGGTTTGTCTAAGTATATAACTTTAGGAATCCACCTAAGGTCTTGAGAGGGTTGGGCTTTGAGGTCTAACTTAAATGTCTCACCAACTATAGGAGATTTGACTTGTAAATTTTCAATTTAGACTTATCACCATAGTGTTTAGATTTAACTAAATTTGGCTTTGGTTGGTGATTACACTTTTAAGGTGGGTGAGTTTGTTTGTTAGGGGATTGGTTTCCTTTTCTTTTCTTCTTATCTACTCCCTTTAATTGACTTTTGAATAGTAACTTTATTTAAAATTTCTTTCATTTGTTGAGTTAGGGGAGGTAGGTTGAGAAGTTCTTTGTTGATAGATTCTTTTATTTTTGGTTTAACTTGTTTAAGCATTTTAAAAATCTATCTTAGGAGATTCCTTTTTAATTTGTTTGACTTGTTTAGTCTTCATGGAGTCTTCCTTGGTTTTTAGTGTCTTACCCTTCATTGAATTTGATTTTACCTTTTTGGGTTCAAAGTTGGGTTTAGACACATGGCTTCTCCTTAGTTTGCACTGAAACCTAAAATGCCCTTCAATGCCACAATAATTACATTTAGACATGGGCAAGGAAGTGTGAGTGCTAGAAAATGAGAACTCACCTTTAACAAATGTATTGGTGAATTTAGGGTCATGTGAAATATTCCTATCAAATCCAAGGCCCGTCCTATCTCTTTGTGATTTACCCAATTTAAATAACTTTTCAAGTTTTTCTTCACTATGGGTAAATTTGTACTCATATTTATGTTTGTAGCTTTCAAGTTGAGTGACTTGTTCTTTAAGGGTTGATTTTCATTTTTTACATTTGTTAGTTCATTTTCAATTCCCTTAAAATTGTTAATCTCTTGATGGGCAAGTTTTAATTCAAATTTATCTTCATTGATAACATTAGATCCAAGTTCTAGAGTTTTTATCTTAATTTGTGCATTAGATAAATTTTCCATAGAAATGGTTAACTTGGATTCTAAATTTTTAATGTTTTCATCTTGCCTTTTTTAATGATCTCTTAGTTTTAAATTTTCTTTATGAAGATTATCATAATCTATCTTTGATTCTCTTAGATCATCTTTAATATTAGATAGATTATGCAAAGAGATCATGAACTTAGATTCTGCACAATTTATTAATTCTTATTTTTTCTCTAAGTTCGTCTTTTGAAGAGACTAATGCTTTGTTTAGTCTCTTAGATTCTTCTTTTAATTTTTTATTATTCTTATCAAGCTTTAAGGATAATGTATACAATTCTTCATAAGATTGTTCAATGTCAATTTCATTTTCTTCTTCTTTTAATTCAAATTGAGATTCATTAATTTCAATGTTTGAATCTCCAATAGATGAAAGAATGAGGGGACTAGAAGAATCTACCAAAGAATCTACACAATCTAAAATAGTGGAACCCATTCTAATGAATTTCATGGAAGCACAACACTAGGGTTTTAACTCTAGGTTTTTACACCTAATCAAGAGTTCCAAACACTTGATCCTAAATATAGAGCAAGAGGCTCAGATACCAATTGAAAGTCCAAGGGATCCTAACCCTAGAGGGGGGTGAATAGGGTGAGCTACACTTTATGACTAATTATGACCAATTTTAAATTTTTTAAAATAAACTAGTCACATGTGATGATTAAACAAACAATATGTGGAAGCTTAAATAAACAATCACCACATTGCAATCACCATAACACCATCATTTATAGTGGTTCGGCCTCAATGCCTACATCCACTACCGGCTTGTGATCCAACACCCCACCGGATTTTCACTATGTATACTTTTCAAAAGGCTAAGCAATAACCTATATAAGATGCTTTCCAAGGCTAAGCAATAACCTCACAATGTTGTTTTTCTAGGCTTAACAACAACCTATACAAGATGCTTTTCTAGGCTAAGCAATAACCTTTACAATCAAATGATTTTCTCTCTTAAAGAAGTATCTTCACAAACACTAAAAGAGATTACAATTAAGCTCAATAAAATTGCCTCTTAAATAGGCGGATATGAAAGTGTAAAACTAACTCACACAACACTCTATCAAATGCTAAGATTAATGCACATGATATGAGTGTGTGAAAACTTCAATCAAGCTAAAAAGTAAGCTCCATCAATTTATGCTTAAAGCAATTAAAAGTTTAATGCACACAAAGATATGATTGAAGTCTAATGCAAATCACATGTAAAACAATTAACTTGTAAATGATATGAAAATCAAAAGATCACAAGTTATATAAAATTAATTAATTCTAAACATGTGATGCATGACGATTTGTTGTTTTCAAAAACAACGAAGTTTAACTAATAATGTTCAAAACATTGAAAACAACAAATAAAGATTCAACCAAGCAAATTGATCATGCAATCAAATAACTCAAAGGTTTTTGGTAAAGCATGATAAGTGAAACTTTAAAACAAGACTTGGTTTGAAAACAAGGGTGAAGAATCCAATCCAACTTAAATCAAAGATTAGGAGAAGTGATGTATCCAGCACATCATAGTTAACATGCTAAAATTAATTTTCCAATAATTTAAACAAGGCATGAAACGTATGATTAAGAAAACTAAAACTCACTTGTTATTTAACTTCATTAATCCGAGCTTTAGCTTTCACTAATGACCCCCTTGATCTCTCTTAGTTCATCCCCTTTTTCTTCTCTCCAAACTCCTCAAAGAGTGCTTAGAATCTCCAAAATGTTCCACCTTTTTCTTATGGGAATGAACTCATATTTATAGTCAAAAAGTGACTTATTGCGTGTCCGTGGTCGACGCCCTGCATGCCTCGGTCGACCTAGCCTTAACGGTCATAAATCTGACCGTTTGAAAAATAGAGCCGTTGGCTCTTTCCCGGTCGACCTCCTGGTGTGGTCGACCCCCTGGACCATTTTTCCCATTTATTCATATTTTAAAAAGATTTCTTTGTGGGATCTTTGCGCCAATAAGTCAAACATGGAGACATGATTTTAAATCATTCAAAGCATTTTAAAATCATGAAATAGAAAAAGCCTAAAATGATTTGAAACTTTAAAAACCATAGGCTAGCTTGATTTATAAAACTCTTTTTCAAATAAAATGCATCCAATGTTTAAATCCAAAACATGCACAAACTATAAGATTTGCAATATTTAAAACAATGCATGTATAAAACCAGATTTAAAGATTTTCTAAATCAATGCATGTGTGTGAATTCAAATGATGAATAAATGAATGATGCATCCATCAAATTGCAAAAAATAAAATCTTAACATTCCCCCCCCTTTGAAATTTGATGGAAAACCTTCAATATGTTGGGATTTCTTGCTCAACTCTAAAACTTCACACAAAGAGTTCAGCTCCTCCTTGGCTGGATAATTCTTGAAATCTTTTTGGATGCTCCTCTGACTTGGCTCGGGCTCTAGCTCTTTTTCTTCATTCTCCTTGATGCTTGGAGCTTGATCATCTTCAAGCTTTCTTTTCATCTCTCTCTCTTTGGCCAAGCATCTTCTTTAGCTGCCAAGCTCTTTCTTCTATCATCTTCTCCCCCTTTCACCATGCACTCTCCTTTTGGCAAGATGTGCATTATTTCCCCCTTTGGTTTGCTTGAACACTTTCTCCCCCTTAATTCTTTCTCCCCTTTTGCCATTAAGCTTGAGAACTTTCTCCCCCTTTGTCATTAAATTGCAAAGGTATCAATTGAAGAGGGGTACCTACACACATGAAACAAGAAAAATACCCTTTAATAGCACCTGTTAACAAAGAAAATTGAAAATGAAATACATAACAGGTTATCATGCTTGGGTAATAGGCTATAAGGGGTATCAGAACCAATACAAGGGTGAATTTGATCAAAACTAATACTTCCTATGAAGTTTTGCACTCCCCCTCAATCCATATTCTCCTTTTGTCAAACTTTTGACCAGAATATATCTATTTGGTATGAGAAGAAGATGGTTTAACCAATTGAGGGTTAACTTCAAGTGAAGGATTAGATTCAATTGATAATAATATGACTATAAAGCTCAATATGATCAAATTACCAAAGTAAAGAGCAAGGTCATGGAGATAAACTAACCTGGATATCAATTGAAATAAATAAAAATATCAATTGAGATTTAAGGATATGACTATTAACACAATCACTCTAGAATGGAGTTATGAATATAACTATTAGGCTTAATCCAAAAAAAACAAAAACCTATACATGATGTTATGGGGTTTACCAAACATAGCATTAAACAATATAACTTATGAAAATCATATGCTATTAAAATTTTGAAATCATTTCATTCAAACAAAAAAGAAATAACTATCATGCACAAGAAATGAAGTTCAATCATGAAGCCAAAACCTCACCATTAACCAACCAAAATTATGAAAACATAAACATGGTGGTCATGTGATTTACCTATAAGTGCAAGAGAGGTGGCAATCATGAAAATTATGATGTTAATAGAATGTGACAAGGAATAAAGACATATTCTCTATCAAGTTCAATCCAATGTACACAAGGTCTATCACAAACTCAAGATATGATACCAATTGGATATAGATACTAATTGAAAATGATACTAATTGATTACCAATTGAATAGGAAACATGATTTAGAGCAAGCATGTGACAAACACAAAATTCCAACAAACATCATAAAATGATTATTCATCACTTTTAATGATATGACTAATGACCATAGTGATGAACAAGAGAAATTGCATAAAAAGATATAACTTAGTAGAACATGCAATTTTCAAAGTGTCAAATCATGTGAATTCAATATCTAAGAAATCCATCAAACAATATATATAACTATGAAATACAAGGATCGAATTTCAAAGATGTTCATATGATCAAGAACACTACTATGAAGTTGAAACATGTTTAATGAATGATACCAATAAGAAAAGTACACATGAATCAACAACATAACCATCCATTTAAAAAAAAATGACTAGAAAGCATAAAGGATGGATTTGAGAGTCCTAGTATGGTTTCTACAAATGTAACTAAGATCACAACCATACAAGAACTAAATGACATTTGCATAGAGAGGATCAATTAAAATCAAGATCTAACATGTAAAAACTCCAGTCTAGCAAATGTGCAATGAGAATCATAAAACATTATTACTATGCATTGAAAAGATGCACAAGTCTATGTATAGAATGCAAAACTATTTCATGATTCACAAATCATACAAATCAATTTGCACATAAAAGAAAGTAACTAGAAGAGCAAAGAAGCAAATTGTTTGTAACAACATTCATTTCCATTTCTAAGATGATAAAAACAAATGCATAAGGAAAGATAACATGGAACATGCTTTGAAAAATATAACTAATGATGATTTAAAGCATTTTCAATCAAACAATCTTCAAATCATAAACAATAAACAAAATCCAACATTGAGCATAAAGATATTGATTTTGAAGAAAACATATTATCAATTATCAATTTGTATTCTAAACAATATAACTAGAGGGGCTCATACAAATTGAAAAAATAGTTTCCTTACCAAAAGATATAACTAGTAAGTTCATGGAAAACCCAAATTGATTTAAATCTTTTGTTTTTAAAAGAAAAAAAAATTTACTATAACATTCAAACAATTGATTTTGCAAAATCAACTGATTATGTAGGATCTAGCTATGAAAGCTTTTGAAACCATAATCAATTGAACATGTAGAAATGCATTGCAAGATCGATATATAACTATATGTGAGCAAAAAAAAAAAAAAAACAAATCTAACATGAGAAAATTATAATCAAGGTGATTTTGAAAGCCATGGTATTTAACTAGAATGGTGCATGATGACAAAATCAATTGATTACAAATAAACATTGCATTAGAAGAAATGTAACTATAAAAGAACATAAAAATGCAAATGAAACAATATGACCAACAAAAAGATTTAACTAAAAAGGATAGGTTGGTCAAAGAGGTCCAAGGCCTTAAGGTTTGTCTAAGTACATAACTTTAGGAATCCACCTAAGGTCTTGAGAGGGTTGGACTTTGAGGTCTAACTTAAATGTCTCACCAACTATAGAGATTTGACTTGATAAATTCTCAATTTAGACTTATCACCATGGTGTTTAGATTTAGCTAAATTTGGCTTAGGTTGGTGATTAGTCTTTTGAGGTTGGTGAGTTTGTTTGTTAGGGGATTGGTTTCCTTTTCTTTTCCTCTTATCTCCTCCCTTTAATTGACTTTTGAACTTTAAATTTAACTTAGCAACTTTATTCAAAAGTTCTTTCATTTGTTGAGTTAGGGGAGGTAGGTTGAGAAGCTTTTTGTTGATAGATTCTTTTATTTTTGGTTTAACTTGTTTAAGCATTTTAGAATCTATCTTAGGAGATTCCTTTTTAATTTGTTTGACTTGTTTAGTCTTCATGGAGTCTTCCTTGGTTTTTAGTGTCTTACCCTTCATTGAATTTGATTTTACGATTTTGGGTTCAAAGTTGGGTTTAGACACAGGGCTTCTCCTTAGTTTGCACTCAAACCTAAAAAGCCCTTCAATGCCACAATAATTACATTTAGACTTGGGCAAGGAAAAGTGTGAGTGCTAGAGAATGAGGACTCACCTTTAACAAATGTATTGGTGAATTTAGGGTCATGTGAAATATTCCTATCAAATCCAAGACCCGTCCTATCTCTTTGTGATTTACCCAATTTAAATAACTTTTCAAGTTTTTCTTCACTATGGGTAAATTTGTACTCATATTTATGTTTGTAGCTTTCAAGTTGAGTGACTTGTTCTTTAAGGGTTGAATTTTCATTTTTAACTTTTGTTAGTTCATTTTCAATTCCCTTAAAATTGTTTATCTCTTCATAGGCAAGTTTTAATTCAAATTTATCTTCATTTATAACATTAGATCCAAGTTCTAGAGTTTTTATCTTAATTTGTGCATTAGATAATTTCCATAGAAATGGTTAACTTGGATTCTAAATTGTTAATGTTTTCATCTTGCCTTTTTAATTGATATCTTAGTTTTAAATTTTTATATGAAGATTATCATAATCTATTTTTGATTCTCTTAGATCATCTTTAATATTAGATAGATTATGCAAAGAGATCGTGAACTTAGATTCTGCACAATTTATTAATTCTTCTTTTTCTCTAAGTTCATCTTTTGAAGAGATTAATTCTTTGTTTAGTCTTTTAGATTCTTCTTTTAATTTTTTATTGTTCTTATCAAGCTTTAATGATAATGTATACAATTCTTCATAAGATTGTTCGATGTCAATTTCATTTTCTTCTTCTTTAATTTCAAATTGAGATTCATTAATTTCAATGTTTGAATCTCCAATAGATGAAAGAATGAGGGGTCTAGAAGAATCTACCAAAGAATCTACACAATCTAAAATAATGGAATCCATTCAAATGATTTTCTCTCTTTAAGAAGTGTCTTCACAAACACTAAAAGAGATTACAATTAAGCTCAATAAAATTGCCTCTTAAATAGGCGGATATGAAAGTGTAAAACTAACTCACACAACACTCTATCAAATGCTAAGATGAATGCTCATGATATGAGTGTGTGAAAACTTCAATCAAGCTAAAAAGTAAGCTCCATCAATTTATGCTTAAAGCAATTAAAAGTTTAATGCACACAAAGATATGATTGAAGTCTAATGCAAATCACATGTAAAACAATTAACTTGTAAATGATATGAAAATCAAAAGATCACAAGTTATATAAAATTAATTAATTCTAAACATGTGATGCATGACGATTTGTTGTTTTCAAAAACAACGAAGTTTAACTAATAATGTTCAAAACATTGAAAACAACAAATAAAGATTCAACCAAGCAAATTGATCATGCAATCAAATAACTCAGGTTTTGGTAAAGCAAGATAAGTGAAACTTTAAAACAAGACTTGGTTTGAAAACAAGGGTGAAGAATCCAATCCAACTTAAATCAAAGATTAGGAGAAGTGATGGATCCAACACATCATAGTTAACATGCTAAAATTAATTTTCCAATAATTTAAACAAGGCATGAAACATAAGATTACGAAATCTAAAACTCACTTGCGATTTAACTTCATCAATCCGAGCTTTAGCATTCACTAATGACCCAGTTGATCTCTCTTAGTTCTGAAAGAAACTACGATTCAGATCTGGACATAACTAGGGGAAGACGTCCATGGCTGATTTGTAACAAAACAGGTTTTAAAAAATCTAATCCGGGCATCACAAATCAGCCATATAGATCGCATAAAAACTCCATGGTTTCATGATCAACAAGTGTATAATTAAAGGAGATTCAAGAAAACTATTACCTTGAAGATGTGTAGACTTCAAATCTCTGAAATAAAAGATCCAAAGGGCTGAACTCAGACTTGCAATTAGCAAACAACTTGCTGGAACTTTCTGCAGTAGAATTGCTTTTGATCTTCTTCTCTATTTCACTTCCAAATCTGATTGGCTAAGATGGTGGGATCTTAATCTAGATTTCTAGATGGGATTTGAGAACTATTATCTATGGAAAAAATCTCAGACCTGAAACTCTCTTCAATGAAGAAGAAAAGAGGGCTGGACGTGTGGGATAGGGGATTTTTTTCTTATGGACGTCCAAGGGGGAAAGCTTCCTCCTTTTATTGAAAACCTTGGGATTCCTTTCCTTAATAGTTATCTCTTCTAATTCTCATAGATGTCCTAAAAGGAAAGTATAATCTAAAGATTTATTTCCTTTTAGAAACACTCCAATTAGAAAAGGAAACTAAAGGAACATCCTACAAACTTTAGCAATTAGTAATCTTAGTTGTACCACACTTACTAATTTAAGTTTCTAATTCAAAAAGGAAACTTTACTATAGGAATACTAATCCAAAGAGGAATCCAATCTTCCAAGTAGAGAGACCTACTCAAAGTTGGAAACCTCACCTATGGAATTCCCATTATGGACGTCCCACATAAAATAATGCACACCTTGGCCCACAAATAATTTATCTAGAATTAAATTCATGTATGCCATCAAAGGCCTATTTGAATTTAAACTCAAAATTATTTTTCCATTAAAATAATTCAACCATATGTCATCTAAACAATTTAGGAAACCTTGCCAATCTAAGAAAGTGACTAGAGAAGGGACCAAAAGATATATTTGCCGTTGGCTCCCAAAATGACCAAAATGTCCATGCTAAACCCATAGCAACATTAAGACCATTTTAACCTTAACTCATTCCACTAAAGAGTTATGGTTGAACTCCAGGGACAAATATATAATATAATAAGCTCGTCAGAAAATGATAGTTGTCTTCGACCCACTAAGTAAAATGACCTAAATGCCCCTCCATGTAACATCCATAATCAAGTCAGGTTATCCGAAGTACTATCAACCTTCTCGATTACATCTAAACCTTAGAACTTCATATCCTTAACTTAATCATCATCCGGATATCATTATCTTGGTCCAGGGAGCGACCCACAAGTTCAATATCCATATGGAACATCCATATACTAAGATCTTAGATTTTGATGATTAATCGGATAATTCTAAGGGGACGATCATTCCATCATTAGATGGCATAGATTCTTTATTGCATCTGCACGTCCCAACTTATCAAGTCCGAGTACCCAAAACATAAAGCTGTTGACCCATGAAAAGAATCTCACCCATAGTGAATTAAAGCATAAGAAGTTGACTTCGTCAGTTCATCCACAAATGCTCAAGATTAAGAGCACTGGTCACTCAGTAGCATGAGGTGGCTTGATCTCTCTCAGTGATAGTACTATTTCAGAGATCACACCTACAATGGTCCTGTTCAATGCATTGCATATGCACTAATGAGATAAATCCGAGAATGTCCTCCCATGACTTAGGTAAGTCACCCTGAATACAGGAGAGTCTCTCACTATAACTTATACCAAGATGAAGTGCCCAACTCCATCTTTCAGTTATGAACAATTTTATTGTTTCCAGTGTCCATGAGTCAGACCTATCTGTGTGTAGCCACTACACACCTAATTCATTTACTAGAAACAATGGGCCTTACACAACCATACATATATACATGTTTAAAGAGAAAATAGTCATTCCATTAAATAACCAGTAAATATCCAGTAACAATAGATGAGAGTGCAGCTAGTGGGCTTTAGGGCATACACCAATCCCAACAAACTCCCACTTGCACTAAAGATCACTACTTCCTAACCTAACACCCATAGACTCAACATGAGAAGTAAAGACTTTCTCAGTAAGAGTTTTAGTGAATGGGTCAGCTAAGTTATTTGCTGAGGCAATCTGCTCCACCACTATTTCTCCATCCTGAATGAATTCCCGGATCAAGTGGTACTTTCTCTGAATGTGCTTGCCTTTCTTGTGATTCCTGGGCTCTTTGAATTGTGCTACAGCACCAATGTTGACGCAGTACATGACAATCGGTTTATGCACCGCAGGAACAACTCCCAATTCCAATAGGAATTTTCTGAGCCATACTGCTTCCTTCGCAGCTTCCGATGCCACCACATACTCTGCTTCCATGATAGAATCAGCAGTACAGGATTGCTTCACACTTCTCCATGATATAGCTCCTCCTGACAGAGTAAAGACGTATCCTGAAGTAGACTTTCTGGCATCACTATCAGATTGGAAATCAGAGTCTGTATACGCCAAAGGCGTTAGATCATCTGCTCGAAAGGTTAGCATATAATCTTTCGTTCTCCGAAGATACTTGAATATATGCTTAACAGCTTTCCAATGCATAGGTCCAGGGTTTGACTGATATCTGCTAACCATGCCAACGACAAAGCAAATATCTGGTCTAGTACATAACATAGCATACATGAGGCTTCCAACAGCGGATGCATATGGAACTCTCCTCATGCTCTCTATCTCTTCAAATGTCTTTGGACATTGATCTCGAGACAGTGGTACTCCATGTCTAGAAGGTAGCAAGCCCTTCTTGGAGTCATGCATGTTAAACTTGACCAATATCTTCTCAATATATGAAGATTGGGATAAGGCTAACATCTTATTCTTGTGATCACGCAAAAGCTTGATCCCTAAGATATATCTAGCCTCACCCAAATCCTTCATCTGAAATTGAGAGGATAACCAAACCTTTGTGGATGACAATATACCTACATCATTTCCAATGAGCAATATGTCATCTACATACAGAACTAAAAATGCAACTGCTTTTCCACTTCCTTTCTTATACACACATGGTTCATCAATGTTTTGATCAAAGCCAAAAGATTTGACTGCCTGATTAAACTTGATGTTCCATGCTCTAGATGCTTGCTTAAGTCCATAAATGGACTTCTTAAGTTTACAAACCATGTTATCTTGACCACTAGCAATGAAACCCTCTGGTTGCATCATATAGATGCATTCGTCAAGACTTCCATTAAGAAAAGCTGTCTTGACATCCATCTGCCATATCTCATACTCATAATGACATGCGATGGCCAAGAAGATCCTTATGGACATAAGCATAGCCATTGGTGAAAAGGTTTCCTCACAATCGATACCCTCTTTCTGAGTATATCCTTTCGCCACCAGTCTTGCTTTGAAGGTTTCCACCTTCCCATCCACTCCTCTCTTCCTCTTGTAGATCCACTTGCACCCTATGGGTTTAATCCCTTCAGGTGCATCTACAAGTTCCCAGACTTGATTGTAATACAAAGAATCCATTTCAGATTTCATCGCTTACTGCCACATGTCAGCATCTATATCCGTCACTGCTTCATCATAACTAGCAGGATCCTCAACCAGATCTTCAGAGTCTGTCTTAAAAGACACTCCTAGATATCTTTCTGGCGGTCTAGAAATTCTCCCACTACGACGAGGCTCCGGAGTGTTAAAAGGAATATCTTGTTCATCTACTATCTCAGGACCTGGTACAGATGTTATAGGAGATCCTGGAAGAATCTCCTCAAGGGTTTCTTTATAACTAAGCTCTTGGTACATCAAACAATCATCCTCCAAGTACCTAGCATGAGTGCTGATAAGCACTTTTTGCTCCTTTGGATGATAAAAGATGCCACCTCTCGTTCCCTTAGGATACCCAATGAAGTAGCACATTCCCGATCTGGGTTCCAGCTTGGTAGCTTTATCATTCAGCACATAGGCTGGACAACCCCAGATGTGGATATGTCTTAAACTGGGTTTTCGACCTGTCCACATTTCTTGCGGTGTCCTAGGCACTAATTTGAAAGGTACCAGATTTAAAATGTATGCTGCTGCTTCGAGGGCATATCCCCAAAAAGATATGGGTAGGGTTGCATGACTCATCATGGAC
Organism: Litsea cubeba; assembly: GCA_012931725.1. Classification (NCBI taxonomy): domain Eukaryota; kingdom Viridiplantae; phylum Streptophyta; class Magnoliopsida; order Laurales; family Lauraceae; genus Litsea; species Litsea cubeba. Next base: position 91,909,011 of record CM022946.1, on the reverse strand, counting down.
CTTACCATATCAAGAAGGGTACGGTTTCTTCTCTCCGCTACACCATTTTGCTGAGGTGTACCCGGTGCAGACAACTGAGACACAATCCCATGTTGTGTGAGGTACTCTTTGAACTCACCCAGGAGGTACTCGCCACCTCGATCAGATCGAAGGGCTTCGATATGTTTCCCTAGTTGTAACTCCACCTCAGCCTTGAATTGCTTGAATTTATCAAACGCCTCAGACTTGCGTCGCATTAAGTACACATATCCATACCTAGAGTAATCATCAGTGAAGGTGATGTAATACTCATACCCTCCTCGAGCCGGTTTGTTCATAGGACCACACACATCAGTGTGAATCAATTCTAACAACTCCTTTGACCTTAGTCCCTTTCCAGAGAATGACCTTTTGGTCATCTTTCCCTTGAGACAAGATTCGCACTGAGGAAAAGGTTCGAAATCTAATGAGCTCAGAGGCCCATCTTCTACCAACCTCTGAATCCATTTTAGGTTAATGTGACCCAAACGTAAGTGCCAAAGATATGTGTCATTGATTGAAGATACCTTCCTTTTAAGGGAAGTTGAGTTTTCTTGTTATACATTATGCAGTGTGGGAGCAATAGGATATATATAAAATAAGTTGTCAGGCATTCTACCGGAACATATAATATTTCCATCTCTACTGATATCAACACCAGAATGGAAAGAAACCGAATAATTAAATTCAATGAGTCTGGAAACTGAAATTAAACTCTTCCTCATGTCCGGAACATAGAAAACATTATTTAAAACTAATACCCTATCACATGGAAAATGTAAGGAAACAACTCCTACTGCAACTGCCCAAACTTTAGCTCCAATTCCAACTCTAAAGGCAAACTCTCCTTTATCAATATTCTGCATTATCTGAAACCCCTGCAATGAATTGCAGATATGATTAGTGGCTCCCGAGTCTACTATCCATGAATCAGTAGAATCAACCACCAGACAAGTTTCAATGTAGTAGGAAAAAGATGTACCTTTCTTAACTGAGGCTAGCAACTTGGGACAATCTTTCTTCCAATGACCTTTGAGGCCACATTTGAAGCATTTCCCTTTGGGCTTTCCATCTGTACCCTTATCCTTCTTTTTACCAATATTGTCCTTTTCCCTTATTCTGCTTCTTCTTGAACTTCTTCCCTTTTGGGTTTAGTTTAGAGGAAGACTAGAAAAAGTGAGCTTGGGCTTTGGGCTTCATGATAGCCTCCGCTGCCTGGAGTTCTTTCATTAACTCAGATAGAGTCATGTCCATCTTGCTCATATTGAAATTGAGATTGAACTGATTGAAAGAGTCCGGCAGAGTTTCGAGAATCATATCAGTTTGACTCTCTGCATCAATTTCAGCCCCTAGAATCTCAGCAACATTGAAACAATCCATCATCTTGAGCATATGTTCTCTGACAGGTGTTCCCTCAGCCATCCTAGTATTCATGATAGTCCTTATAGCAGCTTGCCTAGCTGGCCTGCTTTTGTCTGCAAACATCTCAGACAAGGACATCATGATTTCATAGGCTATGTCCATTTGCTTGTACCGTGTTTGCAACACGTTGGACATGGAAGCAAGCATGTAGCATTTAGCCATGCTATTCGCTTTCTTCCATTTCCTCTCAGCCTCTAACCAGTCATCAATAGAATTAACATCAATATCAGGATAGGTTTCCGACAAGACATACTTGTACTCCTTAGCAGTGAGCACTATTTCAAGATTTCTCTTCCAATCTAAGTAATTAGGGCCAGTCAGTTTGTTCTCACGAAGAATGCTCATCAACGGACTAAAAGAATCTTTACCCATCTCTCTCTGGATATGAAACGGTTTATAATTAGACAGGCAGTATATATGTAATATGCATATGGTGCTTGTTATAAAGGAAAAACAAAGCACAAAACTTTTTACATCATTTAACCCTAATCATAATGTATAAGTGTTTCAACCTCCTCATAGACCCTCCATCGAAGGGATGGCCGAGCCTACAGTCACGTTGAATTAAGGTATGCTTATTTGGATTATCACTATCTGGATACACATATCCAGTGGCAGTCCAATCCCTGATTGGTTTGGCCTCATATGACAAAATAACTCTTAACTCCTAGGGAGAGGTCATTACCGTCTTATATCAAGTGTTTTACCATTTCTTATGAAATTTCCCAGAATGTCTATGATTTAAGTCCTCCGAAGGGAAGTGACTTTTATCCATTCTAAATGTGAACTTTAGTAAAGAGCTCCACCGAAGGGATGGCCGCTCCCACCAACACTTCATTGACATTCTATAGAAGTGATCTTTAGTAAAGAACTCCACCGAAGGGATGGCCGCTCCTACTAACACCTCATTACAAATATTCACATTAGTTCACCCATTAACCCATCAAAGCGGTCTTTAGTAAAGAACTCCACCGAAGGGGTGGCCGCTCCTACTAATACCTTAATGAGATAACATGAACCGAAAATGGAAGGCCGTGGGGTCTTTCCAAAAACCCCTCTCCCACTTTATTATTTATCACTAGGGTTTATACTTTTTGACCTTTACATTGTTTACTCAAAAGCTCTTTTAAATCTAGCAAACTTAGTTAATTAAATTTATGACTCAATGAATTAAGTCATCTTAAAAATAAATAACCTTTCCTTTAAAACATTTGAGAAAATCCCTTTAAAGAATCAAAAACCTAACTTGGGTTATGGAAACCCATAGGTAGCATCTAATTAGATTTTAGTTTAGCCTCAAGGGAACCAAGATAAACTAAACCCTATCCAATTTTAAACCTTAGACAAAATAGAAGGTGCTGGTCTAAGTTCCGTTTAAAACAATTAGCCAAACAATCCAATATAGAAAGATGCCAATTTTAGAACCTAATGGTGGCCATGTTTCTAGGTGCCAATTATAGCAATTATATAAAGCATTCATCCATGCATTCCATATATAAGAGCAAATAAAAGTATGCAATCCTTGATGGCTCCTTGCTCTTCGGACTTCAAATCCTTATCGAACTAGGACATCAAAAATAGATCTCATCTTGCACCAAGAAGCCTTGTCTCCTCCACCACTAAGGAATCCGGTTACTTGCAACCTATCTTGCTTGAAGCTTTCTTTTTCTTGCTTGTTCCAACAAATTAAATTTATACAAGCAAATCCATAAAAAAACAAAACCACAAATTACATTGGAGATTCATATGCCTTTTAAGAAAGCTTACATCAAGACTAGTTGGAATAAAAGTAAAGAAAGAATTACAACTTCCTATGATTGTTAAACGCGCAATCGTACACTTTCCAACTAATGAAAAAACATCCAAATCCACATAACAGTCCTGCAAACCATCAAGGATGCAATATATGGCAGCAAACAAGGAGGTTAGTGTATGCAAAACATTATGTACATCATTAAACAAATCTGGAAAATAAATTCCAGCAATGTTAATGAAACTTGCACATAACATGCATCACTAAAGAAATCTGAATATAACTTTAGTAGGGTGCCACCATGCCCATAATCAATCTAGGATTAATTAAACACAACATGGGATCGTGATTTCACATGGAGTGGCTTTGATACCACTGAAAGAAACTGCAATTCAGATCTGGACATCACTAGGGGAAGACGTCCATGGCTGATTTGTAACAAAACAGGTTTTAAAAAATCTGATCTAGGCAGCGCAAATCAGCCATATAGATCGCATAAAAACTCCATGGTTTCATGATCAACAAGTGTATAATTAAAGGAGATTCAAGAAGACTATTACCTTGATGATGTGTAGACTTCAAATCTCTGAAATAAAAGATCCAAAGGGCTGAACTCAGACTTGCAATTGGCAAACAACTTGCTGGAATTTTCTGGAGTAGAATTGCTTTTGATCTTCTTCTCTATTTCACTTCCAAATCTGATTGGCTAATATGGTGGGATCTTAATCTAGATTTCTAGATGGGATTTGAGAACTATTATCTATGGAAAAAATCTCAGACCTGAAACTCTCTTAAATGAAGAAGAAAAGAGGGCTGGAAATGTGGGATAGGGGATTTTTTTCTTATGGACGTCCAACGGGGGAAGCTTCCTCCTTTTATTGAAAACCTTGGGATTCCTTTCCTTAATAGTTATCTCTTCTAATTCTCATAGATGTCCTAAAAGAAAAGTATAATCTAAAGATTTATTTTCTTTTAGAAACACTCCAATTAGAAAATGAAACTAAAGGAACATCCCACAAACATTAGCAATTAGTAATCTTAGTTGTACAACACTTACTAATTTAAGTTTCTAATTCAAAAAGGAAACTTTACTATAGGAATACTAATCCAAAGAGGAATCCAATCTTCCAAGTAGAGAGACCTACTCAAAGTTGGAAACCTCACCTATGGAATTCCCATTATGGACGTCCCACATAAAATAATGCACACCTTGGCCCACAAATAATTTATCTAGAATTAAATTCATGTATGCCATCAAAGGCCTATTTGAATTTAAACTCAAAATTATTTTTCCACTAAAATTATTCAACCATATGTCATCTAAACAATTTAGGAAACCTTGCCAATCTAAGAAAGTGACTAGAGAAGGGACCAAAAGATATATTTGCCGTTGGCTCCCAAAATGACCAAAATGTCCATGCTAAACCCATAGCAACATTAAGACCATTTTAACCTTAACTCATTCCACTAAAGAGTTATGGTTGAACTCCAGGGACAAATATATAATATAATAAGCTCGTCAGAAAATGACAGTTGTCTTCGACCCACTAAGTAAAATGACCTAAATGACACTCGATGTAACATCCATAATCAAGTCAGGTTATCCGAAGTTCTATCAACCTTCTCGATTACATCTAAACCATAGAACTTCATATCCTTAACTTAATCATCATCTGGATATCATTCTCTTGGTCTAGGGAGCGACCCATAAGTTCAATATCCATATGGAACATCCATATACTAAGATCTTAGATTTTGATGATTAATCGGATAATTCTGAGGGGACGATCATTCCATCATTAGATGGCATAGATTCTTTATTGCATCTGCACGTCCCAACTTATCAAGTCCGAGTACCCAAAACACAGAGCTGTTGACCCATGAAAAGAATCTCACCCATAGTGAATTAAAGCACAAGAACTTGACTTCGTCAGTTCATCCACAAATGCTCAAGATTAAGAGCACTGGTCACTCAGTAGCTTGAGGTGGCTTGATTTCTCTCAGAGATAGTACTATTTTAGAGATCACACCTATAATGGCCCTGTAAATGCATTGCATATGCACTAATGAGATAAATCCGGGAATGTCCTCCCATGACTTAGGTAAGTCACCCTGAATAAATCGAACATGGAGACATGATTTTAAATCATTCTAAGTATTTTAAAATCATGAAACAGAAAAAGCCTAAAATGATTTGAAACTTTAAAAACCATAGGCTAGCTTGATTTATAAAACTCTTTTTCAAATAAAATGCATCCAATGTTTAAATCCAAAACATGCACAAACTATAAGATTTGCAATATTTAAAACAATGCATGTATAAAACCAGATTTAAAGATTTTCTAATTCAATGCATGTGTGTGAATTCAAATGATGAATAGAATGAATGATGCATCCATAAAATTGCAAAAAATAAAATCCTAACAATCCCCCCTTTGCAATTTGATGGCAAACCTTCAACATGTTGGCAAACCTTGCTCAACACTAAAACTTCACACAAAGAGTTCAGCTCCTCCTTGGCTCAATTCTTGAAATCTTCTCGGATGCTCCTCTGACTTGGCTCGGGCTCAAGCTCTTTTTCTTCATTCTCTTTGATGCTTGGAGCTTGATCAACTTCAAGCTTTCTTTTCATCTTTTCTCTCTTCTTTAGCTCCCAAGCTCTTTCTTCTATCATCTTCTCCCCCTTTCACCATGCACTCTCCTTTTGGCAAGATGTGCATTATGAAACCCCTTTGGTTTGCTTGAGCACTTTCTCCCCCTTAATTCTTTCTCCCCCTTTGCCATTAAGCTTGAGAACTTTTTCCCCCTTTGTCATTAAATTGCAAAGGTATCAATTGAAGAGGGGTACCTACACACATGAAACAAGAAAAATACTCTTTAGTAGCACCTGTTAACAGGGAAAATTGAAAATGAAATACATAACAGGTTATCATGCTTGGGTAATAGGCTATAAGGGGTATCGGAACCAATACAAAGGTGAATTTGATCAAAACTAATACTTCCTATGAAGTTTTGCACTCCCCCTCAATCCATATTCTCCTTTTGTCAAACTTTTGACAAGAATATATCTATTTGGTACAAGAAGAAGATGGTTTAACCAATTGAGGGTTAACTTCAAGTGAAGGATTCGATTCAATTGATAATAATATGACTATAAAGCTCAATATGATCAAATTATCAAAGTAAAGAGCAAGGTCATGGAGATAAACTAAACTGGATATCAATTGAAATAAATAAAAATATCAATTGAGATTTAAGGATATGACTATGTAAGATCCCGACCCCAATCCTTTTGTTTAGCATTGTTTTAATCGTGGTTTAGCTTTTTAATTGAGATTTGATTTAGTTTGACCGCGTTTTTGAGTTTGACCGGATTTTTCCTTGCCTTGGAGATTTTAAAGACCGTTGACTTTAGTTTGACCCGGTCCATATGATTTGTATTTTTATGGGAAATTACTTCGGATTTCTAAAAATGCTGGATTTGGTGTATTTTGACTCATTTTATGAAGTTTAACAACTTTCATGTTTTAATCATTTTGGTTTGATACTCAGAAATCACGCTTTTCGAGGAAAAAGGGCAAAACTGACCTTTCACATGAAACCTGTCCATGAATTTCGAAAATTTCAGAAATTGGGGAAAATACACTTTTTGGAAACTAGATATTTCGCCGATCGTTTTTGTCTTCTTCGTCGTTTTCATTCGGGACCCGCAAACCTTAGTTTCAGCCTTGGTGAGTTTGGGGCCCATGGGGCCCAGCCCATTTTCTCTATAAAACCCCATTGGGTCTCTTCTCTTCTCCCATTCTTCATTTCCTGCAACAAAAAGGGGGAGTTAGGGTTTCTCCCAGCCACTTTTCTCTCTCCTCATGTATCCCTTCTCCTTTGATGCTAAATGGAGATTTGAGCTCCTCTTCTTCTTCCCCATCTTCCAAGCTTCCCCTAGATACCATTTTTGAGATGTTTGAGCTAGAGAAGACCCATCTTTCAAGCTCTTCTTCTTGTTTGGGACACCCAAAGGTTTGCAATGTCTTTCCTTTCATGAGATTCTTGTTTTTCAAACCATTTTGAAGGGTTTTGTCATTTATGCAATGGGTTTTCATGGAGGTTACAATGGATTGGATTTTTAGGGTTTCTCTTGAGCTATTTGGGGATTTTGAAATTTTGGGAGCTTGAGGCCATGAGAGGACCTTCATGGAGTGTTTTTACATCTTCTCTTGACCAAGGCAAGTAGATTTCCAATTAATTATGATGTTTTCTCTCATTTGATTCTATTTGATGATTTTTCTTCTTATTGGTTAATCTTCTTTGATTTATGGATCTACTTTGATTGAATGGACCATTGTTACATTGATTTCAAAATATGTTATTGTTTACCATGCATGGGAGGTTTGCTTTCATTATGGTTTTCTTTAAAAATCTGGACTTCTTGTGTTAAAGGTAAGTGTTCATGAGAATGGAGGAAACTTTGAGTTAGGTGTTGTGTTTGGCTAATTAGGATGATTAGGAATGGTGATTAATGAGTTTGGAAGGTCAAGGAAGGGCCCAAAGGATCTATGAAATTTGTATGAAAGGTGGGAAATGGAAAATGATCAGAAAAATCAGAAAAAATGCAAAGAGATGGGAAATTCTGCACTCGGGCCGGACTGGGCAGGCCCAGTCCGCTCGAGCGACCCACTGGGTCGCTCGAGCGGACCAGGCACTGTCTGGGTCCGCTCGAGCGACCCAGCTTCTGTCTGGGTCCGCTCGAGCGGGCCTGGGTCCGCTCGAGCGAGCCCAGTTCAGTTTGGGCTCGGTTTGGGCCCGAATTTGGATTGTTTGTGGGCCAGATTGTTTGGGGCTTTCTTGGGCCTGATTCAGGTCAGTCCTTGGACCATTTCAAGACCTGATGTTGGGTCAGTTTAGGGCCTGATAGTGGACTGTTTTAGAATTTGTTGGTGGGCCTGTTTTATGGTTAATTTGGGTTGGTTTTAAAACTTGTTCCTTGGGCCTGATTCAAATTAGTTTTGGACTGTTTTTAAAACCAGTTTTGTGGGCCTGTTCAGTTTAGTCTCGGGCTGTTTTTAAGGTTTGTTTGTGGGACATCTTAGGTTTAGTTTTGGGGGCCCGTTTGAAGTTAGTTGGGCTGTTTTTAAGAATCATTTTGTAGGCCATTAAGGATATGTTTTGGGCTGTTTTAAATTCTGTTTGTGGGCCTGGTTCAGGTTGAGTTTTGGGTTTGTTTTAAAAACTTGTTTCTTGACCATTAAAGGATTTGTTTTGGGCTGTTTAAGGTTTGTACTGTGGGCTATCTCAAGATTTGTTTGGGCTGTTTTTAAGATGTGTTTTGTGGGCCATTCAAGGTTTAACTATGAACTAATTTCAAGGTCTGTTTGGGCCGGATTTAAAGGACTGTTTTGGGGTTTGGTTCAAGGCCAGTTATGGGCCTGTTTTTAAGAGTTTTGTCATTACTTCGATACTTGGAAATTTGTGAAATGGGAATGATGTGAGAATGAGGGTATGTGAGATTATCCGGGAACCTTCCGTGTCTCAATGTGCACTTTATCATTTAAACATTATGGATTTTCATTGACACCAAACACACTCCTTATTAATCGATGTTTAAAGGTTAAACGTGCATTGAGATGGTTCCTTGGTAAGTCATTAGGTCATTCTCCACTATCCGTCCCATTTCAAGTCAGATCATGTATTTGTATTTGTATTTTGTATTTGCATTCTTTGGTGAACTAACTTAAATAGCATCAATGATTTGTTATAAAATCATGTGTCTTCCCATGTTCGAAAGAGTTGCTCGTATGATTTTATACAAATCACCTTGATGCGTATTTGAACGGTTCACCATCGAAATTCGTACGTTTTCTCCGATCCGATTTGAAAAGAGATTGAATTATGTTTGTCACATTCGGGATTTCTTCGATGAGATTATTGTTTTGATGAGACTCGTATTTGAAAATAAAACCTCGAGGCAAGACGGGGCCAGAGCTATGTGGTGCGAGCCCATGAGCCAAAGAGGCTATGATTCCGAAAAACAAAACCCCGAGGCAAGACGGGGCCAGAGCTATGTGGTGCGAGCCCCTGAGCCAAAGGGATTAGTACTATGTTAGATTTGTATCCGTTCGAGTTTGAAACTAAAGGCACCACTAGGCTTAGGTCACCTTGTCGGGCTGATCACCCGGCTTGGGATCTTTACTCTGTCCGCCAGCTGCAGCTTGGATTCCGTCTGTACCGACCATGGCAACGGTAATGATCTGCCGGTCCCATTTGTATGGCTACGGTTCTGATCCTCTGTTTAGTACCACGTTTAGTGGCTAGGCTCTGTTTGCTCTTATTACTTCGGTGATAGGAGGATTTAGCTATTTGTGGTCGCCTAGGTTTTATCTGCATATTACTTTAGTTATGATTCTTGTCGGTTATGCTTTTATGCTTGATTTGTTTAATGTTACGATATTGACCTTTATCGCATTGTCTCTGCTGTTCGGTTTTAAATGTACTTCCAATTATTAAATGCTTCGCTTAGGTGGTTATCTTTTCGAGATATTTATGCTTTAGACACTGTCCGTTTAATTGTCTCGATATTTATGTTCGGACTTTCGACCGTTTTAGCATGTTTTATTGTCATTATTGTTTAGACCATTTATTCGGTTTTACGATGATTTCGTCTGGTTTTATGTACGTTCTTTTATTTCATATTATTTGGTTATTTGCTTGCCAGACCGTCGTGTCTGACCCTTTTTGTTTGGTGCCAGTTTCTTCTCTTCTGTTTGTAGGTGTTTGATCAGAGGAGGCGGTGGGACCGCTGGTCTGACGTGAGAGGCTGCCTGTTGATATCATCTAGATGTCAAGTGTGGCACCAGAGTTCGTATTGAAATATTGGGGTAGTATTTCTGTTCAGTTGGATATTTTTGTATGGCTTTATCAGCCTTTTTCTTTTGGGTTTGTAATTAAGACATCTGTTAATTGTAACTTGAATATGTGGGAAATAATGGATTTGTTACTACCAGCTCAGTGTGTTGTGATTTATGATTTATGCCAGTCTGTTATGATGGCTTTGTGATATTGGTTGCGTACGACACGGAACCCGATGGCCACGGATTCCGGGTCGTAACACCATGTGTAGCTTCCGCGAAAAATATACTCTGATTGTGATGAGATTTGTTTATCCTCATTCACGCGGATCTTGGGAACTACAACAAAAAGTTTCAAATTATTCCAAAATTTCGCACCCCGAGATCGGTTCGCTGCAGGTCCCGGTTTCGGGGCGTGACAGACTATTAACACAATCACTCTAGAATGGAGTTATGAATATAACTAATATAACTATTAGGCTTAATCCAAAAAAAAAAAAAAACCTATACATGATGTTATGGGGTTCACCAAACATAGCATTAAACAATATAACTTATGAAAATCATATGCTATTAAAATTTTGAAATCATTTCATTCAAACAAAAAAGAAATAACTATCATGCACAAGAAATGAAGTTCAATCATGAAGCCAAAACCTCACAATTAACCAACCAAAATTATGAAAACATAAACATGGTGGTCATGTGATTTACCTATAAGTGCAAGAGAGGTGGCAATCATGAAAATTATGATGTTAATAGAATGTGACAAGGAATAAAGACATATTACTTATCAAGTTCAATCCAATGTACACAAGGTCTATCACAAACTCAAGATTTGATACCAATTGGATATAGATACTAATTGAAAATGATACTAATTGATTACCAATTGAATAGGAAACATGATTTAGACCAAGCATGTGACAAACACAAAATCCCAACAAGCATCATAAAATGATTATTCATCACTTTTAATGATATGACTAATGACCATAGTGATGAACAAGAGAAATTACATAAAAAGATATAACTTAGTAGAACATGCAATTTTCAAAGTGTCAAATCATGTGAATTCAATATCTAAGAAATCCATCAAACAATAGATATAACTACGAAATACAAGGATCGAATTTCAAAGATGTTCATATGATCAAGAACACTACTATGAAGTTGAAACAAGTTTAATGAATGATACCAATAAGAAAATTACACATGAATCAACAACATAACCATCCATTTAAAAAAAATGGCTAGAAAGCATAAAGGATGGATTTGAGAGTCCTAGTATGGTTTCTACAAATGTAACTAAGATCACAACCATACAAGAACTAAATGACATTTGCATAGAGAGGATCAATTAAAATCAAGATCTAACATGTAAAAACTCCAATCTAGCAAATGTACAATGAGAATCATGAAACATTATTACTATGCATTGAAAAGATGCACAAGTCTATGTATAGAATGCAAAACTATTTCATGATTCACAAATCATACAAATCAATTTGCACATAAAAGAAAGTAACTAGAAGAGCAAAGAAGCAAATTGTTTGTAACAACATTCATTTCCATTTCTAAGATGATAAAAACAAATGCATAAGGAAATGATAACATGGAACATGCTTTGAAAAATATAACTAATGATGATATAAAGCATTTTCAGTCAAACAATCTTCAAACCATAAACAATAAACAAAATCCAACAATGAGCATAAAGAGAATGATTTTGAAGAAAACATATTATCAATTATCAATTTGTATTCTAAACAATATAACTAGAGGAGCTCATACAAATTGAAAAAATAGTTTCCTTACCAAAAGATATAACTAGTAAGTTCATGGAAAACCCAAATTGATTTAAATCATTTGTTTTTAAAGAAAAAAAACTTACTATAACATTCAAACAATTGATTTTGCAAAATCAACTGATTATGTAGGATCTAGCAATGAAAGCTTTTGAAACCATAATCAATTGAACATGTAGAAATGCATTGCAAGATCAATATATAACTATATGTGAGCAAAAAAACAAAAAAAAATCTAGCATGAGAAAATTATAATCAAGGTGATTTTGAAAACCATGATATTTAACTAGAATGGTGCATGATGACAAAATCAATTGATTACAAATAAACATTGCATTAGAAGAAATGTAACTATAAAAGAACATAAAAATGCAAATGAAACAATATGACCAACAAAAAGATTTAACTAAAAAGGATAGGTTGGTCAAAGAGGTCCAAGGCCTTAAGGTTTGTCTAAGTATATAACTTTAGGAATCCACCTAAGGTCTTGAGAGGGTTGGACTTTGAGGTCTAACTTAAATGTCTCACCAACTATAGGAGATTTGACTTGATAAATTTTCAATTTAGACTTATCACCATGGTGTTTAGATTTAACTAAATTTGGCTTAGGTTGGTGATTAGTCTTTTGAGGTTGGTGAGTTTGTTTGTTAGGGGATTGGTTTCCTTTTCTTTTCCTCTTATCTCCTCCCTTTAATTGACTTTTGAACTTTAAATTTTAACTTAGTAACTTTATTCAAAAGTTCTTTCATTTGTTGAGTTAGGGGAGGTAGGTTGAGAAGCTTTTTGTTGATAGATTCTTTTATTTTTGGTTTAACTTGTTTAAGCATTTTAGAATCTATCTTAGGAGATTCCTTTTTAATTTGTTTGACTTGTTTAGCCTTCATGGAGTCTTCATTGGTTTTTAGTGTCTTACCCTTCATTGAATTTGATTTTACCATTTTGGGTTCAAAGTTGGGTTTAGACACATGACTTCTCCGTAGTTTGCACTCAAACCTAAAATGCCCTTCAATGCCACAATAATTACATTTAGACTTGGGCAAGGAAGTGTGAGTTCTAGAGAATGAGGACTCACCTTTAACAAATGTATTGGTGAATTTAGGGTCATGTGAAATATTCCTATCAAATCCAAGACCCGTCCTATCTCTTTGTGATATACCCAATTTAAATAACTTTTCAAGTTTTTCTTCACTATGGGTAAATTTGTACTCATATTTATGTTTATAGCTTTCAAGTTGAGTGACTTGTTCTTTAAGGGTTGAATTTTCATTTTTAACTTTTGTTAGTTCATTTTCAATTCCCTTAAAATTGTTTATCTCTTCATGGGCAAGTTTTAATTCAAATTTATCTTCATTGATAACATTAGATCCAAGTTCTAGAGTTTTTATCTTAATTTGTGCATTAGATAAATTTTCCATAGAAATGGTTAACTTGGATTCTAAATTGTTAATGTTTTCATCTTGCCTTTTTAATTGATATCTTAGTTTTAAATTTTCTTTATGAAGATTATCATAATCTATTTTTGATTCTCTTAGATCATCTTCAATATTAGATAGATTATGCAAAGAGATCGTGAACTTAGATTCTGCACAATTTATTAATTCTTCTTTTTCTCTAAGTTCATCTTTTGAAGAGATTAATTCTTTGTTTAGTCTTTTAGATTCTTCTTTTAATTTTTTATTGTTCTTATCAAGCTTTAAGGATAATGTATACAATTCTTCATAAGATTGTTCAATGTCAATTTCATTTTCTTCTTCTTTTAATTCAAATTGAGATTCATTAATTTCAATGTTTGAATCTCCAATAGATGAAAGAATGAGGGGTCTAGAAGAATCTACACAATCTAAAATAGTGGAATCCATTCTATGAATTTCATGAAAGCACAACACTAGGGTTTTAACTCTAGGTTTTTACACCTAATTAAGAGTTCCAAACACTTGATCCTAAATATAGAGCACGAGGCACTGATACTAATTGAAAGTCCAAGGGATCCTAACCCTAGAGGGAGGGTGAATAGGGTGAGCTACACTTTATGACTAATTATGACCAATTTTAAATTCTTTAAAATAAACTAGTCACATCTGATGATTAAACAAACAATATGCGGAAGCTTAAATAAACAATCACCACATTGCAATCACCATAACATCATCATTTATAGTGGTTCGGCCTCAATGGCTACATCCACTACCGGCTTGTGATCCAACACCCCACTGGATTTCCACTATGTATACTTTTCAAAAGGCTAAGCAATAACCTATATATGATGCTTTCCAAGGCTAAGCAATAACCTCACAATGTTGTGTTTCTAGGCTTAACAACAACCTATACAAGATGCTTTTCTAGGCTAAGAAATGACCTTTACAATCAAATGATTTTCTCTCTTAAAGAAGTGTCTTCACAAACACTAAAAGAGATTACAATTAAGCTCAATAAAATTGCCTCTTAAATAGGCGGATATGAAAGTGTAAAACTAACTCACACAACACTCTATCAAATGCTAAGATGAATGCTCATGATATGAGTGTGTGAAAACTTCAATCAAGCTAAAAAGTAAGCTCCATCAATTTATGCTTAAAGCAATTAAAAGTTTAATGCACACAAAGATATGATTGAAGTCTAATGCAAACCACATGTAAATTAACTTGTAAATGATATGAAAATCAAAAGATCACAAGCTATATAAAATTAATTAATTCTAAACATGTGATGCATGAGGATTTGTTGTTTTCAAAAACAAAGAAGTTTAACTAATAATGTTCAAAACATTGAAAACAACAACTAAAGATTCAACCAAGCAAATTGATCATGCAATCAAATAACTCAAAGGTTTTGGTAAAGCAAGATAAGTGAAACTTTAAAACAAGACTTGGTTTGAAAACAAGGGTGAAGAATCCTATCCAACTTAAATCAAAGATTAGGAGAAGTGATGGATCCAACACATCATAGTTAACATGCTAAAATTAATTTTCCAATAATTTAAACAAGGCATGAAACATATGATTACGAAATCTGAAACTCACTTGTGATTTAACTTCATTAATCCGAGCTTTAGCTTTCACTAATGACCCCCTTGATCTCTCTTACGTTCATCCCCTTTTTCTTCTCTCCAAACTCCTCAAAGAGTGCTTAGAATCTCCAAAATGTTCCACCTTTTTCTTATGGGAATGAACTCATATTTATAGTCAAAAAGTGACTTATTGCGTGTCCGTGGTCGACCCCCTGCATGCCCCGGTCGACCTAGCCTTAACGGTCATAAATCTGACCGTTTGAAAAATAGAGTCGTTGGCTCTTTCCCGGTCGACCTCCCTGTGTGGTCGACCCCTTGGACCATTTTTCCCATTTATTCATATTTTAAAGAGATTTCTTTGTGGGATCTTTGCGCCAAAAAATCAAACATGGAGACATGATTTTAAATCATTCTAAGTATTTTAAAATCATGAAACAGAAAAGGCCTAAAATGATTTGAAACTTTAAAAACCATAGGCTAGCTTGATTTATAAAACTCTTTTTCAAATAAAATGCATCCAATGTTTAAATCCAAAACATGCACAAAGTATAAGATTTGCAATATTTAAAACAATGCATGTTTAAAACCAGATTTAAAGATTTTCTAAATCAATGCATGTGTGTGAATTCAAATGATGAATAGAATGAATGATGCATCCATCAAATTGCAAAAAATAAAATCCTAACAGTCCCCCCTTTGCAATTTGATGGCAAACCTTCAAAATGTTGGCAAACCTTGCTCAACACTAAAACTTCACACAAAGAGTTCAGCTCCTCCTTGGCTGGATAATTCTTGAAATCTTCTCGGATGCTCCTCTGACTTGGCTCGGGCTCTAGCTCTTTTTCTTCATTCTCCTTGATGCTTGGAGCTTGATCTGTTGGGATTGGTGTATGCCCTAATGCCCACTAGCTGCACTCTCATCTTTTGTTACTGGATATTTACTGGTTATTTAACGGAATGACTCTTTTCTCTTTAAATATGTATATATGTATGGTTGTGTAAGGCCTATTGTTTCTAGCAAATGAATTAGGTGTGTAGTGGCTACACACAGATAGGTCTGACTCATGGACACTGGAAACAATAAAATTGTTCATAACTGAAAGATGGAGTTGGGCACTTCATCTTGGTATAAGATATAGTGAGAGACTCTCCTATATTCAGGGTGACTTACCTAAGTCATGGGAGGACTTTCCCGGATTTTTCTCATTAGTGCATATGCAATGCATTCAATAGGACCATTGTAGGTGTGATCTCTAAAATAGTAATATCACTGAGAGAGATCAAGTCACCTCATGCTGCTGAGTGACCAGTGCTCTTAATCTTGAGCATTTGTGGATGAACTGACGAAGTCAAGTTCTTGTGCTTTAATTCACTATGGGTGAGATTCTTTTCATGGGTCAACAGCTCTGTGTTTTGGATACTCGGACTTGATCAGTTGGGACGTACAGATGCAATAAAGAATCTATGCCATCTAATGATGGAATGATCATCCCCTTAGAATTATCCGATTAATCATCAAAATCTAAGATCTTAGTATATGGATGTTCCTTATGGATATTGAACTTGTGGGTCACTCCCTGGACCAAGAGAATGATATCCGGATGATGATTAAGTTAAGGATATGAAGTCTAAGGTTTAGATGTAATTGGGAAGGTTGATAGTACATCGGATAACCTGACTTGATTATGGATGTTACATAGAGGGGCATTTAGGTCATTTTACTTAGTAGGTCGAAGACAACTGTCATTTTTTGATGAGCTTATTATATTATATATTTGTCCCTGGAGTTCAACCATAACTCTTTAGTGTAATGAGTTAAGGTTAAAATGGTCTTAATGTTGCTATGGGTTTAGCATGGACATTTTGGTCATTTTTGGAGCCAAGGGCAAATATGTCTTTTGGTCCCTTCTCTAGTCACTTTCCTAGATTGGCATGGTTTCCTAAATTGTTTAGATGACATATGGTTGAATTATTTTAGTGGAAAAATAATTTTGAGTTTAAATTCAAATAGGCCTTTGATGGCATACATGAATTTAATTCTAGATAAATTATTTGTGGGCCATGGTGTTCATTATTATGTGGGACGTCCATAATGGGAATTCCATAGGTGAGGTTCCAACTTTCAGTAGGTCTCTCTACTTGGAAGGTTGGACTCCTCTTTGGATTAGTATTCCTATAGTAAAAGTTTCCTTTTTGAATTAGAAACTTAAATTAGTAAGTGTTGTGCAACTAGGATTACTAATTGCTAAAGTTTGTGGGATGTTCCTTTAGTTTCCTTTTCTAATTGGAGTGTTTCTAAAAGGAAATAAATCTTTAGATTATACTTTCCTTCTAGGACATCTATGAGAATTAGAAGAGATAACCATTAAGGAAAGGAATCCCAAAGTTCTATAAAAAAGGAGGAGGCTTTCCCCTTGGACGTCCAACACAAAAAGACCCTTATCCCACACGTCCAGCCCTCTTGTCTTCTTCATTGAGGAGAGTTTTAGGTATGAGATTTTTTCCATAGATAAAAGTTCTCAAAACCCATCTAGAAATCTAGATTAAGATCCCACCATCTTAGCCAATCAGATTTGGAAGTGAAATAGAGAAGAAGATCAAAAGCAATTCTACTGCAGAAAATTCCAGCAAGGTTTTTGCTAATTGCAAGTCTGAGTTCAGCCCTTTGGATCTTTTATTTCAGAGATTTGAAGTCTACATATCATCAAGGTAATAGTCTTCTTGAATCTCCTTTAATTATACACTTGTTGGTCATGAATCCACGGAGTTTTTATGCGATCTATATGGCTGATTTGCACTGCCCAGATAAGAATTTTTAAAACCTGTTTTGTTACATATCAGCCATGGACGTCTTCCCCTAGTGATGTCCAGATCTGAATCGCAGTTTCTTTCAGTGGTATCAGAGCCACTCCATGTGAAATCATGATGCCATGTTGTGTTTAATTAATCCTAGATTGATTATGGTCATGGTGGCACCCTACTAAAGTTATATTCAGATTTCTTTAGTAATGCATGTTATGTGCAAGTTTCATTAACATTGCTAGAATTTATTTTCCAGATTTGTTTAATGATGTACATAGTGTTTTGCATGCACTAACCTCCTTGTTTGCAGCCATATATTGCATCCTTGATGGTTCGCATGATTGTTATGTGGATTTGGATGTTTTTTTCATTAGTTGGAAAGTGTACGATTGCGTGTTTAGCAATCATAGGAAGTTGTAATTCTTTCTTTACTTTTATTCCAACTAGTCTTGATGTAAGCTTTCTTAAAAAGCATAGGCATCTCCAATGTAATTTGGGGTTTTATTTTTTTTTATGGGTTTGCTTGTATAAATTTAATTTGTTGGAACAAGCAAGAAGAAGAAAGTTTCAAGCTAGATAGGTTGCAAGTAACCGGATTCCTTAGTGGTGGAGGAGACAAGGCTTCTTGGTGCAAGATGAGATCTATTTTTTGATGTCCTAGTTTGATAAGGATTTGAAGTCCAAAGAGCAGGGAGCCATCAAGGATTGCATACTTTTATTTGCTATTATATATGGAATGCATGGATGAATGCTTTATATAATTGCTATAATTGTCACCTAGAAACATGGCCACCATTAGGTTCTAAAATTGGCATCTTTTAATATTGGATTGCTTTTAGTTTGGCTAATTGTTTTAAACAGAACTTAGACCAGCACCTTCTATTTTGTCTAAGGTTTAAAATTGGATAGGGTTTAGTTTATCTTGGTTCCCTTGAGGCTAAACTAAAATCTAATTAGATGCTACCTATGGGTTTCCATAACCCAAGTTAGGTTTTTGATTCTTTAAAGGGATTTTCTCAAATGTTTTAAAGCAAAGGTTATTTATTTTTAAGATGACTTAAGTCATTGAGTCATAAATTTAATTAACTAAGTTTGCTAGATTTAAAAGAGCTTTTGAGTAAACAATGTAAAGGTCAAAAAGCATAAACCCTAGTGATAAATAATCAAGTGGGAGAGGGGTTTTTGGAAAGACCCCACGGCCTTCCATTTTCGGTTCATGTTATCTCATTATGGTGTTAGTAGGAGCGGCCACCCCTTCGGTGGAGTTCTTTACTAAAGATTGCTTTGATGGGTTAGTGGGTGAACTAATGTGAATATTCGTAATGAGGTGTTAGTAGGAACGGCCATCCCTTCGGTGGAGTTCTTTACTAAAGATCACTTCTATAGAATGTCAATGAAGTGTTGGTGGGAATGGCCATCCCTTCGGTGGAGCTCTTTACTAAAGTTCACTTCTAGAATGGATAAAAGTCGCTTCCCTTCGGAGGACTTAAGTCATAGACATTCTGGGAAATTTCATAAGAAATGGTAAAACAGTTGACATAGGACGGTAATGACCTCTCCCTAGGAGTTAGAGTTATTTGTCATATGAGGCCAAACCAATTAGTGATTGGACTACCACTGGATATGTGTATCTAGATAGTGATAATCCAAATAAGCATATCTTAATTCAACATGACTGTAGGCTCGGCCATCCCTTCGATGGAGGGTCTATGAGGAGGTTGAAACACTGATACATTATGTTTAGAGTTAAATAATGTAAAAAGATTTGTGCATGTTTTTCCTTTTATAACAAGCACCATATGCATATTACATATATACTGCCTGTCTAATTATAAACCATTTCATATCCAGAGAGAGATGGGTAAAGATTCTTTTAGTCCGTTGATGAGCATTCTTCATGAGAACAAACTGACTGGCCCTAATTACGTAGATTGGAAGAGAAATCTTGACATGGTACTCACTGCTGAGGAGTACAAGTATGTCTTGTCAGAAACCTGTCCTGATATTGATGTTAATTCTACTGATGACCAGTTAGAGGCTGAAAGGAAATGGAAGAAAGCGAATAGCATGGCTAAATGCTACATGCTTGCTTCCATGTCCAACGTGTTGCAAACACAGCACGAGCAAATGGACATAGTCTATGAAATCATGATGTCCTTGTCTGAGATGTTCGCAGACAAAAGCAGGCCAGCTAGGCAAGCTGCTATAAGGACTATCATGAATACTAGGATGGCTGAGGGAACACCTGTCAGAGAGCATATGCTCAAGATGATGGATTGTTTCAATGTTGCTGAGATTCTAGGGGCTGAGTCAAACTGATATGATTCTCGAAACTCTGCCGGACTCTTTCAATCAGTTCAAGCTCAATTTCAATATGAGCAAGATGGACATGACTCTATCTGAGTTAATGAAAGAACTCCAGGTGGCGGAGGCTATCATGAATCCCAAAGCCCAAGCTTACTTTTTCCAGTCTTCCTCTAAACTAAACCCGAAAGGGAAGAAGTTCAAGAAGAAGCAGAACAAGGGAAAAGGACAGAAAAAGGATAATAATGGTAAAAAAAAGGACAAGAGTACAGATGGAAAGCCCAAAGGGAAATGCTTCAAGTGTGGCCTCAAAGGTCATTGGAAGAAAGATTGTCCCAAGTTGCTAGCCTCAGTTAAGAAAGGTACATCTTTTTCCTACTACATTGAAACTTGTCTGGTGGTTGATTCTACTGATTCGTGGATAGTAGACTCGGGAGCCACTAATCATATCTGCAATTCATTGCAGGGGTTTCAGATAATGCAGAAGATTGAGGAAGGAGAGTTTGTCTTTAGAGTTGGAACTGGAGCTAAAGTTTGGGCAGTTACAGTAGGAGTTGTTTCCTAACATTTTCCATGTGATAGGATATTAGTTTTAAATAATGTTTTCTATGTTCCGGACATGAGGCAGAATTTAATATCAGTTTCCAGACTCATTGAATTTAATTATTCAGTTTCCTTCCATTCTGGTGTTGATATCAGTAGAGATGGAAATATTATATGTTCC
The DNA here is from genome assembly GCA_012931725.1 of Litsea cubeba. Lineage (NCBI taxonomy): Eukaryota > Viridiplantae > Streptophyta > Magnoliopsida > Laurales > Lauraceae > Litsea > Litsea cubeba. The sequence goes on along the minus strand of CM022946.1, from coordinate 91,888,331 downwards.
GGTAGAATGCATGACAAAGCATTTTATATATATCCTATTGCTCCCACACTGCATAATGTACAACAAGAAAACTCAACTTCCTTTAAAAGAAAGGTATCTTCAATCAATGACACATATCTTTGGCACTTACGTTTGGGTCACATTAACCTAAAACGGATTCAGAGGTTGGTAGAAGATGGGCCTCTGAGCTCATTAGATTTCGAACCTTTTCCTCAGTGCGAATCTTGTCTCAAGGGAAAGATGACCAAAAAGTCATTCTTTGGAAAGGGACTAAGGTCAAAGGAGTTATTAGAATTGATTCACACTGATGTGTGTGGTCCTATGAACAAACCGGCTCGAGGAGGGTATGAGTATTACATCACCTTCACTGATGATTACTCTAGGTATGGATATGTGTACTTAATGCGACGCAAGTCTGAGGCGTTTGATAAATTCAAGCAATTCAAGGCTGAGGCGGAGTTAAAACTAGGGAAACATATCAAAGCTCTTTGACCTGATCGAGGTGGCGAGTACCTCCTTGGTGAGTTCAAAGAGTACCTCACACAACATGGGATTGTGTCTCAGTTGTCTGCACCGGGTACACCCCAGCAAAATGGTGTAGCGGAGAGAAGAAACCGTACCCTTCTTGATATGGTAAGGTCCATGATGAGTCATGCAACCCTACGTATATCTTTTTGGGGATATGCCCTAGAAGCAGCAGCATACATTTTAAATCTGGTACCTTCTAAATCAGTGCCTAGGACACCGCAAGAAATGTGGACAGGTCGAAAACCCAGTTTAAGACATATCCACATTTGGGGTTGTCCAGCCTATGTGCTGAATGATAAAGCTACCAAGCTAGAACCCAGATCGGAAATGTGCTACTTCATTGGGTATCCTAAGGGAACGAGAGTTGGCATCTTTTATCATCCAAAGGAGCAAAAAGTGCTTATCAGCAACCATGCTAGGTACTTGGAGGATGATTGTATGATGTACCAAGTGCTTAGTTGTAAAGAAACCCTTGAGGAGATTCTTCCGGGATCACCTACAACATCTATACCAGATCTTGAGACAGTAGATGAACAAGATATTCCTTTTAACACTCCGGAGCCTCGTCGTAGTGGGAGAATTTCTAGACAGCCAGAAAGATATCTAGGAGTGTCTTTTAAGACAGACTCTGAAGATGTGGTTGAGGATCCTGCTAGTTTTGATGAAGCAGTGACGGATATAGATGCTGACATGTGGCAGCAAGCGATGAAATCTGAAATGGATTCTTTGTATTCCAATCAAGTCTGGGAACTTGTAGATGCACCTGAAGGGATTAAACCCATAGGGTGCAAGTGGATCTACAAGAGGAAGAGAGGAGTGGATGGGAAGGTGGAAACCTTCAAAGCAAGACTAGTGGCGAAAGTATATACTCAGAAAGAGGGTATCGATTATGAGGAAACCTTTTCACCAGTGGCTATGCTTAAGTCCATAAGGATTCTCTTGGCCATCGCATGCCATTATGACTACGAGATATGGCAGATGGATGTCAAGACAGCTTTTCTTAGTGGAAGTCTTGACGAATGCATCTATATGATGCAACCAGAGGGTTTCATTGCTAGTGGCCAAGATAACATGGTTTGTAAACTTAAGAAGTCCATTTATGGACTTAAGCAAGCATCTAGAGCATGGAACATCGAGTTTAATCAAGCAGTCAAATCTTTTGGCTTTGATCAAAACATTGATGAACCATGTGTGTATAAGAAAGGAAGTGGAAAAGCAGTTGCATTTTTAGTTCTGTATGTAGATGACATATTGCTCATTGGAAATAATGTAGGTATATTGTCATCCACAAAGGTTTGGTTATCTTCTAAATTTCAGATGAAGGATTTGGGTGAGGCCATCTATATCTTAGGGATCAAGCTTTTGCGTGATCGCAAGAATAAGATGTTAGCCTTATCCCAATCTTCATATATTAAGAAGATATTGGTCAAGTTTAACAAGCATGACTCCAAGAAGGGCTTGCTACCTTCTAGACATGGAGTACTACTGTCTCGAGATCAATGTCCAAAGACATCTAAAGAGATAGAGAGCATGAGGAGAGTTCCATATGCATCCGCTGTTGGAAGCCACATGTATGCTATGTTATGTACTAGACCAGATATTTGCTTTGCCATTGGCATGGTTAGCAGATATCAGTCAACCCCTGAACCCATGCATTGGACAGGTGTTAAGCATATATTCAAGTATCTTCGGAGAACGAAAGATTATATGCTAACCTTTCGAGCAGATGATCTAACGCCTGTGGCGTATACAGATTCTGATTTCCAATCTGATAGGGATGCCAGAAAGTCTAATTCAGGATACGTCTTTACTCTGTCAGGAGGGGCTATATCATGGAGAAGTGTCAAGCAATCCTGTACTGCTGATTCTACCATGGAAACAGAGTATGTGGCGGCATCGGAAGCTGCGAAGGAAGCAGTATGGCTCAGAAAATTCCTATTGGAATTGGGAGTTGTTCCTGTAGTACAAAAACTGATTGTCATGTACTGCGATAACACTGGTGCTGTAGCACAGTGCAAAGAGCCCAGGAATCACAAGAAAGGCAAGCACATTCAGAGAAAGTACCACTTGATCCGGGAATTCATTCAGGATGGAGAAATAGTGGTGGAGCATATTGCCTCAGCAAATAACTTAGCTGACCCATTCACTAAGACTCTTACTGAGAAAGTCTTCACTTCTCATGTTGAGTCCATGGGTGTTAGGTTAGGAAGTAGTGATCTTTAGTGCAAGTGGGAGTTTGTTGGGATTGGTGTATGCCCTAAAGCCCACTAGCTGCACTCTCATCTTTTGTTATTGGATATTTATTGGTTATTTAATGGAATGACTCTTTTCTGCTTAAACATGTATATATGTATGGTTGTGTAAGGCCCATTGTTTCTAGTAAATGAATTAGGTGTGTAGTGTCTACACACAGATAGGTCTAATTCATGGACACTGGAAATAACATATTTATTCATAACTGAGAGATGGAGCTGGGCACTTCATCTTGGTATAAGTTATAATGAGAGACTCTCCTGTATTCAGGGTGACTTACCTATGTCATGGGAGGACTTTCCCGGATTTATCTCATTAGTGCATATGCAATGCATTGAACAGGACCATGGTAGGTGTGATCTCTAAAATAGTACTATCACAGAGAGAGATCAAGTCACCTCATGCTATTGAGTGACCAGTGCTCTTAATCTTGAGCATTTGTGGATGAACTGACGAAGTCAAGTTCTTATGCTTTAATTCACTTTGGGTGAGATTCTTTTCATGGGTCAATAGCTCTGTGTCTTGGGTACTCGGACTTGATCAGTTGGGACGTGCAGATGCAATAAAGAATCTATGCCATCTAATGATGGAATGTTCGTCCCTTTAGAATTATCCGATTAATCATCAAAATCTAAGATCTTAGTATATGGATGTTCCATATGGATATTAAACTTGTGGGTCGCTCCCTGGACCAAGAGAATGATATCTGGATGATGATTAAGTTAAGGATATGAAGTTCTAAGGTTTAGATGTAATCGAGAAGGTTGATATTACATCGGATAACCTGACTTGATTATGGATGTTACATAGAGGGGCATTTAGGTCATTTTACTTAGTAGGTCGAAGACAACTGCCATTTTTTGACGAGCTTATTATATTATATATTTGTCCCTGGAGTTGAACCATAACTCTTTAGTGGAATGAGTTAAGGTTAAAATGGTCTTAATGTTGCTATGGGTTTAGCATGGACATTTTGGTCATTTTGGGAGCCAAGGGCAAATATGTCTTTTGGTCCCTTCTCTAGTCACTTTCCTAGATTGGCATGGTTTCCTAAATTGTTTAGATGACATATGGTTGAATTATTTTAGTGGAAAAATAATTTTGAGTTTAAATTCAAATAGGCCTTTGATGGCATACATGAATTTAATTCTAGATAAATTATTTGTGGGCCATGGTGTGCATTATTATGTGGGACATCCATAATGGGAATTCCATAGGTGAGGTTCCAACTTTGAGTAGGTCTCTTTACTTGGAAGGTTGGACTCCTCTTGGACTAGTATTCCTATAGTAAAGTTTCCTTTTTGAATTAGAAACTTAAATTAGTAAGTGTTGCGCAACTAGGATTACTAATTGCTAAAGTTTGTGGGATGTTCCTTCAGTTTCCTTTTCTAATTGGAGTGTTTCTAAACGGAAATAAATCTTTAGATTATACTTTCCTTTTAGGACATCTATGAGAATTAGAAGAGATAACCATTAAGGAAAGGAATCCTAAAGTTCTATAGAAAAGGAGAAGGCTTTCCCCTTAGACGTCCAACACAAAAAGACTCCTATCCCACACGTCCAGCCCTCTTGTTGTAAGACCCCGACCCCCAATTTCTCTGTTTAGTATTGTTTTAATCGTGGTTTAGCTTTTAAGCGAGATTTGAGTTGGTTTGACCTTGTTTTTGAGTTTGACTAGATTTTTCCATAGCCTTTGAGATTTTGAGGACCGTTGACTTTGGTTTGACCCGATCCATATGATATGTATTTTTATGAGAAATTACTTCCGATTTCTAAAAATTCTGAATTTGGTGTATTTTGACTCATTTTATGAAGTTTAACAATTTTCATGTTTTGACCATTATGATTTGATGATCAGAAAATGCGTTTTTCGAGAAAAAGGGCAAAACTGACTTTTCACACTAAATCTGTCCATGAATTTCGAAAATTTCAGAATTTGGGGAAAGTATGCTTTTTGGAAAGTAGAAATTTCGCTGATCGTTTTTGTCTCCTTCGTCGTTTTCATCCGGGACCCGCAAACGTTAGTTTCAGCTTTGGTAAGTTTGGGGCCCATGGGGCCCAGCCCATTTATCCTTTATAAAGCCAATGGGTTTCTCTTCTCTCCCATTCTTCATTTTCCAGCAACATGGGGGCTGCCTAGGGTTTTCTCTCCCAGCCACTTCCTCTCTCATCTTGCAAGTTTGTTTCTTGAGGGCCAAATGGAGGAATGATCTCCTCATCTTCTTCTCCATCTTCCAAACTTCCCTTAGATGCCATTTTTGAGAGATTTGAGCTAGAAAAGATCCATCTTTCAAGCTCTTCTTCTTTGTTTGAGCTTCAAAAAGGTTAGCAATGGATTTCTTTCTTCAAATCTTGGTTTTCCAAACCATTTAGAATGTTTTTGTTATATATGCAAAGAGCTTTCATGGAGATTTGAAAATGGTTGGTTTCTAGGGCTTCTTTTTGAGCTATTTTGCGGGTTTTGTGATTTTGGAGCTTGGGACTTTAAGAGCACCATCTTGGAGTGATTTACATCTTCTCTTGACCAAGGCAAGTAGATTATCCAGCTAATATAATGATTCTTGCTTGGTATGAACAATCTCATGGATTTATATTCTACATTGTTTTCTTCTTACAAATGGATGGATTTAACTTTGAATGATTGAACATTGGTATTGTTTATGGCTTTCCAAATTGATGTTTCAACTACTTAAAAAATCACTTGGTGATGCATCTCCTTGGATCCATTATGAATGCCTTTATGTTAGTGTTTTTGATATAGAAATGTTTTGTTTGTATTTGATTCATTTGATGGAAATGGAATAATTTAGTGCATTAGTGTTTCAATGGACTTGAATTGGCAAGGAGAAGCCCAAATATATGTGAAAATGTGTAAGGAGGGAAGAAGGGAAAGAAAAATCAGAAAATGGAGAAGAAATGCAAATTCTGCACTCGACCCGGACTGGGACAGAGCCCATTCCGCTCGAGCGACCCAGTGGGCCGCTCGAGCGGACCAGGCTCTGTCTGGGCTCCGCTTGAGCGGACCCTGGGTCGCTTGAGCGAGCCCAGGCCTGTACAGAGCCCAATTTCTAGGTATTGTGTGGGCTGTTTTCTGGTTCTTGTTCAAGCCTGTTTCAGGCCCATTTCAGCCCATTTCTACTATTTGTTTTGAGGCCCATTAATCTCCTTTTTATGCTTGAAGGCACATGAAAGTTTGGGGTTAATTTGATTGAAAGCCCATGAAAGTTTGGGATTAATTGTGATACTTGGAATTTGTGAAATGGGAATGGGATTAATGAGAGAATGGTCATGTGTGAAGTTACCCGGGAACCTTTCGAGTCTCAATACGCACTTTATCATTTAAATATTGTGGATTTTCATTGGCATCAAACATACTCTTTATTAATCAATGTTTAAAGGTTAAATGTGTATTGAGATGGTTCCTTGGTAAGTCATTAAGTTATTCTCCACTACCTATTCCATTTCAAGTTAGAGAATGTATTTGTATTTGTATTCTTCGGTGAACTAATTTAAATAGCATCGGTGATTTGCTATAAAATCATGTGGTTTTCCATGTGCGAAAGGATTGATCGTATGATTTTATACAAATCACTTTGATGTGTATTTGAACGGTTCACCATGGGAATTCGTATGTTTTCTCCGAATCGATTTGGAAGGAGATTGGAGTGGTTCGCCACATTCGGGATTTCTTCGATGAGAGTATTATTTTGATAAGATTAGTATTTTGAAAATAAAAACCTCGAGGCAAGACGAAGCCAGAGCTTTGTAGTGCGAGCCCATGAGCCAAAGAGACTATGATTTCAAAAATAAAACCTCGAGGCGAGATGGGGCCAGAGCCCGGTGGTGTGAGCCCATGAGCCAAAAGGGATTAGTATTCTGATTTGTATTAGTTCAAGTTTTAAAAACTAATGGCACCACTAGGCTTAGGTCACCTTGTCGGGCTGATCACCCGGCTTGGGATCTTTAATTTGTCTGCCAGCTGCAGTTTGGATTCTGTCTGTATCGACCATGGCAATGGTTTTTATCTGCCGGTCCCATGTGTAGTGGCTACGGTTCTGATTCTGTTTCCGGTCACACGTGTAGTGGCTACGGTTCTGTCTGCTCTTCTTACTTCGGTAATAGGAGAATATAACTATGTGTGGTTGCCAATGTTTTATCTATTATTAATTCATTTTAGGATTCTTGATTGTTTATACTCATTATATTCTTTGAATTTGTTAATGTTTATGAAATCGATCTTTTATCGTATTGTCTCTATTATTCAAGATTTTAAATGTATTTTCAATTATTTAATATTTTGCGTAGGCTGTTATCTTTTCGGGATATTTATGCTCCACAGACTGTTCGTCAATTTGCCTTGATATTTATGTTCGGTCTTTCGATCATTTTATCATGATTTATTGCTATTATTGTTTCGATTCTTTAAATGGATTTACAATAATTCCATAATGTTTCATAAATGCCCATGTTACATATTACTTGTTTATTTGCTTGCCAGACCGTCGTGTCTGACCCTGTTTGTTTGGTGCCAGATTCCTCTCTTTCTGTTTTTAGGTGTTTGATCGGAGGAGGCGGTGGAGCCGCCGGTCTGACGTGAGGTTGCCCATTGATATCATCTAGATGTCAAGTCTGGCACCGGAGTTCGTATCTAAATGTTGGGGGTAATATTTCTGTTTAGTTGGATATTTTTGTATGGCTTTGTTAGCCTTTTTCTTGGGTTTGTAATTAAGACACTTGTTAATTGTAATTTGAATATGTGGGAAATAAATAGTCCTGTTACTACCAACTCAGTATTCTTTGAATTATGATTTGTGCCAGTCGGCTTATATGATGGCTTTATGATATTGGTCGAGTGCGACACGGAATCCGTTGGCCACGGACTCCGGGTCGTAACACCATGATTAGCTTCCGCGAAAATATACTCTGATCGTGATGGAATTTTATTATCCTCATTCACGCGGATCTTGGGAAATATAACAAAAGTTTCAAATTTATCCCAAAATTTTGCATCCCGAGGTCGGATCACTGCAGGGCCCGGTTTTGGGGTGTGACACTTGTCTTCTTCATTGAAGAGAGTCTCAGGTCTGAGATTTTTTCCATAGATAAAAGTTCTCAAAACCCATCTAGAAATCTAGATTAAGATCCCACCATCTTAGCCAATCAGATTTGGAAGTGAAATAGAGAAGAAGATCAAAAGCAATTCTACTGCAGAAAATTCTAGCAAGGTTTTTGCTAATTGCAAGTCTGAGTTCAGCCCTTTGGATCTTTTATTTCAAAGATTTGAAGTCTACATATCATCAAGGTAATAGTCTTCTTGAATCTCCTTTATTTATACACTTGTTGGTCATGAATCCATGGAGTTTTTATGTGATCTATATGGCTGATTTGCGCTGCCCAGATCAGATTTTTTTAAACCTGTTTTGTTACATATCAGTCATGGACGTCTTCCCCTAGTGATGTTCAATATGTTGGCAAACCTTGCTCAACACTAAAACTTCACACAAAGAGTTCAGCTCCTCCTTGGCTAGATAATTCTTGAAATCTTCTTGGATGCTCCTCTTGTCAGACCCCGACCCAGGTTTGAAATATTTAATTATGTTTAAACCCTGATTAGTAGATAAGTGCGGTTAGTGGACGATTAGCTTATTTTATTAAGCTAGATTAGAATGTTTGATTAGCTTTGAGAACCTTGGTGAGTCATTGACTTAAGTTTTGACACGGGTCGGGGCGCCCACTGATTGTGTGTGAATTTGTTGAGTTTATCCTTGATGTTTGTGAAAAATCCCAATTTTTTTGCATTTTGATTCATTTCATCTAGGTCATCAACTTTCATGTTTTGGCCAACTTGATTTAGTGATCAGAAATCACGTTTTTCAAGGAAAAGGGCAAAACTGACCTTTCACACAAAATCTAAACCCAAATTTCAAAAATTTCAGAAATTGACAAAAATATGCTTTTTGGAAAGTAGAAATTTCCCTAATCGTTTTTGTCTTCTTCGTCGTTTTCATTCGGGGCCCGCAAATACCATTTTTAGCTTGGTGAAGACCGGGGCCCACAAGACTTCACTTATAAGGAGGGGAGCCTTTCTTCTTCTTCTTCATTTCATTTCCAGCAAGAGTTCTTAGCTAGGGTTTTCCCTCTCTTCCCACACACTCTCTCTCTCATCTGAAACTCTTATTTGGTGGAGTTTTCTTGGAGGATTGATCTCCTCAAGTCTTTCCTCCCTCTCCAAGCTCTCCAAAGGTACCCTTTTTGAGGATTTTGAGCTAAGAAAAAGCCCTCATTCAAGCTTCTCTTCTCCATTGGGATTTCTCAAGGTTAGCAATGGCTTTCCAAACTTGAGATTCTTGTTTTCCTCTCCATTTATAGTGTTTTAATCCCATATGCTAGGGTTTTCCTTGGAGATTTACCAATGTTGATTTTTAGGGTTTTCTTAGGAAAATTTTTGGGGTTTTTGTAGATTTGAAGCTTGAGGCACTAAAGCTTTGTTTGAAGAGTGATTTTGCTCCTATCTTGACTAGAGGCAAGTAGATTCCACAATTAATATGATGATTTCTCTCATTTGGTTCTATTTTATGATTTTTCTTCTTATGTGCTAATCTTCCTTGATTTATGGATTTACTTTGATGGAATGGACCAATGTTACATTGATTTCAATTTATGTTATTGTCTTACAATGCTTTGGAAGTTTGCTTTCACTTTGATCCTTTAGAGAAATTTGGTTTCCTTGTGTTAAAGGTGGGTGTTCATAGAAAGGGGGAAAAACCTTAATTCTTTAAAAAAGTATGGTGTTTGATTTATTGGATGATTATGAATGGTGATTTGATGAATTTGTGAGGTCAAGGAAGGGTCCCAATGTTCTTGGAAAATTGTAGGAAAGAAAAAGAATGAAAAAGGTTCAAGAAAGATGGAAAAAAAAGAGAAGAGAAAGAAGCTGCCGAGCCGAACTGGACAGAGCCCAGTCCGCTCGAGCGACCCACTGGGCCGCTCGAGCGGACCAGGCACTGCCTGGCCCTCACTCGAGCGACCCACTGGGCTGCTCGAGCGACCCAGGCTCTGTCTGGGCTTCGCTCGAGCGGACCTTGGGTCGCTCGAGCGAGGCCCAGCTCTGCCTGGGGCCTGGCTCAGGTCCGAATTTGAGACTGTTTTCAAGGATTTCTGAGCCCATTTGGAGACTGTTTTGGGCCTGATTTCAGGGCTTCTTTGGGCCTATTTCAAGACTAGTTTCTGGGCCATTTTGAGACCTGATGATGGACTGTTTTGAGGCCTGATATTGGACTGTTTTATGACCCGAATTCTGGGCTACTTTAAGGACTGTTTTGGGCCTATTTAGTGGACTGTTTGAGCTTGGGTAAGGCCAGTTGTGGGCCTGATTAAAAAGGGGTTTAAATCTACGTTTAATAAGGATTTATTGGATATAATTTCAAGTCCACTTCAAGCCTATGTCCAAGCCCAATTCAGCCCCAAACTCTTTTATATAAGTGAAGCCCATTCAACCCTTTTACAAGCCTAGAATTTATTGTGAGAATTGGCTTGGACTATGATTAAGACCACTTGGGAAACCTTCAAGTCTAAATGTACACATCATCCCTTGTGATTGTCAAGGATCTTCGGTGGCACCAAGTTACTTTTATTAATGACAAATAAGGGGTCAAATGTACATTGAGATTACCCGCTTTAGACGATCGAATCATCATACATTCATTCCATATGAAAAGACTTTTGTCCGGATTCTTTTCCCAATCCTTTTGAGTGTTTTGAAGCGGTTTACCACATACTTAGATATTGATAAGACTACTCACCTATTTTGCTCGGATTCGCCAATATGCATTTGTTTGGAGTAGTTTTCTTATCGATTTTGGAAATGTATCTCATAAACGGATTTGTATTATTTCGAGGTTTTGAACTTTCACTCTAATGGCACCACTAGGCTTAGGTCACCTTGTCGGACTGATCATCCGGCTTGGGATCTTTAATTTGCCTGCTAGCTGCAGTTTGGATTCTGTCTGTACCGACCATGGCAACGGTAATATCCGGTCCCACGAGTAGTGGCTACGGTTCTGTTTGATAACGACTATGTCGTTCCGGTCCCACGAGTAGTGGCTACGGTTTGTCTGCTCCGGTTACTTCGGTAACAGGAGAATATAGCTTTACGTGGGTTGCCAATGTTTTCATGCATTAATATTCATCTCATGGTATTTGTTTATTTTACTCATCGTGACATTGGATTTGTAAACCATCGAGATGTTTATCTTCTATCTTTACTTCGACATTGTTATTAATCTTGATTTAATCGTGGCTCTCATTTATTAATGTTTTGTCCCGCTATCATCCTATTATTGTTGTATTTGCTTGCCAGACCGTCGTGTCTGACTCTTTTTGTTTGGTGCCAGATGTCGAGCCCCTCGCGGTCGAGGCGCACTTCGAGGCGGAACCCATAGTTCCTGTGGAAGGCGAGTGGCAGCCCGACGATGTCATTTAGACGTCGGGTTGCTTTTGGAGCTGCGATCACATTTTGGGAATAGATGCTAGACATTTTGGGTTTTTGGTTATGGCCATTGTTGGCTTATACTCTTTTGGGAAGAATTTGTAATTAATGACTAACCTTACTTTTGTATTAACTTTAAATTAACTTTGGGGCCTACAAATGCAATGTTTCTCTTTTTGATACTAGTCTCGTGCGTTCTCATCTTATACCCATCTGTGAGAGACTTTTATGTTTGCTACAATGCTTCCGCGTAAGTCATTTGTATGAAAGTAATTCGTATATATCACTGTTGGATCGGATTTCGGGAATCCTTACCGCGGAAACCTGTGGGAAACTAGCGTGTGCGGGCGGAATTTTCCGGCCCGTCGTGCCACGACCCTGGATTATGGCCTCGTTTAGCGGGACCTCGGTCCGGGGGCGTGACACCTCTGACTTGGCTCGGGCTCTAGCTCTTTTTCTTCATTCTCCTTGATGCTTGGAGCTTGATCAACTTCAAGCTTTCTTTTCATCTTTCTCTCTTTGGCCAAGCATCTTCTTTAGCTCCCAAGCTCTTTCTTCTATCATCTTCTCCCCCTTTCACCATGCACTCTCATTTTGGCAAGATGTGCATTATTTCCCCCTTTGGTTTGCTTGAACACTTTCTCCCCCTTTGCCATTAAGCTTGAGAACTTTCTCCCCCTTTGCCATTAAATTGCAAAGGTATCAATTGAAGAGGGGTCCTACACACATGAAACAAGAAAAATACCTTTTAGTAACACCTGTTAACAAAGAAAATTGACAATGAAATACATAATAGGTTATCATGCATGGGTAATAAACTATAAGGGGTATCAGAACAAATACGAGGGTGAATTTGATCAAAACTAATACTTCCTATGAAGTTTTTCACTTCACCTCAATCCATATTCTTCTTTTGTCAAACTTTTGACAAGAATATAACTATTTTGTTCGAAAAGAAGATGGTTTAACCAATTGAGGGTTAACTTCAAGTGAAGGATTAGATTCAATTGACAATAATATGACTATAAAGCTCAATATGATCAAATTACCAAAGTAAAGAGCAAGGTCATGGAGATAAACTATCATGGCTATCAATTGAAATAAATAAAAATATCAATTGAGATTTAAGGATATGACTATTAACACAATCACTCTAGAATGGAGTTATGAATATAACTATTAGTCTTAATCCAAATAAAAAAAGCTATCCATGATGTTTTGGGGTTTACCAAACATAGCATTAAACAATATAACTTATGAAAACCATATCTATGAAAATTTTGAATTTATTTCATTCAAACAAAAAAAATAACTATCATGCACAAGATGAATGAAATGAAGTTCAATCATGAAGCCAAGATCTCACCATTAACCAACCAAAATTATGAAAACATAAACATGGTGGTCATGTGATTTACCTATAAGTGCAAGAGAGGTGGCAATCATGAAAATTATGATGTTAATAGAATGTGACAAGGAATAAAGACATATTCCTTATCAAGTTCAATCCAATAAACACAAGGTCTATCACAAACTCATGATATGATACCAATTGGATATAGATACTAAGTGATTACCAATTGAATAGGAAACATGATTAAGCGCAAGCATGTGACAAACACAAAATTCCAACAAGCATCATAAAATGATTATTCATCACTTTTAATGATATGACTAATGACCATAGTGATGAACAAGAGAAATTGCATAAAAAGATATAACTTAGTAGAACATGCAATTTTCAAAGTGTCAAATCATATGAATTCAATATCTAAGAAATCCATCAAACAATAGATATAACTATGAAATACAATGAATGAATTTCAAAGATGTTCATTTGAACAAGAACACTACTATGAAGTTGAAACATGTTTAATGAATGATACCAATAAAAAAATTACACAAGAATCAACAACATAACCATCCATTTAAAAAAAATGACTAGAAAGCATAAAGGATGGATTTGAGAGTCCTAGTATGGTTTCTACAAATGTAACTAAGATCACAACCATACAAGAACTAAATGACATTTGCATAGAGAGGATCAATTAAAATCAAGATCTAACATGTAAAAACTCCAATCTAGCAAATGTACAATGAGAATCATGAAACATTATTACTATGCATTGAAAAGATGCACAAGTCTATGTATAGAATGCAAAACTATTTCATGATTCACGAATCAATTTGCACATAAAAGAAAGTAACTAGAAGAGCAAAGAAGCAAATTGTTTGTAACAACATTCATTTCCATTTCTAAGATGATAAAAGCAAATGCATAAGGAAATGATAACATGGAACATGCTTTGAAAAATATAACTAATGATGATTTAAAGCATTTCCAATCAAACAATCTTCAAATCATAAACAGTAAACAAAATCCAACATTGAGCATAAAGATAATGATTTTGAAGAAAACATATTATCAATTATCAATTTGTATTCTAAACAATATAACTAGAGGGGCTCATACAAATTGAAAAAATAGTTTCCTTACCAAAAGATATAACTAGTAAGTTCATGGAAAACCCAAATTGATTTAAATCTTTTGTTTTTAAAAGAAAAAAAAATTTACTATAACATTCAAACAATTGATTTTGCAAAATCAACTGATTATGTAGGATCTAGCTATGAAAGCTTTTGAAACCATAATCAATTGAACATGTAGAAATGCATTGCAAGATCGATATATAACTAGCTATATAAAATTAATTAATTCTAAACATGTGATGCATGAGGATTTGTTGTTTTCAAAAACAAAGAAGTTTAACTAATAATGTTCAAAACATTGAAAACAACAAATAAAGATTCAACCAAGTAAATTGATCATGCAATCAAATAACTCAAAGGATTGTTAGATATCGCGATCACTGAGAGGTAGGGGGGGGGGGGGGTGAATCAGTGATTCCTTAAAAACAGGTCCAATTTAACAACAAAAGCAAATCAAATCACACAAGGACACCAGATTTAACGTGGTTCACCGAAAGGCTACGTCCACGGTTCAAAGACTGTCCGAACACCGATCCGGAGCAGGTCTGAATCTATTTAGTCGCACCAACGACAAAGAGCACCAACCCTTAAGTTTCAAAAATAGCACCAACTATCTAGGAAGCACCTACTCCCTTTACAATTTATCTGCACCAACAGATAAGATCACCAAACCCCTAACACCAAGCACCAACTTGATGTTCTACAGAATTAAAGTAGAGAACTTTTCTACAGCCCTTCCCCTCTACAATCTCTCTCTCTCAATCCCTTATAATTTGAAAATTAAAGCATAAACAGAGAGACACTTATCTTATGGACGAATCATCATCTTCATGAGCGCATTCTCGTCCACACTTGCTGTAGAAACGTGCAACACAACTGCACACAGCAACAGCTTCTTCTCCAATCACTCTTCTCTCCAAAACTCTTTCTTTTTGTTCTCTCTTCTCTTCTGTGTGTTTGAAAATGAACCAATCAAGCCTTTATATAGGTTATGGTAACCCTTAAGAGTGTTCAAATTAGGCTAGAATTCGTTTAGAAAGAGTCCCAAACGAATACAAAAGATTCCTGAATTTTCGTGCACAACTTCTAATTTCTGCGCAATTCTGGTTCCCGTGCTCGGTCGACATCATGGTGTCTTCGGTCGACCGGCGACATACTGTGGAAGCAGATAACTGTCGTGCTCGGTCGACCGCATGGGGTCCCCGGTCGACCGGCTACACACTGTGGCAACAATTAACTGGGAGCTAACCTGGACTGTTTTCTGCAGGTTTCTCTTGCCCGGTCGACCGCATGAGGTGCCCGGTCGACCTGCCACTCTGCTTCAGGACAACTAATTTCCTGTACTGTGTCAGTCTGTTTTCTCTTTGAAGCTCTATCAATACCACACTATCAACACCATACTTGTGACATTGTGTTGACAATAATTCCAATACAAAATGATACTTGAGATACTAAATTCTTCAATGCTTCATAAAACTTCT
Source organism: Litsea cubeba (assembly GCA_012931725.1). NCBI lineage: Eukaryota > Viridiplantae > Streptophyta > Magnoliopsida > Laurales > Lauraceae > Litsea > Litsea cubeba. Next base: position 91,873,091 of record CM022946.1, on the reverse strand, counting down.
CAAGTCATCTCAAATTCCAACAATCTCCCCCTTTGGAATTGTTGGCAACACTTGGAACTTCAACACTTGAAACACTTTGAACCAGTTGACCTTCATGAAGCTTCTTCAGAACCATAGACCAACAGAATCAAGATCTTCACATTCTTGATACCAATCTCCCCCAAGCTATCATAGCATAACTTCTTCTAGCATAGCTTTCTCCTAGTATAACATTCTTTTCTCCCCCTTTGACAACAAGTCCAAAGGGACCAACGAAGGAGCGAATAGTATATTCAAGGAATACAGTGCTCCCCCTTTCAAGCACATCTCCTAAGGATTAGGAGAGTGAGTAACTCCTAATTTTTTCTGGAGATACTCGAAGACTTCCTTTGGCAGAGGTTTTGTGAAGATATCAGCAACTTGCTCAGTAGTTGGAACATATTCCAACTTTACCTCACCGTCTGCAACCTTTTCCTTGAGAAAGTGATAGCGGATTGCAACATGCTTCGTTCTAGAATGCTGAACAGGATTCTTAGAGATGTGAATTGCACTTGTGTTGTCACAGAGGATCGGCGTAGGATCCGTTGTCGGAACTCCTAGATCAGAGAGCATTTGCCGCATCCATAACACTTGCGTACAACAAGTTGCCACTGCAATATATTCCGCTTCCGCTGTAGAAAGGGATACTGAATCTTGTTTCTTACTGTGCAATGCCACCAACCTTTCACCGAGATAGAATGCACCACCGCTTGTACTCTTGCGATCATCTATACATCCAGCCCAATCGGCGTCAGAGTATGCAACAAGAGTGAAGGATTTGCCTTTAGGATACCAAATGCCAAGCTCCATGGTACCTTTTAGATATCGAAATATCCTTTTTACTGCTGTAAGGTGCGTCTCAGTTGGTGATGCTTGAAATCGAGCCACCATACATACTGCTTGCAGAAGATCCGGTCTTGTAGCAGTCAAATAAAGCAAGCTTCCTATCATAGAACGATAAGTGGTGTGATCAACGAATGAACCCTTATCATCTTTGCTTAGCTTTGTGTTCGTTGTCATTGGTGTGCTCACTGGCTTGCTGTCTTCCATGTTAAAACGCTTCAGCATTTCCTTGATGTATTTCATCTGTGATATGAAGATACCATGTTTCAGCTGCTGAACTTGTAAACCAAGGAAGAACTTTAGTTCTCCAAGCATTGACATCTCAAATTCTTTGTTCATCTCTTCAGCAAAATTCCTACACATTACTTCATCATTGCCACCAAAGATTATGTCATCGACATAAACAATGACAACCAGCTGTTTGCTCAACTCTGTTTTGACATAAAGATTGCTATCAACTAGTCCTTTTCCAAAGCCGATCTTGCGGAGATAGAGGTCCAGCCTTGCATACCACGCCCTTGGCACTTGTTTCAGCCCATAAAGAGCCTTTTTCAACTTGCACACTAGGTCTGAATTTTTGCTAATAAGAAAACCATCAGGTTGCTCAATGTAGACCTCTTCTTCAAGTAATCCATTCAAGAAGGCTGACTTTACATCCATCTGAAATACCTTGAAGGTTTTGTATGCAGCTAATGCAAGAAACATACGAATGGCTTCCAGACGAGCCACCGGTGCAAAGGTCTCTTCAAAATCTATGCCTTCAACTTGAGCATAGCCTTTACAAACCAACCTTGCTTTGTTTCGTATGACCTGACCATCTTCATTCAGCTTATTCCGAAAGACCCATTTAGTACCAATAACATTCTTATCGGTAGGTCTAGAAACTAGTTCCCATGTGGAGTTCTTCTCAATTTGCTCCAACTCCTCATGCATAGCTTTCAACCAACTTTCATCGAGACTGGCTTCAGCCACAGTCTTGGGTTCAATGGTGGACACAAGTGAGTAATTGCTAACTACACTTTGTCTTGTTTTAACACCGGCCTCAAGATCTCCAATGATTTGATCCTTAGGGTGTTGCTCTACCCAAGTGCTTTTCTTTCTAGGTGTAGCATCCTCTGAGTCATCCTTTGATTTCTCAGAATCATTAGTTTTAGCCACTTCATCATTAATCTCACTTGAGTCCTCATAAACTGGACTGTCATAATGAGTTACATTCTTTGATTCACGGTTTTCATCAATTCTAACATCGGCACTTTCTATGATTTTTCTGGTCCTTTTGTCAAGACATCTGTAAGCCTTACTAGAGGAGGAGTAACCCAGAAATATGCCTTCATCAGCTCTTTCATCAAATTTGCCCGGATTTTTTTCAAGACGCTTGATGTAACACTTGCTACCGAAGACTCTGAAGTGCTTGACTGTTGCTTTTCTCCCAAACCATAGCTCATAAGGAGTTTTGTCTTCATGTGGCCTGATCAAGCATCGATTCTAAATGTATACAGCCGTATGGATTGCCTCCTTCCAGTATTTGTCAGCTAGCTTGCTCTCAGTTAGCATTGTGCGAGCCATCTCTTGCATGGTGCGATTTTTCCGTTCCACAACTCCATTTTGCTGTGGAGTTCTAGGGGCTGAATATTGTCTTTGAATGCCATGGTGCTCACAATAGTTAGTGAACTCTTCAGATGTGAATTCACCTCCTCGATCAGACCTTAAAATCTTGATACGTTTTCCAAGTATATTTTCAACCTGTGCTTTAAACACTTTAAAACGATCAAGTGCTTGATGTTTATGCTTAAGAAACAATACCCATGTCATACGAGTATAATCATCAATGCATAACATAAAATACTTATCTCCATTGGTGCTTTGAGTTCGCATCGGTCCACAGAGATCAGTGTGCACTAGCTCAAGAGGTTTATTTGTATGATGTTCCTTTGACTTGAACATTACCCTCGTTTGCTTTCCCTTTTGGCAAGAATCGCAAATGGGGTTGGAAGGCTTTTCAACTGTAGACATACCTCTGACAGCCTTTGAATTGCAAATCTTTGACATGTTATCAAAGTTTAGATGCCCAAGGCGTTTGTGCCACAACCAACTTTCCTCTGTCCGACTCATCAAGCAAGTCTTTTCAGCTCCATCTGACAATGTATAGAGATTTCCACCAGTCCTAGATCCAGTAGCCACTGTTTTGTCGTTGCTACTTTTCTTGATAGCAAACCCATTCTTTGTGAAGACAACTTCGTGGCCTTTGTCACAGATCTGGCTCACACTAAGTAAGTTGTGTCTTAGTCCAGACACATATAAGACCTCGTCTGATCTGATCTTGTTTGCCTTTAGCTGAACAACACCTTTTCCGCAGATTTTGGCACCATCATTGTTACCAAACTTCACTGATCCGCCTTCATAGTGCTGTAATTTGACGAATTTTTCTTTATCACCTGTCATATGGCTTGAACAGCCACTATCAAGGACCCATGGTGCTGCCTTCTTTTGTGCATTGAATGCCGTTTGCACAATGAGAGATTCCTTGGAATTATCTTCCCTTTTCTTTGCCCTCCATGCCTTAACTAACTTGGGTTTCTTTTCAACCTGAAATTGGTTAGCTATAGGCAACCTACAATCCCTAGCCAAGTGTCCATAATTATAACACTTATGGCACTCAATTTTGTGGCCGTTTAGGATTGAGAAAGGGTTCCTAGTCACTAATGGACTGTTTCTAACATAGAATCTACAATCAGCTCTTTTATGTCCATATCTATTACAATGAAAGCAATAACCATAGAATCTGAACATTCTTCCTTTCTTAGGTGGCTGGTTAAACTCCACAAACCTTTTCTTATTGACCATCTCAATACTAGGCTGAATTTGAAGCTTTGTAGCTTTGAGAGGTATGGCACTTTGTTTCATAAACAAAGAAGGTGCAGCTTTAGAGGACTCTCCGGTCTCAAATCCAATACCAAATTTATTGTGGAAGGGCTTTTGAAATTTCAGAATTTCATTGAGTTTCATTGTCCCTTCAATTGCTTGGAACACTTTGAGTTTTTGGCGACTTTCCAAGTTTTCAGCCTTTGCTCTAGCGATTTCAGTTTCAATTTTCATAGCCTCTTCCTTTTTGATACTTATTTGATTTTCAAGGACTTCCACCATTCTTTTATATTCTTCAACTTGAGTTTTCAAAGCAATAACTAAACTTTCAGATTCATGAAGAAGTTTCAGATTTTTCTTACTTGTTTTTCGTTCCATGCTAAGCTCCTCAAGTGCGGCAATGAAATCTTCTTGATTGACCTCAGCCTCCTCTTCCTCTTCCGGCTCTTGCTCCTCTTCTTCTTCAACAGTAACCATGAAGAGAGCTTCAGTTGCCTCGGCTGATTCATCATCGTCTGAAGTTTCAGACGAGCTGTCATTATATTGACTGATGAAGCTTTTTGCTTTGCCCCTTTTTCTGAAACTTTTCTTCCATTTACTCTTATCAACATAAGAGTCATCATCATTATTTTCTTTCAGCGGACACTTTGCAGCAAAGTGACCAATACCTCCACAATTGAAGCATTTAAAGGGTAGCTTCCCTTTGTACTTTCCATTGCTTCCTTTCTTCAGCTTTCTAACTAATTGAGCCTCAAGCTCATCATCATCAGTATCAGCATCATGACCAGTAGTCTCTTTTCCCTTTTTCTGAACTTTGAAGGCCGCTTCTCTATCAGATGAAGACGTCTTACCTATGCGCATCTCATAGGCAGTGAGTGAACCATGCAACTCATCCATGGTAAACTCATTCAGATCCTTGGCTTCTTCTATGGCTGAGACTTTTGAATCAAACCGGGGAAGAAGAGATCTTAGCACCTTTTTGACGATGACTGGTTCTTTAATCTCCTCCCCTAGTCCACGAATGTCATTCGTGACTTCATTCACTCGTTGCATATACGAGTCAACATTCTCGCTTTCCTCCATGCGAAGAGACTCGAATTGAGAGCGATGAGTTTGCAATTTCGCTTCTTTGATCTTCTCATCTCCTTCATGAATGCTTTTCAATTTGTCCCATATTTCCTTGGCTGTTTTGCATGCAATTACTTTGACCAGCTCGCTGTCCACAAGGCCACTAAAGAGTGCATTCTGCGCCTTGGAGTCGTTGTCTGCTAACTTCTTCGTTGTAGCATCAGTGGGTACTATGGCAATATTGTAACCGACTCTAACGGTCTCCCAGACATCATAGCCAAGTGATTTGATGAAAGCCTGCATTCTGATCTTCCAGAAGGAGTAATTAGAACCATCAAACAAAGGTGCTTTCTTATTCCCTGTATTGGATGCCATGTGATTTGACAAGAGATCACCCTTAGCGTATTAAGCTTATCAAGGGAGCCTTACGCTCTGATACCAATTGTTAGATATCGCGATCACTGAGAGGGGGGGTGAATCAGTGATTCCTTAAAAATAGGTCCAATTTAACAACAAAAGCAAATCAAATCACACAAGGACACCAGATTTAACGTGGTTCACCGAAAGGCTACGTCCACGGTTCAAAGACTATCCGAACACCGATCCGGAGCAGGTCTGAATCTATTTAGTCGCACCAACGACAAAGAGCACCAACCCTTAAGTTTCAGATAGCACCAACTATCCAGGAAGCACCTACTCCCTTTACAATTTATCTGCACCAACAGATAGGATCACCAAACCCCTAACACCAAGCACCAACTTGATGTTGTTGGAATTTGAGATGACTTGAGAAGCTTTATGAAGAATTGAAGAAATTAGTATCTCAAGCATTGTTTTGAGTTGGAATTATTGTCAACACATTGTCACAAGCATGATGTTAATAGGTTGGTGTTGATAGAGCTTAAAATAAAAATCAGAGTTGAAACAGTTCAGGAATTCAGAATTCCTGAAGCAGAGTGGTCGGTCGACCGGGCACCCCATGCGGTCGACCGAGAAAGAGAAACCTGCGGAAAAAAGTTTCAGGAAGCTCCCAGTTATTTTCGTGACACAGTGTGTCGTCGGTCGACCGGGACCCCAGGATGTCGACCGAGCACGATAGTTGTCTGCTTCTAGACTGTGTATGATGTCGACCGAGCAAGGCAGGATGTCGACCGAGCACGGGAAGACAGAATTGCGCAGAAACAGAAGTCTTGCACGAAAATTCAGGATTCTCATCTATTTCGTTTGGGACTCTTTCTAAACGAATTGTAGCCTATTTTGAACACTCTTAAGGGTTATCATAACCTATATAAAGGCATGTTTGGTTCGTTTTTAACAAGACACAAGAGAAAAAGAAGAGAAGAGAAAAGAGAAGAAAAGAGAGAGAGTTTTGGAGAGAAGAGAGTGCTGTTGCTGTGTGCAGTCTTGTTACAAGTTTCTACAGCAAGTGTGGACAAGGGTGTGCTCTTGAAGATGGTGTTTCGTCCATAAGATAAGTGTCTCTCTACTTATGCTTTAATTTCAATTTGTAAGGGATTGAGAGAGAGAGATTGTAGAGGGGAAGGGCTGTAGAAAAAGGTTTCTACTCTTATTCTGTAGAACATCAAGTTGGTGCTTGGTGTATGGGGTTTGGTGATCCTATCTGTTGGTGCAGATAAATTGTAAAGGGAGTCGGTGCTTCCTAGATAGTTGGTGCTATCTGAAACTAAAGGGAATAGGTGCTTCCTAGATAGTTGGTGCTATCTGAAACTAAGGGTTAGTGCTCTTTGTCGTTGGTGCGACTAAATAGATTCAGATCTGTTCCGGATTGGTGTTCGGACAGTCTTTGAACCGTGGATGTAGCCTTTCGGTGAACCACGTTAAATCTGGTGTCCTTGTGTGATTTGATTTGCTTTTGTTGTTAAATTGGACCTGTTTTTAAACAATCACTGATTCACCCCCCCCCCCCCCCCCCCTCTCAGTGATCGCAATATCTAACAATTGGTATCAGAGCGTAAGGTTCCCTTGAAAAGCTTAACACGCTAAGGGTGATCTCTTGTCAAATCACATGGCAACCAATACAGGGAATAAGAAAGCACCTTTGTTTCATGGTTCTAATTACTCCTTCTGGAAGATCAGAATGCAGGCTTTCATTAAGTCACTTGGCTATGATGTCTGGGAGACTGTCAGAGTCGGTTACAATATTGCCATTGTACCCAATGATGCTGCAACGAAGAAGTTAGCAGACAACGACTCTAAGGCGCAGAATGCACTCTTTAGTGGCCTTGTGGACAGCGAGCTGGTCAAAGTAATTGCATGCAAAACAGCCAAGGAAATATGGGACAAGTTGAAAAGCATTCATGAAGGAGATGAGAAGATCAAAGAAGCAAAATTGCAAACCCATCGCTCTCAATTTGAATCTCTTCGCATGGAGGAAAGCGAGAATGTTGACTCATATTTGCAACGAGTGAACGAAGTCACGAATGACATTCGTGGACTAGGGGAGGAGATTAAAGAACCAGCCATCGTCAAAAAGGTTCTAAGATCTCTTCTTCCCCGGTTTGATTCAAAAGTCTCAGCCATAGAAGAAGCCAAGGATCTGAATGAATTTTCCATGGATGAGTTGCATGGTTCACTCACTGCCTATGAGATGCGCATAGGTAAGACGTCTTCATCTGAAAGAGAAGTGGCCTTCAAAGTTCAGAAAAAGGGAAAAGAGACTGCTGGTCATGATTCTGATACTGATGATGATGAGCTTGAGGCTCAATTTGTTAGAAAGCCGAAGAAAGGAAGCAATGGAAAGTACAGAGGGAAGCTACCCTTTAAATGCTTCAATTGTGGCGGTGTTGGTCACTTTGCTGCGAAGTGTCCGCTGAAAGAAAATAATGATGATGACTCTTATGTTGATAAGAGTAAGTGGAAGAAAAATTTCAGAAAGAGGGGCAAAGCAAAAAGCTTCATCAGTCAATATAATGACAGCACGTCTGAAACTTCAGACGATGATGAATCAGCCGAGGCAACTGAAGCTCTCTTCATGGTTACCGTTGAAGAAGAAGAGGAGCAAGAGCCGGAAGAGGAAGAGGAGGCTGAGGTCAATCTCGAAGAAGAACTCATTGCCGCACTTGAGGAGCTTAGCATGGAACGAAAAACAAGTAAGAAAAATCTGAAACTTCTTCATGAATCTGAAAGTTCAATTATTGCTTTGAAAACTCAAGTTGAAGAATATAAAAGAATGGTGGAAGTCCTTCAAAATCAAATAAGTATCAAAAAGGAAGAGGCTATGAAACTTGAAACTGAAATCGCTAGAGCAAAGGCTGAAAACTTGGAAAGTAGCCGAAAACTCAAAGCACTCCAAGCGATTGAAGGGACAATGAAACTGTCACGCCCCGAAACCGGGACCTGCAGCGAACCGATCTCGGGGTGCGAAATTTTGGAATAATTTGAAACTTTTTGTATAGTTCCCAAGATCCGCGTGAATGAGGATAATCACATCCCAACATAATCAGAGTGTATTTTTCGCGGAAGCTAACCAAGGTGTTACGACTCGGAATCCGTGGCCATCGGGTTCCGTGTCGTACGCAACCAATGTCATAAAGCCATCATAAACAGACTGGCATAAATCATAAATCACAACACACTGAGCTGGTAGTAACAAATCTATTATTTCCCAAATATTCAAGTTACAATTAACAGATGTCTTAATTACAAACCCAAAAGAAAAAGGCTGATAAAGCCATACAAAAATATATCCAACCAAAAGAGATACTACCCTCAATGTTAGTTACGAACTCCGGCGCCAAACTTGACATCTAAGTGATATCAACGGGCAGCCTCTCACGTCAGACCGGCGGTCCCACCGCCTCCTCTGATCAAACACCTACAAACCGAGAAGGAAAGAACTGGCACCAAACAAAAGGGTCAGACACGACGGTCTGGCAAGCAAATAAACAAATAATATGAACAAAAGAACATATATAAAACCAGACGAAATCATCGAAAAAACCGAATAACGAGTCTAAACAATAATGACAATAAAGCATGCTAAACGATCGAAAGACCGAACATAAATATCAAAACAAGTAAAAGAACAATATCAGATGTACAATATCTCGAAAAGATAAAAGCCTGCATCAAACGTTTAATCGTCGGAAATACATTTCAAATCCTGAATAATAGCGACAATATGATAAAGATCGATATCGTAAACATTAAACGAATATGAGCATAAAAAGCATAACCAACAGAAATCATAAACTAAAGCAATATACAGATAAAACACAGGCAACCACAAATAGCTAAATCCTCCTATTACCGAAGTAATAAGAGCAAACAAAGCGTAGCCACTGAACGTGGTACTAAACAAAGGATCGGAACCGTAGCCATACAAATGGGACCGGCAGATCAAAAGTATCAGAACCGTAGCCATACAAATGGGACCGGCAGATAATTACCGTTGCCATGGTCGGTACAAACAGAATCCAAGCTGCAGCTGGCAAACAAAATAAAGACCCCAAGCCGGATGATCAGTCCGACAAGGTGACCTAAGCCTAGTGGTGCCTTTAGTTTTCAAACTCAAACAGATACAAATCTAACATAATACTAATCCCTTTGGCTCAGGGGCTCGCACCACATAGCTCTGGCCCCGTCTTGCCTCGGGGTTTGTTTTCAAAATACTAATCTTAACAAATAATGGTCTCATCGAAGAAATCCCGAATGTGACAAACATAATTCATATCTCTTTTCAAATCGAATCGGAGAAAACGTACGAATTTCGATGGTGAACCGTTCAAATACGCATCGAGGTGATTTGTATAAAATCATACGAGCAACCCTTTCGAACATGGGAAGACACATGATTTTATGACAAATCATCGATGCTATTTAAGTTAGTTCACCAAAGAATGCAAATACAAAATACAAATACAAATACATTTTTCTGACTTGAAATGGAACGGACAGTGGAGAATGACCTAATGACTTACCAAGGGACCATCACAATGCACATTTAACCTTTAAACATTAATAAATAAAGAATGTGTCTGATGCCAATGAAAATCCATAATGTTTAAAGGATAAAGTGCGCATTGAGACCCGAAAGGTTCCCGGATAATCTCACATACACTCATTCCCACCTCATTCCCATTTCACAAATTTCCAAGTACCAAAGGTAATGTCAAAACCCTCGAAAACAGGCCCATAGCTGGCCTTAAACCAAGTCCAAATAACCTACTCATTTAGCCCAAAATAGCCCCTTTAAACAAGGCCTAAACCATTATTAAAACAGTCCCAAGCACTAAGCTTGATTGGCCCGCAAAACACATTTCAAAAACAGCCCAAAGTTAAACATTGATTGGCCCACAAAACACATTTCAAAAACAGCCCAAAGTTAAACATTGATTGGCCCACAAAACATATGTTTAAAACCACCCAAAACTGAACTTGAATTGCCCACAAAACAAGTTTTAAAACAGTCCACAACTGATCTTAAAAGCGACCCAAAACTGATTTGAATCAGGCCCACAAACTGATTTTTAAACAGCCCAAAAACTGATTTTTTTAATCAAGCCCACAAATAGATTTTTAAACAGCCCAAACTGATTTGAATCAAGCCCACAAACAGATTTTTAAACAGCCCAAAACTGACTTGAACAGGCCCAAAAACTGACTTGTAGAAAGCCCAAGGAAGCCCCACAAACTGGCCCACAAAATCCCCCAAAACAGGCCCAGACCCGAGCCCAGACCGAGCTGGGCTCGCTCGAGCGGACCCAGGCCCGCTCGAGCGGACCCAGACAGAAGCTGGGTCGCTCGAGCGACCCAGTGGGTCGCTCGAGCGGACCCAGAGAGTGCCTGGTCCGCTCGAGCGACCCACTGGGTCGCTCGAGCGGACTGGGCCTGCCCAGTCCAGCCCGAGTCTTCTTCTTGCATTTTTTTCTTGATTTTTCTTTGATTCCTTTGATTCCTTTCTTTCATACTAATTTCCATAAATTGTTGGGCCCTTCCTTGACCTTCCAAACTCATCAAACACCATCCATAAACCTATCAAATTGATCAAACACAAGCTTTTTTCAAAGATCAAAGTTTTTCCCAAACTTAGAACACAACACCATTAATACAAAGAAATCAAATTATCAAAGTGACTAAAATGAAACCAAACTCCCAATACATCATAAGAAAATAGCATATGTGGAAATTAACATACATTAGTTGTGAATCCATAAATCACAAAGGGTTAGAACATAATGAAGAAAAGCCATGACATGAAATCAAATAAGACACATCATCATACTAGTTGTAGAATTCACTTGCCTTGAGTCAAGAGAAGATGAAGACACTCTATGAAAGTCCTCTAATGGCCTCAAGCTTTAAAATCATAAAACCCCCAAATAGCTCATGGAAAAACCCTAGAAAACAAATCCATTTCCGAAATTCCATGAAAACCCATTGCATGAATGATTAAAACACTCCAAATGAGAAGGAAAACAAAGATTTAAAGAAATGAAAACCATTGCTAACCTTGAGAAGTCCTAACAAAGAAGAGAGGCTTGGATGAGGGGTCTTCTCTAGCTCAATCATCTCAAAAATGGCATCTAGGGGAAGCTTGAGAGATGGGGAAGAAGAAGGGGAGCTCAAATCTCCATTTAGCATCAAGGAAGAAGAGATACATGAGGAGAGAGAGAGGGGGCTGGGAGAAACCCTAGCCCCTCTCTTGTTGCAGGAAATGAAGAATGGGAGAAGAGAAGAGAGATCCATGGGTTTTATAGAGAAAATGGGCTGGGCCCCATGGGCCCCAAACTCACCAAGGCTGAAACTAATGTTTGCGGGTCCCGAATGAAAACGACGAAGAAGACAAAAACGATCGGCGAAATATCTACTTTCCAAAAAGTATAATTTCCCCAATTTCTGAAATTTTCGAAATTCATGGACAGATTTAGTGAAAATGTCATTTTTGCCCCTTTTTCCTCGAAAAACGTGATTTTTGATCATCAAATCAAAATGGTCAAAACATGAAAGTTGTTAAACTTCATCAAATGAGTTGAAATATGTCAAATCCGGAATTTTTAGAAATCCGAAGTAATTTCCCATAAAAATACAAATCCTAAGGACCGGGTCAAACTAAAGTCAACGGTCTACAAAATCTCCAAGGCAAGGAAAAATCCGGTCAAACTCAAATACGCGGTCAAACTAAATCAAATCTCGCTTAAAAAGTTAAACCACGATTAAAATAATGCTAAACAAAAGGACTGGGGTCGGGATCTTACATCCTCCCCCCCTTAGAATCCATTTGGTCCTCCAAATGGCCTAGACCAAATCAAAACTAAAAACCCGAAAGACAAACGAAAACACTGACAACCTATGCTAGACCTTGGTGACTGAGACAACCCCTGATCAAACCCGACGTTAAGGTGCATGGTCAACCACATTCTGACTCGGTTGAAGGCTTCGAACCATTCTACATATCTGCCCGAAAACAAGCTTCCCTGACCAAACTGGTGTGCAACAATTCTTCTAAACATCCTTGGTGTCATCTGTCGTTCTCGCACCGGATCAATTCTTTTCCTTATCTCGTCAGTGAATGTCGGTCCAAGAAATTGCAAATTCTGCCTCTTTCTATCACTTTGGAATTCTGTGGCTTAAGTCCTTCAAAGCTGTACACGGTGCTCTTGACGCTTGCCTCTTCAGATCTCATTCTTCAAGTCTTCTACCATCGACATCTGAAACTTTCAATCCCTGTCTTGAATGATGTTGATCCTCTCGTAGACCCAACTTTGTCCTCAACTGAACTAATATACATCCGGACATTCATCATCCCTTCACTTCATACACCTCCAAACTTCAACCAAGGGCTATTACCACCCATTCCATCCGATGCAAAACAAATCTTAAAATCTTAAATATAGGGACTAAAACTATTACTTAGTTAAATCTCCTCATTTTAAAACATAGTAGTAGTTACACTTTCAAATTGTCAAGTAAATCTTAATAATTAAAGTTTATCAAAGTTTGAACATGAAACAACATTATTCGTTTTGAAATCCACATCTTCATGACCCAACAAATCCTTGAAATACTCAACAATTTCGAATTAGGATCTTCAAAAATAAATCAAATTCATGTAGTATGACTATACATTAAACTTCGCTGAAATCTGAGTGTTAATTGAATACTAAACCTTATTGAAAACTAACTCATTTGTTTATAAAAATCTTGCGGAAATCTCAATAAAGTTGAGCGTTAAGACAATTGTAGGAAATCTACATAAAATCTAAACACAAAAACCTTTAAGAAATTTCATTTTACTTAGCCAAAGAAAACAACTCAATGAAATAGAAATCTCACACTACTCTTTGAGAAAGAAACACAATTTTGAGTTACATGCTTTTAAAGACCAATCTTGAAAACAAGATCATGTGACTCATGAAGAGAGTATATAACATAGTTTATTTCAAAGTAAGCCTTAAAGAAGAAACATAAATCCATTTTTAAACATTACAAGGATAAACCATAGATATCAATGAAAACATATCAAAGATGAAAACATCAAGAAAATCATTTTAAATAAGAAATGAGCATTCAAACCACCGAGGTACTCCCTTGCTGAATCAACTACACCGGCTAAGCTGCAAGTTACCGAACTTCTCAACCAAAACCATGACCATGCTCGTCGAATCCGAGGAAATCCCTGAGTTCCTTGCACCACTCCAAATCTTACTAACTAAAGTCACTTCTCTCTTCATAAAATCAATAACTGATACGCCTCTTGCAGCCCTTCATCTTGGAAAGATGGTCTGAGTTCCCCCAAAATTCCACATTTACTTACTCTGGTGCGCTGCATGACGATCTTCGATTAACTGAGAGGGGGTCTTCGAACGCTGCTCAAGTTCTACTTTGACTGGCAACTGCACATGTCTTCTCTTACTAACCACAATGAAGACGCTGAAGGTTGAAGGTCTGCTGATGTTCTCCAAAAACAACATGCTAACTCCACGAGGTTCTCAGTCTCCGACACAAGCAAAGATAAAAGACACTGAACAAGAGTATGGAGATTTTAAAATTCTCCACCACTAAGGAGGAAATTTGGCCGTCCAAATCTCCTAACAACAGAACTAAAAGAAAAGACGAGCAAAATCTCCCGAACTGAAAGAAAAGCCGACTCAAATCCAAAGAAACAAAGACACGAGAAAACAAATCGACACAATCTAACGAATCCTCACCACACGTCTTAATGTCTCTAGAGTATTTTATTTCTTAGAAACTGACCAGCTCTGATACCAAACCTGTCACGCCCCGAAACCGGGACCTGCAGCGAACCGATCTCGGGGTGCGAAATTTTGGAATAATTTGAAACTTTTTGTATAGTTCCCAAGATCCGCGTGAATGAGGATAATCACATCCCAACATAATCAGAGTGTATTTTTCGCGGAAGCTAACCAAGGTGTTACGACTCGGAATCCGTGGCCATCGGGTTCCGTGTCGTACGCAACCAATGTCATAAAGCCATCATAAACAGACTGGCATAAATCATAAATCACAACACACTGAGCTGGTAGTAACAAATCTATTATTTCCCAAATATTCAAGTTACAATTAACAGATGTCTTAATTACAAACCCAAAAGAAAAAGGCTGATACAGCCATACAAAAATATATCCAACCAAAAGAGATACTACCCTCAATGTTAGTTACGAACTCCGGCGCCAAACTTGACATCTAGATGATATCAACGGGCAGCCTCTCACGTCAGACCGGCGGTCCCACCGCCTCCTCTGATCAAACACCTACAAACAGAAAAGAGAAGAACTGGCACCAAACAAAAGGGTCAGACACGACGGTCTGGCAAGCAAATAAACAAATAATATGAACAAAAGAACATATATAAAACCAGACGAAATCATCGAAAAACCGAATAACGAGTCTAAACAATAATGACAATAAAGCATGCTAAACGATCGAAAGACCGAACATAAATATCAAAACAAGTAAAAGAACAATATCAGATGTACAATATCTCGAAAAGATAAAAGCCTGCATCAAACGTTTAATCGTCGGAAATACATTTCAAATCCTGAATAATAGCGACAATATGATAAAGATCGATATCGTAAACATTAAACGAATATGAGCATAAAAAGCATAACCAACAGAAATCATAAACTAAAGCAATATACAGATAAAACACAGGCAACCACAAATAGCTAAATCCTCCTATTACCGAAGTAATAAGAGCAAACAAAGCGTAGCCACTGAACGTGGTACTAAACAAAGGATCGGAACCGTAGCCATACAAATGGGACCGGCAGATCAAAAGTATCAGAACCGTAGCCATACAAATGGGACCGGCAGATAATTACCGTTGCCATGGTCGGTACAAACAGAATCCAAGCTGCAGCTGGCAAACAAAATAAAGACCCCAAGCCGGATGATCAGTCCGACAAGGTGACCTAAGCCTAGTGGTGCCTTTAGTTTTCAAACTCAAACAGATACAAATCTAACATAATACTAATCCCTTTGGCTCAGGGGCTCGCACCACATAGCTCTGGCCCCGTCTTGCCTCGGGGTTTGTTTTCAAAATACTAATCTTAACAAATAATGGTCTCATCGAAGAAATCCCGAATGTGACAAACATAATTCAATCTCTTTTCAAATCGAATCGGAGAAAACGTACGAATTTCGATGGTGAACCGTTCAAATACGCATCGAGGTGATTTGTATAAAATCATACGAGCAACCCTTTCGAACATGGGAAGACACATGATTTTATGACAAATCATCGATGCTATTTAAGTTAGTTCACCAAAGAATGCAAATACAAAATACAAATACAAATACATTTTTCTGACTTGAAATGGAACGGACAGTGGAGAATGACCTAATGACTTACCAAGGGACCATCACAATGCACATTTAACCTTTAAACATTAATAAATAAAGAATGTGTCTGATGCCAATGAAAATCCATAATGTTTAAAGGATAAAGTGCGCATTGAGACCCGAAAGGTTCCCGGATAATCTCACATACACTCATTCCCACCTCATTCCCATTTCACAAATTTCCAAGTACCAAAGGTAATGTCAAAACCCTCGAAAACAGGCCCATAGCTGGCCTTAAACCAAGTCCAAATAACCTACTCATTTAGCCCAAAATAGCCCCTTTAAACAAGGCCTAAACCATTATTAAAACAGTCCCAAGCACTAAGCTTGATTGGCCCGCAAAACACATTTCAAAAACAGCCCAAAGTTAAACATTGATTGGCCCACAAAACACATTTCAAAAACAGCCCAAAGTTAAACATTGATTGGCCCACAAAACATATGTTTAAAACCACCCAAAACTGAACTTGAATTGCCCACAAAACAAGTTTTAAAACAGTCCACAACTGATCTTAAAAACGACCCAAAACTGATTTGAATCAGGCCCACAAACTGATTTTTAAACAGCCCAAAAACTGATTTTTATCAAGCCCACAAACAGATTTTTAAACAGCCCAAACTGATTTGAATCAAGCCCACAAACAGATTTTTAAGCAGCCCAAAACTGACTTGAACAGGCCCAAAAACTGACTTGTAGAAAGCCCAAGGAAGCCCCACAAACTGGCCCACAAAATCCCCCAAAACAGGCCCAGACCCGAGCCCAGACCGAGCTGGGCTCGCTCGAGCGGACCCAGGCCCGCTCGAGCGGACCCAGACAGTGCCTGGTCCGCTCGAGCGACCCACTGGGTCGCTCGAGCGGACTGGGCCTGCCCAGTCCAGCCCGAGTCTTCTTCTTGCATTTTTTTCTTGATTTTTCTTTGATTCCTTTGATTCCTTTCTTTCATACTAATTTCCATAAATTGTTGGGCCCTTCCTTGACCTTCCAAACTCATCAAACACCATCCATAAACCTATCAAATTGATCAAACACAAGCTTTTTTCAAAGATCAAAGTTTTTCCCAAACTTAGAACACAACACCATTAATACAAAGAAATCAAATTATCAAAGTGACTAAAATGAAACCAAACTCCCAATACATCATAAGAAAATAGCATATGTGGAAATTAACATACATTAGTTGTGAATCCATAAATCACAAAGGGTTAGAACATAATGAAGAAAAGCCATGACATGAAATCAAATAAGACACATCATCATACTAGTTGTAGAATTCACTTGCCTTGAGTCAAGAGAAGATGAAGACACTCTATGAAAGTCCTCTAATGGCCTCAAGCTTTAAAATCATAAAACCCCCAAATAGCTCATGGAAAAACCCTAGAAAACAAATCCATTTCCGAAATTCCATGAAAACCCATTGCATGAATGATTAAAACACTCCAAATGAGAAGGAAAACAAAGATTTAAAGAAATGAAAACCATTGCTAACCTTGAGAAGTCCTAACAAAGAAGAGAGGCTTGGATGAGGGGTCTTCTCTAGCTCAATCATCTCAAAAATGGCATCTAGGGGAAGCTTGAGAGATGGGGAAGAAGAAGGGGAGCTCAAATCTCCATTTAGCATCAAGGAAGAAGAGATACATGAGGAGAGAGGAAGGGGGCTGGGAGAAACCCTAGCCCCTCTCTTGTTGCAGGAAATGAAGAATGGGAGAAGAGAAGAGAGATCCATGGGTTTTATAGAGAAAATGGGCTGGGCCCCATGGGCCCCAAACTCACCAAGGCTGAAACTAATGTTTGCGGGTCCCGAATGAAAACGACGAAGAAGACAAAAACGATCGGCGAAATATCTACTTTCCAAAAAGTATAATTTCCCCAATTTCTGAAATTTTCGAAATTCATGGACAGATTTAGTGAAAATGTCATTTTTGCCCCTTTTTCCTCGAAAAACGTGATTTTTGATCATCAAATCAAAATGGTCAAAACATGAAAGTTGTTAAACTTCATCAAATGAGTTGAAATATGTCAAATCCGGAATTTTTAGAAATCCGAAGTAATTTCCCATAAAAATACAAATCCTAAGGACCGGGTCAAACTAAAGTCAACGGTCTACAAAATCTCCAAGGCAAGGAAAAATCCGGTCAAACTCAAATACGCGGTCAAACTAAATCAAATCTCGCTTCTTAAAAAGTTAAACCACGATTAAAATAATGCTAAACAAAAGGACTGGGGTCGGGATCTTACAGAAACTCAATGAAATTCTGAAAGTTCAAAAGCCCTTCCACAATAAATTTGGTATTGGATTTGAAACCGGAGAGTCCTCTAAAGCTGCATCTTCTTTGTTTATGAAACAAAGTGACAAACCTCTCAAGGCTACAAAGCATCAAATTCAGCCTAGTATTGAGATGGTCAATAAGAAAAGGTTTGTGGAGTTTAACCAGCCACCTAAGAAAGGAAGAATGTTCAGATTCTATGGTTATTGCTATCATTGTAATAGATATGGACATAAAAGAGCTGATTGCAAATTCTATGTTAGAAACAGCCCATTTGTGACTAGGAATCCTTTTTCAATCCTAAACAGCCACAAAATTGAGTGCTATATGTGTCATAATTATGGACACTTGGCTAGGGATTGTAGGTTGCCTATAGCTAACCAATTTCAGGTTGAAAAGAAACCCAAGTTAGTTAAAGCATGGAGGGCAAAGAAAAGGGAAGGTAATTCCAAGGAATCTCTCATTGTGCAAACGGCATTCAATGCACAAAAGAAGACAGCACCATGGGTCCTTGATAGTGGCTGTTCAAGCCATATGACAGGTGATAAGGAAAAATTCGTCAAATTACAGCACTATGAAGGCGGATCAGTGAAGTTTGGTAACAATGATGGTGCCAAAATCTGCGGAAAAGGTGTTGTTCAGCTAAAGGCAAACAAGATCAGATCAGACGAGGTCTTATATGTGTCTGGACTAAGACACAACTTGCTTAGTGTGAGCCAGATCTGTGACAAAGGCCACAAAGTTGTCTTCACTAAGAATGGTTTTGCTATCAAGAAGTGTAGCAACGGCAAAACAGTGGCTACTGGATCTAGGACTGCTGGAAATCTCTATACATTGTCAGATGGAGCTGAAAAGACTTGCTTGATGAGTCGGACAGAGGAAAGTTGGTTGTGGCACAAACGCCTTGGGCATCTAAACTTTGATAACATGTCAAAGATTTACAATTCAAAGGCTGTCAGAGGTATGTCTTCAGTTGAAAAGCCTTCCAACCCCATTTGTGATTCTTGTCAAAAGGGAAAGCAAACGAGGGTAATGTTCAAGTCAAAGGAGCATCATTCAAAGAAACCTCTTGAGCTAGTGCACACTGATCTCTGTGGACCGATGCGAACTCAAAGCACCAATGGAGATAAGTATTTTATGTTATGCATTGATGATTATACTCGTATGACATGGGTATTGTTTCTTAAGCATAAACATCAAGCACTTGATCGTTTTAAAGTGTTTAAAGCACAGATTGAAAATATGCTTGGAAAACGTATCAAGATTTTAAGGTCTGATCGAGGCGGTGAATTCACATCTGAAGAGTTCACTAACTATTGTGAGCACCATGGCATTCAAAGACAGTATTCAGCCCCTAGAACTCCACAACAAAATGGAGTTGTGGAACGAAAAAATCGCACCGTTCAAGAGATGGCTCATACAATGCTAACTGAGAGCAAGCTAGCCGACAAATACTGGAAGGAGGCAATCCATACGGCTGTATACATTCAGAATCGATGCTTGATCAGGCCACATGAAGACAAAACTCCTTATGAGCTATGGTTTGGGCGAAAAGCAACAGTCAAGCACTTCAGAGTCTTCGGTAGCAAGTGTTACATCAAGCGTCTTGAACAAAATCCAGGCAAATTTGATGAAAGAGCTGATGAAGGTATATTTCTGGGTTATTCCTCATCTAGTAAGGCTTACAGATGTCTTAACAAAAGGACCAGAAAAATTATAGAAAGTGCCGATGTTAGAATTGATGAAAACTGTGAATCAAAGAATGGAACTCATTATGACAGTCCCGTTTATGAGGACTCGAGTGAGATTGATGATGAAGTGGCTAAACCTAATGATTCTGAGAAATCAAAGGATGACTCAGAGGATGCTACACCTAGAAAGAAAAGCACTTGGATAGAGCAACACCCTAAGGATCAAATCATTGGAGATCCTGAGGTCGGTGTTAAAACAAGACAAAGTGTAGTTAGCAATTACTCACTTGTGTCCACCAATGAACCTAAGACTGTGGCTGAAGCCAGTCTCGATGAAAGTTGGTTGAAAGCTATGCATGAGGAGTTGGAGCAAATTGAGAAGAACTCCACATGGGAACTAGTCTCTAGACCTACCGATAAGAATGTTATTGGTACTAAATGGGTCTTTCGGACCCGCACCCACATTCAGTGCTTTTTTTCCTGTTTTTCACGCCAGAGAGTCAGAGTTTTGTGGTCTTAGCATGTGGTCCTCGAAGGATTTGGCAAAGTTTTAGCTCTTTCGGCGTCACAGATATTAGCAGCAAGAGAAGAATTATAAAGTTGTTTGTCAACAAGAGGAGTGAGCAGCACTTCAAGACTGTTTGCAGTTGATTGAGAACCGTCATGTGACAAGCCAAAGCAGGTAAGTACAGATGTTTGGGTTAAACTTGAGCTATTTTCTTAAGTCAAGAGACTCCGGAGACCAGACAAATGGTGGATTTCAGGAAGGTTGAGGTGACTTTCAGTTGACAGAGCTTCAAGTGGATGCCAAATGTTAGAAATTTCTCGCGCATTGATGAACTTGTGATAAAGAATTGTTCGAGGAAGTTCAGCAATTGTGATTGTGGTGATGAAGTTGACTCAGCAAAGTGTGTCAGTGCATGGTTAAAAGCATAGGAATTCAGTTTTCGGCAGCAGTGGAGAGAGTTGTATGCAGAATTGATTGTTACCTGGTCACATGATAGAGTAGATTTTATGGATTTTACAGACTTGTAGGACATTAGTTTGGACAGAGTACAAATACGAGATGAAGAATCATAACCTATGGACAAGGTCAGCTGAAAGATCTAGAAAAGAAGGGCACATGTGCAAGACTTGAGGATGGTGAACCTGAAACAGAGGCTGAAGATTGAGCAACCAAGGTTTGATTGAAACAATTTTGATATTTAAATGCAGAATTGTAACCGTTTGAGTGTGATGAGTAGTAGACAAACATGTATAGTCGATGACTGATCATCGTGCAAAGGACCAATGGCAACCGGAAGAAAGAGTCAGAGTAATAAAAACTTTTGGAAATTTTGGAGCCTGGGTAGAAGACCGGAAGACAGAGATAGATTTCGACAGAAGCACACCCTACGAAGTTAGGACTTGTGGAGTAGCATGACAGTTAGAGTGTTAACAGGTTTGGTCAAAGATGGAAACCTACAGAGTTATGAACCTTGTGATTTCAACAAACAGACGGAGACAGCAGAAGTGTACCGAGGACTGGACGACATTACCTGAAGTAAGACAATCTAGTAGTACTCAGCGTCACCAATTTTCTGAAGCCCAGAGCTGACAGAAGAATGAGACAATATTCCGAAGAATTAGTAAAAACATGTAATGGAATTCCAGGACTGACAGAGACAGGGTGACAGTGCATCAGGATGAGTTAGAACTCTCATTCTCTTGGACCGACATTGATAGACAAGAGTAGCAGATTCAAGATCGTGTAAGAACATCTGAAGGGTGTTAGAGGTTTGATGGAAGGATTCTTCGAATATCGATTGTGTCAGAGGAGCAAGTTACCAAGTGAAGTTTGGACAGTTTGAGATCTTCAACCAAAATCAGAGAGTTTGACTGGGGATAGTGCAGTTATACAGGAGCAATGCAGATCATCAATGTATAGAGACAATTTTCAGTTGGTAAAACTCCAAAGAGATGTTCAGAGTTAGAGATTTCTAGAATTTGATGAGTTTTGTCAGAGAATTATTTTGGGATTTTCAGCAAGTGCAGCCATATGGAGGAGTAGACCGAACCTGATGTGTCATTTGTGTGGTTAGAAGCTTTTGGAGTTAAATTTTAGCAGCTAATGAAGGAGTTGACTGCAGAAAGGACCTCTACTTGATCGCCTGATAACGAAGATTTTCGCGGATTTTATCGACATGAGGAACTTCGGATTTCAATGCATAGATATGAGGAGCAAGAAATCAATTATTTTGGATTTTGAGTTGGGAAGGCAGCTCTGGCAGGACAGTTGCAAAAGTGTGTACAGAGCTTTAAATGCTGAAGAATGGTGAAGGGACAAGCATGTTAGTGTCAGAGACCGATTATTGTACAGAGGATCAAGAGCAACGAGCAGAAAGAGTTAGAACTAGCAAGAGTTCACCTTGAAGATTGTGCAGTGGATATGAGATCCTAACTTCAATAGTTACGATGAAGCAGACAGAATTGTTCCAAGAATTTTCTTTACCAAGCTGGCTAGAAGCAAGAGACTTGGTCGAATTTAGAAGTAGTCAGAGTTGGCAAATTTCGTGAGCAGTCAGATTGGAAGGGCAGTGACAGATTCGAGCCAGTGGAAGAATGTTCGACGACTGTTGTTAGTTGACCGAAGAGTCCTACAGCGAGGATGACCCAGCGAGTTCAGATGTTTTTGAGAGGACCATTTCGGAGTTTTGATTTGTGGTTTTATTTTCGAGGTGCGGGATTAATGTCCCCACTTGCTTTTGGATTTGTTTAGTTCATTTGGAGGACCAAATGTTCTAAGTGGGGGAGGATGTGAGAACCCGACCCCAGATTTCCTAGTTTAGCGTGGTTTTAATCTTGGATTTGTTTTCTCAGTGGGTTTACCGGTTGTTTGATCGAATTACAGAGTTAGACTACCATTTTCTTTAGTTTTGGAGAGTTTTGTAAGCCAGTGAACCTAGACAGTGACCGTAGGGTCCTATTTGTTTTGTGTGGTCATTTTGGCGAGATTCTCTTTGATTTTTAAAAATTCTCATTTTAACTTCGTTTGACTAATCTCGCCATTCCCTACAACTTTCGTGTTCACTCCGTGCCCATCCGAAACTCCGAAGCTCAGTGTTTCCAGCCCTGGGGCAAAATCAGTCTTTCTACACTAAATCTGGACCTAAGTTTTGAGATCTCAGAACCTTACCAAATATAAACTTTTTGGAAACTAGATTTTATGAGAAACATTTCTCTCTTCTTGGTCAATCGCATCCGAGGCCCATAAATCGATGTTTTAACCCTTTTAATTCCAAAGTTTCCATTATTTTGATCCCTTTGACCAAACAGTTGACTTTTTCTGTGGACCCCGGAAGTATGTCAATATTAACTTGTTGGAAAGATAATTTTGTGCCGGACACTTTTCATGTTTTAAGTTTCTTAATCCGAGGTCTAGAAAGCCTTCTAATCTCCATTTGTAAGTTTTAAGTGTTTCTAAGTGTGGTGGGGCCCACACCCACCCATTATAAAAAGTACCCCTCTCCTCTCTTCTCCCTCATCCGTTGCAGACCAAAAGGGGGAGCTCTGCAAGTGAGCTTCCCTCCCTTTTCTTCTTTTTTTCTCCTCCCCATTCATGGAGGAAATCCTTGCCATTTGGAAACCCAACCATGCCATCTTCTTCCCCTTCATCTCATCTCTTGTTTGACACCATTTTTGAAGAAAATCAAGCTTTTCAAGTTTTCCATTGAGCTAGCCTTGTCTATTTGAAGACCTTCCATGTAAGTAATCTCTTCCTTCTTCAAAATATGTGTTTTCCTAGCCCATGAGACTCTCCATCTCCATTATTGAAAGCTTTCTCTTTGTATTTCTTGGTTTTGACATTTTAGGGCTTGTTTTGGGGGTTTTTGCATAGGTTGTGATTTCTTAGCTTGGAGTGTGATTAGAGGTTGGTTTGCATTAGCTTGGACCCAAGGAAAGTGGATGAAATGATTCATTTAATGTGAAAATCATATTTATGCATGTTCTTAATTTTCTCATTTATGATTTGATTTGTTTAAATCATGGTTATGACTTGTCTTCTATTGATTTCAAATGCACCTATTAATGTGTCTTTCTATCTCAGTCCATCTCTTGCAAATGTGCATTGTTCTATGTTAAAAATTGAATGGCCTATGTTGTAATGGATTCCACATGATTTGAATGGATGGAAAGGAGGTGTTGGTTGAATGCTTTGGAGATTCAAATGGTGGATTTGAAGTGTTGAGAATGGAAATTTTCAATGTAGAAATGGTGGAGTTTTCAACTCAATATTGTGTAGGGATCTGACCCATAAAAATGAGAAAGGTTTGAAGGAAGGGAGGACTGAAAACAGCTTCAGAAATTAGTCCCGTAGCAGTTTCGGTCAGAATTTCGGCTAACCGAAATGTTTTCGGCTAACCGAAATGTTTTCGGCTCAAATTCTAGAGAGCTGCAGTTTTTGTCGAATTATGATTGTGGCATTTCGGCTAACCGAAATGTTTCGGTTCGAATTCCAGAGAGCTGCAGTTTTTGTCGAATTCTGATTGTGGAGTTTCGGCTAACCGAAAATCTAACCGAAATATTTTCGGTTCGAATTCCAGATAGCTACTTTCTCCCCATTTCTGTACTCGGTCAGAATTTCGGTCAGCCGTAGGTCAGCCTTTCGGCTAGCCGACAGCCAACCGAAAAGTTGACCGAAACCATAGAATTTAATTGATTATTTTCGAAGTATTTTGTAAGACTATAGTGAGGAAGAAGGACCATCATTCTAATCTTGTTAAAAGGTCTTATAGACTTATCAATGTGCGTAAGGTCCCGGGTTGTCTCTAATTCCCATGGAGTACAAAATAAATGTTAAATTGACAAACGAGACCCTATTTACATTGATTCAAATCTTGGACCTTCAACACTTAGCGAGGAGAATGTTGGAGATCCATTCATGTTTATCTTGACCCGAATCTTATTTGTGCTTTTCAAACATCATATCTTATGATTTGGATTTGTCCCGAAAATATTGGAAAATGTGTTTAGCTTTTGCTAACCCGTATATGCGCGGCCCGATATGAATGTGCATTTGTGCCTATGGGCACCCCGTTCCGTTATTATGCATTTATTTGGAAAATGTGTTTAGCTTTTGCTAACTTGTATATGCTCGACCGGATATGAATGTGCATTTGTGCCTATGGGCACCCTGTTCCATTATTATGCAGTTGTTTTGATTTCCCGTATTTGACCTATGAGTCGGCACCACTAAGCTTGGACAACATTATCGGTTTGATCCACCGACTTGGAGATCCTTCCCCTCCTGTTAGTCAGCTACAGTTTGGAATCTGCAGAGTTTTTACCTGGTTCGCTACCGTGGTCCCGCAGAATATATATATGTATATTATAGTATTTTATCATTGTCCCTCCTCACATTGTGTGACTGAGGTCAATGATCCTGTAGGGTATGTGCTCTCATCACTTTTGTGAGAGAGGATTTAGCTTTGTGTGGTTGCCATCTTGACAGTTCCCGATCCTTGATACCCTTACTGTTTTAAATATACATGTTTTAAATGAATCCCCGATTTGTTAAATGTTCATGCTTTGTACATATTTTAAATGAATCCTCGATTTGTCAAATATCCATGTTCTACACACATTTCAAATGAATACATGTTTTGCTAGATATTCATGTTTTATACATGCTTTAAAGGAATACAGGATTTTATCAAATATTGATGTTTCATACACGCTTTAAAGGAATACATGTCTTGTCAAATATTCTTGTTTTATACTCGTTTTATATGAACACAGGATTTTGTCAGATGTTCACGAATTTCTATACATTTTAATTATTGTACAGCTTTTGATCAAATAGCGTGATTTATCATATGTTTTATTCTTCAATATATTATTTATATCCTTTCACCCACCTGCCAGACCGTCGTGTCTGACCCACTACTTTGGTACTCAGGTTCAGATTTCTTGCCCGAGTTGAGTGCACGTTTTTGCTATGGAGCCGTGAGCTTGCAAGTTGTTTTATCGGCTATGTCGTGCAGACATTGGGTTTGACATCGGAGCTACGTCACATATGGGGTAGTGATTATTAGGTTATTTTTGTATGGCTTTTATTATCCCTTTTCTTGGGATTGTAATTATGCACATTGTTATTTGTAATTTGAACATATGTGGGAATATAATATCCAGATACTGTCAGCTCTGTATTTTGTTATAATGCTTTGTTCCAGTCTGATATGTTCATTGATAAGATAATTATATGCTTGGGTTGAGTGCGACACGAAATCCGATGGCCACGGACTTTGGGTCGCAACGCCACGAAAGCTTCTGCAAAAATATTCAGGATGTGTGTTATCCTCACACACGCGGATCTTGGGAGAAACATAATCATTACTTAACTCCGAATTTTCACGGCCCGTCGAGTTTGAGGTCGTGACAGAACTCCTCAAAGATCTCTCATGTTGCCAATTTGGAAAACTTTTTACAATTCCCGCATAGAATATATCAGTCAACTTCCTGAGGTCATAACTCCATCAATATAGGTCCAATTTATGTAATCTTGGGTTCACGGAAATCTACTCGAAAAGACCTTTCCAACGGTACCTAGATTGCATCAATCCGATAATCAGTTTGAGAGTTATGGCCATTTCAATTTTGTTGTCTTGAAAATTCTGAGAATAATGGCAATTAAGGGAACTTCTATGTTTGACATGCAATGGGGTGTGTGGGACCCTTATTGGACGTCCAAGGCATGTTTGGACTCTTTCTTTGCTTGCTTATTTGATTATCTTTCCATATTTGGCATGCTTCCTCACTTGCAACTTTGACTAGTCAACTCCTCTTTGCCAAGTTTCTAATTTTCTATCTCTTTCTTGATTTTGGTTTCCAAATTTAGCAAGTCAACATCATCTTTCCAAATCTGAATTTCTTCTTTCTTCTTTGAGAATTTTCAAGCTTTCCAACACCACCAAGATGCCAAGATATGTGGGCCCACCATGAAGGGTGTCCTGCCTTTGATCTCTCTCAAGTTTCACAAATGCATGTCCCACTCTTGATTTCTCCTACATAAATAAAATTAAATAAAGTCAATAATAATCAAGTGTGAGGAATCTATATGGACTATGCATAGGACCCTACATGCCTATTAATGCATCAAAAATACCCATCATTCCAAAAATAACACATCGTGTCAAAAATAGCAGGTATGCATTAGTGAAAAAAAGCTAATTTTGGGTGATGAATGAAATGAAAATCTCTAATTTCACAAAAGTCATGCAACGTAATGGATTTTTACCAAATTTGACTAAGACTTCAACTTTGATGCTCAGATGTATGAAATCATAAAATTAAGTATAATTATATGCAGTTAACCTAATTAAGTCCACAAATGCATATAAAATGATGAATGAAAGCTACAATTTTGTGGACTTATCGGCATACTAAGACCGCATCATTTGGCCCAATATGCACTTAGAGCCCGAAATGTCAGAATTATCTTAGTTTTGGTGCTCCCGAAGTTATGCGACATTCCAAGCTTCTATAAGTACACAAGACCAACTTGGCGAGGTCCTAGCAAGTCCCCGGAAAAAGTCTCACATAGTCTTCTACCCATCCATCGGTCTAGGATAAGTTAGAGTTGAGTTCCAATTAAGCCCGCACACTAGTAAGTCACGTGAGTAAAAAAAGTCCCTTGGCCACATTTAAGAAATAATTGGGATAACCAAATTGGGCAATTGGGGGTGTAATTAAGGGCTTTGACCAATGTTTCCTCTTATTCATCATTCTAATATAGACTGGAGTTAAGTTCCAACTAGGTCGGGGTGCCCATGGGCCGGGTCAGCACGAGTCCGATCTGGGCCTAGCCCGCTTTTGGCCGCGCTTGGATATGTAATTAGGGCCCGATTAATAATTGGACCGGGCTTGGATTAAGTGATGGAAAGCCCATAGCCCGTCCCAGCCCGACTTGTGTAAGAAATGCATCAAATTTAATTTAATTAGTACTCTAATGCCCACAAAAGTGATGAAAAGTTAGGTTCAGCCAGTCCGGATTGATTAAATGGATGGGCCCAAGCCTAAATTTTACGGCCCATGTTGGGCTTGGGTCGGGCCGGGCCAGTGTTTCTAAAGTCAGGCCGAGCTGGATATGCCTTAGCCCGGCCCATGAACACCCCCTACAACTAGGTCCATCCAGTCACTAGCGTGTCACATTAGTAAAACAGTCCAATGTTTTGGTCTATTTAAAATCATATTTGGGGTGAGTCAAATAGAGAAATCAAAGGTAAAATCAAGTGATTAAACCGGTTTAAAAATCCACTTAAAACCAGGGGAGAAAAGGGGGAGGAAAAAAGTTGAAATCCCTTACAAAGAGGCCCCAAAATGGGCATCCAGCCAAGGGACAAGTCCGACTGCTACAATGCTGGTCAGACATGGACCCAGCAGGCCATGTCCAACTACTGCATTGGTGGTTGGACATGGACTCTGCAGACCATGTTCAACTGCTACAGGTCAGTCGAATTCCAGCTCGTCTTCCCTGTTTTCAGCCATCAACAAGTGGATTTTTGCGCTATTTCGAAGGGGATTTGTAAGGAACAATTACACAAGAATTAGCTAAGCAAATGAGGCATCTAATCAGGGGCGGAACCAGGAATTTTTTTTTAGGGGGGCCAAAGTAAAAAAAAATCCATTAAAAAGTTACAAAATTTAATAATTAAATGGATAATAGATAGCACTCAAAAGTGAAATTGCATTACTATTATTTAGAAAAATTAGTATCTTAGAAGTTCATGTCATAACCCTTGTCAACTAGCACTCAAAAGTGAAATTATTGACTATTATTTTGGAACAAACTAATATGCCCACTATTATATATTTATGAGCAAGACCCATATTTAAAATCTAGACCATTCAAAAGGGTGGTCCCACTAGTTTTATCTCTTCAAAAGAAGTTACTTCAATTGAATTAATCCTGACATAGATAATCACATTTAAAATATAACTTTTTTGGAATTGTTTTTCCTCTTTCCTTTCTTTTCTTGCATCATTCTAATCTTTCTCCACCAAAATCTGCTTTGATTTTATTCCTTTTTTTAGAATTATTTTTTTCTTCCTTCCTTTCCTTTCTTTTCTTCCATCATTCTAATATTTCTTCCCAAAAATCTGCTATGATTTTGTTAATTTTTTTAGAATAAAAAACTATATTGATTAATTAATATTATAAGGAGGGGTCATTCCTCATAGAAGATCACAGGGCCAGAAGGACCTTGATAGATTTTCAGAACTTTGGGGGGGGGGGGGGGGGGGCATGGCCCCTGCCGCCCCCCCTAATTCCGCCCCTGCATCTAATCCACCTACAAATTCAGTTACAATCATGAGAAGAATCAAGCATAATTTGGAAATAAACATGGAGTAGAATCTAGCCAATTAAAAACCATGGACATGCACATCAATTAACCCAAATCAGTCGCTTGCCTTGACTCAAATTTGTCCCAAAACACTCTCCCAAGCACCACCAAACTGCTGGAAACACCTAAAAAATCCTAAAACCCCACCTTAGAACACCCATAATGATATGTTTGTCTAGAGGCAACTTCCATGAAAAGATGAAATTGCCACATCAGCAAATTCTATAGTTTGTAAATACCTCAAAAAAGGTTTTCTGATGAAGTTAGAAATTCATGTTGAGTGCAAAAAGCTTTTCCTCGATGAATTGATACTAATGTTGTTTGGTACAGCTACGGAATTCTTTTGTGAAAACTACTGGGTGGGTGGGTCGGTATATATGTGGGGTAGGTGGGGGTGAGTGGGCTTGGGTGGGGGTGGGGGAAGAAAGAGGGTGGTTGGGTGGAGTGAAGGTTGGAGTGAGGAAATGGGCCGGGCCTAGGAAGGAAAAAGCTAGCATGGTGAAAAAATAATTCCCCAAAAAACTGCCGCACCAAAGACATGAAATAGTTTTCGGTAGAAAACTACATCCTTTTTCGCGAAGATGGGCTACACAAACAGGCCCTAAAAGAGAAGATAGTGAAGAAAAGGAATGGGGCTTTGCATGTATGAAAATGAGACTCCCCAAGGGTTGCCGTAGCCTAATATAGAAGATGGAAAGGAGCTCTTACCTAGAAGTGGGTTGATCAAGCTGATTTCCGCTGAATTAGGAGCTGCCAAGCCAGAATTGGGGCACAAAGTACATTAACGTGTAGAGGAGGATGAGGACAGTGTGTTGGCGGCGGCGAATTCTCAAACGGCAACAAGGAGATCTTGATTTGGAGGAGGAATGAGGGAAAAAGAAAGGAAGAAGAACTCGGCTGAAGTTTTGTTGGCTGATAGCTGAAATACGATGGGAGAAATGGAGGGTTGGGTTCCTTATATATTTGTTACATGTGGGGCCCACTACTAATCTCGCATACATCAACTCAAACCTGATGATCGTTGTTACATGTGGGGCCCACTACTAGTCTCGCATACATGAACTCAAACCTGATGATCGGGATCTCGGATTGATGGGCCGTAAGAGACAAAAGTTTATGAAGGTAAATCTAGTTTTCAAAAAGTATAAAGTGTCGTTTGGCATATCTTAAATTTTATTCCAAACAAACATTAGAGCGTTTGGGAATGTATTTTACTGTGTCATTTGGAAAGGGGATAAGATATCAAACGTCATTTTCATGTAGTCAAGAAAGTGACAGGATTTCAAGCAGACACACATGTCTCAAGGGGAAAGACATTGCGCATGAACAGTATTTTGGACGTTAATCATGACAGTCCCATTTTTTCAATTTTGGCTTACCTTGTGGGATCCACAACCATGATCCATACCGCTAGAAATGTGATGAAGGTCCAACACAGCCACGTGTCCAAATTTTAGTCGTTGATCTTCCTCAGATCTCAAGATATCTGCAAAAAACCATGAGACATTCGATGTAATATTCCGGACATTGTGGGGCCCATAATCACAATCCAAGCCATTCATATTATTTGGAAGATTAAAAACGGTTACGAGTCCAAATTTTAGCCTCTGATGTGGTCCATAGCTCAAGAAAATGTGAAAAATCGGAGAACCGTTGGATTGCACATGTGAAAGTCATTGTAGAAGAACCAATAAAATGGATAGTCCATGTTCTTTATTTTTACTTGAGTTCTAGACCAATAAATCACAATCCAAACCGTAGGATATCTGGGGTAGTGAAAGAACGAATATGAGATCAAATTTGAGCCGCTGATCTATTACGGATCTCGAGCAATTTGCAAAAATGCATGGACTATTTGGTCAATTTTTCTTAACTTTGTGGGCCCCTATTTCAAGAACCGAACTGTTCATTCTCTTGATAATACTAAGGCCATCCATGGGGTAAAAATTTAGCCTCAGATTCCATGTGTACGTTACCAAACACACTGTAAGATCCCGACCCCAGTCCTTTTGTTTAGCATTGTTTTAATCGTGGTTTAGCTTTTTAAAGCGAGATTTGATTTAGTTTGACCGCGTATTTGAGTTTGACCGGATTTTTCCTTAGTCTTTGAGATTTTTAAAGACCGTTGACTTTGGTTTGACCCGGTCCATATGATTTGTATTCTTATGAGGAATTACTTCGGATTTCTAAAAATTCTGAATTTGGTGTATTTTGACTTATTTTATGAAGTTTAACAACTTTCATGCTTTGACCATTTCGATTTGATACTCAGAAATCACGTTTTTCGAGGAAAATGGGCAAAAATGACATTTTCACTAAATCTGTCCATGAATTTCGAAAATTTCAGAAATTGGGGAAAATATACTTTTTGGAAAGTAGAAATTTCGCCGATCGTTTTTGTCTTCTTCGTCGTTTTCGTTCGGGGCCCGCAAATGCCATTTTCATCCTTGTGAAGAATGGGACCCACAAAACCCATCTCTTAAGAAGAGGAACTCTCTTCCTCTTCCTTCATTTCCTTCTTGCACGGTTTTGAGCAAGGGTTTTTCCCTCTCCTCCCTCACTCTCTCTCTCATCTGAAACTCTCATTTGGTGGAGTCCTCTTGGAAGATTGATCTCCCCAAGTTCTTCCTCATCTCTCAAGCTTTCCAAAGACCCTATTTTCAAGATTTTTGGGCTAGAGCAAGGCTCTCATCTAAGCTCTTCTTCCTTGTTTGGATTTCTCAAGGTTTGCAATAGCTTTCTAAACTTTAGATCTTTGTTCTCCTTTTCATTTAGAGTGTTTTCATCACTCATGCAATGGGTTGTCATGGAGATTTGCAATGATTGGTTTTCTAGGGTTTCTTTTGAGCCATTTTGGGGGTTTTATGATTTTGGAGCTTGAGGCCATTAGAAGACTTTCATGGAGTGTTTTTGCATCTTCTCTTGACCAAGGCAAGTGGATTTCCAATTAATATGATGTTTCATGTTTTTGTTGGGTTTCATGGCTTTTGCTCATCATGTTCTAATTCTTTATGATTTATGGATTTGCTTTGAATGAAGGAATCAATGTTATGTGGATTTCCATTTATGTTATAGTTTTACCATGTATTAGAAGCTTGTTTTTTGTCTTGGTCATTTAGAAAATTTGATCTCTTTGTGTTAAGTGTTTGGGTTCAAAAGAAAGGGAGAAAACTTGGCTTTCAAAAGTGTTGTCTTTGGGCCAATTAGAATGATTTATGGATGGGATTTGATGAGTTTGGAAGGCCAAAGGAGGGCCCAAATGATCTTGGAATTTTGTAGGAAAGGAGGGAAGAAAGAAAAAATCAGAAAAGAAGAAGAAAGAGTGCATTTCTGCACTCAGCCGGACTGGGACAGAGCCCAGTCCGCTCGAGCGACCCAGTGGGCCGCTCGAGCGGACCAGGTTCTGTCTGGGCTTCGCTCGAGCGGACCTTGGGTCGCTCGAGCGAGCCCAGACCTGTCCTGGGCCCGTTTATGGATCAGTTTTGGGCCTGTTTCTTTTGGGGTTTCTTTGGGCTTCCTTGGGCCTGATTCAAGTCAGTTTTTGAGCCATTATAAGACCTGATATTGGGCCATTTCAGGGCCTGACATTGGTCAGTTTTAAAAATCTATTTTGTGGGCCTGGTTCAGGTTAGTCTTGGGCTGTCTTTAAAGTTGGTTTTGTGGGCCAATAAATGTTTAGTTTTGGGGCTGTTTTAGAGTATGTTTGTGGGCCATTTAAGTTTGGTTTTGGGGCTGTTTTAAAATCTATTTTGTGGGCTTGGTTCAGGTTAGTTTTGGGGTTGTGTTTTAAAGCTTGTTTGTGGGCCATCTTAGGTCCAGTTTTGGGCTGTTTTAAGGTTTGTATTGTGGGCCATCTCAAGATTAGTTTTGGACTGTTTTTAAACTTGTTTTGTGGGCTTGATTAAGGTTGGTTTTTGAATGGTTATTGAGGACTATTTTGGACTTGGATTAAGGCTAACTATGGGCCTATTTTAAAGAGTTTGGATTTACTTTTGATACTTGGAAATTTGTGAAATGAGAATGGGACCAATGAGAGAATGAAAGTATGTAAAATTATCCGGGAATCGTCTGAGTCTCAATGCGCACTTTATCATTTAAATATTATGGATTTTCATTGGCATCAAACGCGCTCTTTACTAATCAATGTTTAAATGATAGATGTGCATTGAGATGGTTCCTTGGTAAGTCATTAAGTCATCCTACATAATTCCATTCCATTTCAAGTCAGAAAAATGTATTTGTATTTGTATTTGTATTTGTATTTGTATTTGTTTTCTTTGGTGAACTAACTTACATAGCATCGATGATTTGTTATAAAATAATGTGGTTTTCCACGTTCGAAAGGATTGACCGTATGATTTTATACAAATCCCCTTGATGCGTATTTGAACGGTTTACCATAGATATTCGTGTGTTTTCTCCGATTCGATTTGAGAAGAGATTAGAGTGGTTCGTCACATTTGGGGTTTCTTCGATGAGATTGTTATTTTGTTAAGACTAGTATTTTGAAAATAAAAACCTCGAGGCAAGACCGGGCCAGAGCTATGTGGTGCGAGCCCATGAGCCAAAGAGGCTATGATTCCGAAAACAAAACCCTGAGGCAAGACGGGGCCAGAGCTATGTGGTGTGAGCCCCTGAGCCAAAGGGATTAGTACTATGTTAGGTTTGTATCGGTCTGAGTTTGAAAACTAAAGGCACCACTAGGCTTAGGTCACCTTGTCGGGCTGATCACCCGGCTTGGGATCTTTATTCTGTCCGCCAGCTGCAGCTTGGATTCCGTTTGTACCGACCATGGCAACGGTAATTATCTGCCGGTCCCATTTGTATGGCTACGGTTCTGATACTTTTGATCTGCCGGTCCCATTTGTATGGCTACGGTTCTGATCCTCTGTTTAGTACCACGTTCAGTGGCTACGCTCTGTCTGCTCTTATTACTTCGGTAATAGGAGGATTTAGCTATTTGTGGTCGCCAAGTTTTATCTGCATATTACTTTAGTTTATGATTCTTGTCGGTTATGCCTTTTATGCTTTGCTTTGTTTAATGTTTACGATATCGACCTTTATCGTATTGTTTCTACTGTTCAGTTTTAAATGTACTTCCAATTATTAAATGCTTCGCTTAAGTGGTTATCTTTTCGAGACATTTATGCTTTAGAGATTGTTCGTTTATTTGTCTTGATATTTCTGTTCGGACTTTCGATTGTTTTAGCATGTTTTATTGTCATTATTGTTTAGACCATTTATCCGGTTTTACGATGATTTCGTCTGGTTTTATGTATGTTCCTTTTGTTCATATTACTTGTTTATTTACTTGCCAGACCGTCGTGTCTGACCCTTTTTGTTTGGTGCCAGTTCCTTCTCTTTCTGTTTGTAGGTGTTTGATCAGAGGAGGCGGTGGGACCGCCGGTCTGACGTGAGAGGCTGCCCGTTGATATCATCTAGATGTCAAGTTTGGCACCATAGTTCGTATTGAAATGTTGGGGTAGTATTTATGTTTAGTTGGTTATATTGTTGTATGGCCTTATCAGCCTTTTTCTTTTGGGTTTGTAATTAAGACATCTGTTAATTGTAACTTGAACATGTGGGAAATAATAGTTTGTTACTACCAGCTCAGTATGCTTTGATGTAGGATTTATGCCAGTCTGTTTATTGATGGCTTTGTGATATTGGTTGCGTGCGACACGGAACCCGATGGCCACGGATTCCGGGTCGTAACACCATGTTTAGCTTCCGCGAAATATACTCTGATTGTGATGAGATTTGATTATCCTCATTCACGCGGATCTTGGGAAACATAACAAAAAGTTTCAAATTATTCCAAAATTTCGCACCCCGAGATCGGTTCGCTGCAGGTCCCGGTTTCGGGGCGTGACAGGTTTGGTATCAGAGCCAGGTTAGTTTCTAGGAAATAAAACACTCTAGAGACATTAAGACGTGTGGTGAGGATTCGTTAGATTGTGTCGATTTGTTTTCTCGTGTCTTTGTTTCGTTGGATTTGAGTCGGTTTTCCTTTCAGTTCGGGAGATTTTGCTTGTCTTTTCTTTTAGTTCTGTTGTTAGGAGATTTGGACGGCCAAATTTCCTCCTTAGTGGTGGAGAATTTTTAAAATCTCCATACTCTTGTCTAGTGTCTTTTGTCTATGCTTGCGTCGGAGACTGAGAACCTCGTGGATTTAGTATGTTGTTTCGGAGAACCTCAGCAGACTTTCGGCCTTCAGCATCTCCGTTGTGGTTAATGAGAGAAGATATATGCGTTTGCCCGTCAGAGTTGGACTCGAGCAGTAATTGAAGA
This sequence comes from Litsea cubeba, assembly GCA_012931725.1. Classification (NCBI taxonomy): domain Eukaryota; kingdom Viridiplantae; phylum Streptophyta; class Magnoliopsida; order Laurales; family Lauraceae; genus Litsea; species Litsea cubeba. Next base: position 91,837,843 of record CM022946.1, on the reverse strand, counting down.
TCCCCTCTCAGTTAATCGAAGATCATCATGCAGCGTACTAAGGTAAGTTAATGTGGATTCTTGGGTGAACTCAGACCATCTTTTCAAGATGAAGGACTGCAGGAGGCATGTTACCTGTGGATTTTATGAAGGGAGAAGTGATCTTAGTTAGTAAGATCAGGAGTGGTGCAAGAAACTCAAGGATTTCCCCGGATTCGACGAGCATAGTCATGGTTTTGGTTGAGAAGTTCGGTAACTTGTAGTGTAGCCAGTGTAGTTTCCAGAGGCAATACCAAGTGGATGGTTAGTTGTAGTTAAGAAAATTTTTGGCAGCAAAGGAAGTATTGTGGGCTTTACCGACTTATAGGGTATTGGATTGGACAACGTGCAGATGCAAGGGAGTACCTCAGTGATTTGGATGTCCATTTCTTATTTAAAATTATTTTCAGGATATTTTCATCTTTATTATGTTTTCCTTAATGTCTATGATTTATTCTTGTAGCGTTCAAACAATGGATTTATGCATCTTCTTTAAGGCTTATTTTGAATTATAAATTATATTATCATACTCTTTCTAGGAGTCACATGATTTTGTTTTCATGAGGATTTGTGTTATGAATTTTTATTTAATCTTCTTAAGACATTGTTACACAATGGTCTTGAAATTTTACTATTGTTTTAATTCTTTTAAATGTTGACAGCTACATTTCAAAACCTTAAAGATTTCGAAACTTTGTATGTGTTTGGCTGGAAATGGATTTCGACAAAATTTCATGTATGGTCATACTACATGCGATTGATTTATTTTTGAAACCCTAATTTGAGGTTGTTGAGTATTTCAAGGATTTGTTGAGTTATGAAAACATGAATTTCAAAATGAATAATGTTGTTTCATGTTCAAACTTTGCTAAACTTTCTTTATTAAGTTTTATTTGATAATTTGGAAGTTCAGCTTCTACTATGTTTTAAAATGATGAGATTTAACTAAGTAATTATTTTAGTCCCTATGTTTAAAATTTTGAGATTTGTTTTGCACCGTATGGAATGAGTTGTAATAGCTTTTGGTTGGAGTTGGGAGGTGTATGAAGTGAAGGGATGATGGATGTCCGGATGTGTATTAGTTCAGTTGAGAACAAAGTTGGATCTACGAGAGAGTAAACATCATTCAAGAATTGGATTGAAAGTTTCAGTTCTTCGGGAATTAACATCAGATTAGTAGATGTGTTTTATTGATGACACAGTACCAGGGAAGAGATCAAGAGCAGCAGGTAGATAGAATCAGATGTGGACACGAATTCTGAGTACATCACAGAAAGATTAGAATTGGAGTTGTGATTTCGGAATGAAGAAGGATTGACGATATTCTTAGAAGCCAGAGTCTGAATGGTACAGTGTAAGTAGGTATTTGGAATTCCAGGAATTTTTGAAGAGGGAGATATTTCAGAGAAAACATGTCTATGATCACACCTTCATGCAAGCATCGGAAGCACCGTGTACAGCTTTGAAGGACTTAAGGCACAGATTTCCAAAGTCATAGAAAGAGGCAGAAATTGCAGTTTCTTGGACTGACAGTGAATGATGAGATAAGTAAAGGAAATGATTTAGTGCTGGAACGACAGACGACACCAAGGATGTTTAGAAGAATTGTTGCGCACCAGTTTGGTCAGAGGAGTTTGTTTTCGAGCAGATATGTGGATTAGTGTGAAGCCTTCAACCGAATCAGAATGTGGTGGACCGCGCATCTCAATGTCAGGTTTGGTCAGAGGATGTCTCTCAGTTGCCGAGGTCTAGCATAGGGTGTCAGTGTTTTCGTTTGTCTTTTGGGGTTTTTGATTTCGATTTGGTTTAAGCCATTTGGAGGACCAAATGGATTCTAAGGGGGGGAGGATGTAAGATCCCGACCCCAGTCCTTTTGTTTAGCATTGTTTTAATCGTGGTTTAGCTTTTTAAAGCGAGATTTGATTTAGTTTGACCGCGTATTTGAGTTTGACCGGATTTTTCCTTAGTCTTTGAGATTTTTAAAGACCGTTGACTTTGGTTTGACCCGGTCCATATGATTTGTATTCTTATGAGGAATTACTTCGGATTTCTAAAAATTCTGAATTTGGTGTATTTTGACTTATTTTATGAAGTTTAACAACTTTCATGCTTTGACCATTTCGATTTGATACTCAGAAATCACGTTTTTCGAGGAAAATGGGCAAAAATGACATTTTCACTAAATCTGTCCATGAATTTCGAAAATTTCAGAAATTGGGGAAAATATACTTTTTGGAAAGTAGAAATTTCGCCGATCGTTTTTGTCTTCTTCGTCGTTTTCGTTCGGGGCCCGCAAATGCCATTTTCAGCCTTGTGAAGAATGGGACCCACAAAACCCATCTCTTAAGAAGAGGAACTCTCTTCCTCTTCCTTCATTTCCTTCTTGCACGGTTTTGAGCAAGGGTTTTTCCCTCTCCTCCCTCACTCTCTCTCTCATCTGAAACTCTCATTTGGTGGAGTCCTCTTGGAAGATTGATCTCCCCAAGTTCTTCCTCATCTCTCAAGCTTTCCAAAGACCCTATTTTCAAGATTTTTGGGCTCGAGCAAGGCTCTCATCTAAGCTCTTCTTCCTTGTTTGGATTTCTCAAGGTTTGCAATAGCTTTCTAAACTTTAGATCTTTGTTCTCCTTTTCATTTAGAGTGTTTTCATCACTCATGCAATGGGTTGTCATGGAGATTTGCAATGATTGGTTTTCTAGGGTTTCTTTTGAGCCATTTTGGGGGTTTTATGATTTTGGAGCTTGAGGCCATTAGAAGACTTTCATGGAGTGTTTTTGCATCTTCTCTTGACCAAGGCAAGTGGATTTCCAATTAATATGATGTTTCATGTTTTTGTTGGGTTTCATGGCTTTTGCTCATCATGTTCTAATTCTTTATGATTTATGGATTTGCTTTGAATGAAGGAATCAATGTTATGTGGATTTCCATTTATGTTATAGTTTTACCATGTATTAGAAGCTTGTTTTTTGTCTTGGTCATTTAGAAAATTTGATCTCTTTGTGTTAAGTGTTTGGGTTCAAAAGAAAGGGAGAAAACTTTGCTTTCAAAAGTGTTGTCTTTGGGCCAATTAGAATGATTTATGGATGGGATTTGATGAGTTTGGAAGGCCAAAGGAGGGCCCAAATGATCTTGGAATTTTGTAGGAAAGGAGGGAAGAAAGAAAAAATCAGAAAAGAAGAAGAAAGAGTGCATTTCTGCACTCAGCCGGACTGGGACAGAGCCCAGTCCGCTCGAGCGACCCAGTGGGCCGCTCGAGCGGACCAGGTTCTGTCTGGGCTACGCTCGAGCGGACCTTGGGTCGCTCGAGCGAGCCCAGACCTGTCCTGGGCCCGTTTATGGATCAGTTTTGGGCCTGTTTCTTTTGGGGTTTCTTTGGGCTTCCTTGGGCCTGATTCAAGTCAGTTTTTGAGCCATTATAAGACCTGATATTGGGCCATTTCAGGGCCTGACATTGGTCAGTTTTAAAAATCTATTTTGTGGGCCTGGTTCAGGTTAGTCTTGGGCTGTCTTTAAAGTTGGTTTTGTGGGCCAATAAATGTTTAGTTTTGGGGCTGTTTTAGAGTATGTTTGTGGGCCATTTAAGTTTGGTTTTGGGGCTGTTTTAAAATCTATTTTGTGGGCCTGGTTCAGGTTAGTTTTGGGGTTGTGTTTTAAAGCTTGTTTGTGGGCCATCTTAGGTCCAGTTTTGGGCTGTTTTAAGGTTTGTATTGTGGGCCATCTCAAGATTAGTTTTGGACTGTTTTTAAACTTGTTTTGTGGGCTTGATTAAGGTTGGTTTTTGAATGGTTATTGAGGACTATTTTGGACTTGGATTAAGGCTAACTATGGGCCTATTTTAAAGAGTTTGGATTTACTTTTGATACTTGGAAATTTGTGAAATGAGAATGGGACCAATGAGAGAATGAAAGTATGTAAAATTATCCGGGAATCGTCTGAGTCTCAATACGCACTTTATCATTTAAATATTATGGATTTTCATTGGCATCAAACGCGCTCTTTACTAATCAATGTTTAAATGATAGATGTGCATTGAGATGGTTCCTTGGTAAGTCATTAAGTCATCCTACATAATTCCATTCCATTTCAAGTCAGAAAAATGTATTTGTATTTGTATTTGTATTTGTATTTGTTTTCTTTGGTGAACTAACTTACATAGCATCGATGATTTGTTATAAAATAATGTGGTTTTCCACGTTCGAAAGGATTGACCGTATGATTTTATACAAATCCCCTTGATGCGTATTTGAACGGTTTACCATAGATATTCGTGTGTTTTCTCCGATTCGATTTGAGAAGAGATTAGAGTGGTTCGTCACATTTGGGGTTTCTTCGATGAGATTGTTATTTTGTTAAGACTAGTATTTTGAAAATAAAAACCTCGAGGCAAGACCGGGCCAGAGCTATGTGGTGCGAGCCCATGAGCCAAAGAGGCTATGATTCCGAAAACAAAACCCTGAGGCAAGACGGGGCCAGAGCTATGTGGTGTGAGCCCCTGAGCCAAAGGGATTAGTACTATGTTAGGTTTGTATCGGTCTGAGTTTGAAAACTAAAGGCACCACTAGGCTTAGGTCACCTTGTCGGGCTGATCACCCGGCTTGGGATCTTTATTCTGTCCGCCAGCTGCAGCTTGGATTCCGTTTGTACCGACCATGGCAACGGTAATTATCTGACGGTCCCATTTGTATGGCTACGGTTCTGATACTTTTGATCTGCCGGTCCCATTTGTATGGCTACGGTTCTGATCCTCTGTTTAGTACCACGTTCAGTGGCTACGCTCTGTCTGCTCTTATTACTTCGGTAATAGGAGGATTTAGCTATTTGTGGTCGCCAAGTTTTATCTGCATATTACTTTAGTTTATGATTCTTGTCGGTTATGCCTTTTATACTTTGCTTTGTTTAATGTTTACGATATCGACCTTTATCGTATTGTTTCTGTCACGCCCCGAGCCCGAGATTACACACATCCCGAGGCGCGACACACGCCCGCGTGGAAATTCGAGTCAAACTCATTGACTCTAGGTCCCCACGTACGGAATTTACCCACAAGATATCACGTGTGAGGTTCATATTTCTCAACATGCCTGTATAAATCTGTCAAATAGATATCCAATTAACATACCACAATCATCAAGATATAGAGCATAAGGGTCCATGAGCATAGATTTAAGATTCAAGTTTAAGAGATAGAAGTAAGTTAGTTAAGTTTACAATCCAAAAGCTAACAAGTTTATAAACTACTACAAAATATGTGGCAATCCTAGCCACGGTCAGTGGGTCATTTAAGCGTCCTTTTCTCATCGAGTGGATGTCTAGAAGACATCATCAGGAGTCCACTCTGCTACGTTGTGTGGAGGTTCCTCTTCCTCAAGGATCTCCGGGGCAATGGCGTCGATGTATTCACCTGTAACGCCAAGTGTAGCACCATTAGACTAAGCTAAGCAAGGCAAACATATACAGTCCATATAACATGTATCAAATGAATAGTCAGACAGGTATAAATCATAAGAGATGAAGGAATAATCACTAGGCATATCAGTGCATGAATTTAGCATGAGACATACGAGTCATTGATAACAGGTAAACATATTAACATACTAGTTGGCACAACCACATAAGCTATGTTCTCTCAAGTTAATCATATAACATGAAATAAAATGAGAGCAGGATATCAGGACAGGACAGGGCGGTGCTACTAGGAGACAGAGGTACCCAGAATTCTCCATCGTAGACCTAGGGTGCCGGTAAACCCTCAGAATATATTCCCATCTGCAGAGGGCCAGAAGTTTACTAAACCCACACTTAGCCGGGTCCGACTTAGATAGGGTCGAAGCTAAGTGGTGCCGACTCATAGAGTACAATATACATACAACAGGGCAGGTGCAGGACAGTATAATCAGATACAGGACATATACAGGACAAGACATATAAATAACAAATCGGGACTTACTAAAATATGCTGAACAAATACAGAAATAAATATAACACAACAGATGTGTAACAGAAAATACATAACTAAACAAAAGTATGATCAAGTCATACTAGAATACTGGAAACGGAATGCAATGCATGTGCATACAGATCATATACGGAGTCAAGACAGAAATCAAGCCAAGCCTACGGTCTTGGGAACACATGTGGTCTTCACCGTCCAACTCAGGGTAGTATTAAGAGTTCGACATTATCGGGCTACGAGGACCCCCTTGGCGTTACATAATTTGGATGTCGAATCCCTTAATAGAACACATTTGGCACGGTCACAATCCGAAGAACACAATGCCCCTTTTGTGGGTAAGGGTGCTCAATCCATATCCACAATTAAACAAACCCAGTGGTCATGATAAAAGTCCAGGGTGCACATCCTACAAGTCCATCTATCAGGCCAATCAACTAGATCAAGCTACGGTTCAACGTCCGGCTCATGGAGACGTCTATTTGTCACAATTATATAGAATCCAACATATAATCTTTTCCAAGGCTCAAATCAAATAAAATCACTTTTTGTTGGGTTCTACACATCATGAGCTTTCCAACGGTATGTAGATCTCCAAAAACGGACTTACGGTTGAAAAGTTATGGTCATTGGAAAATCTGCATACTGCAAGTATCAGGTTCGCTTGAGCGACCAGATGTTCGCTCGAGCGGACCCGAGACAGAGAGCTGTTCGCTCGACCGGACCTAAAGTTCGCTCGAGCGAACTCTCCCAGAGAGCCCTTCGCTCGAGCGTGCACTCACGCTCGCTCGAGCGAACTGTCAAATCCTGGGTCCGAAAATCTGAAACTTCTTGATTTCTCCCAAGCCATTCAAGGCATTCCATCAGGTTTTAAAACACTACCAAGAGGTATCTTTGGGCTTCCAAAATGCTCATCAAAACCATCAATAAACCCATAGACATTAACAAAAGAAATCACCCACAAAAATCCATTTTTTGAGCAAAAGATGGGTATCTAAGCAAGATTACATATCTTCATGAATCAAACAAGAAATCATGCATACAAATGTATAAGTTTAACTTGCCTTGGTGCTTTGAAAGCTAGCTCTCACACCTAATCCTTGTTAAACTCGAAAATCCCCAAATATGAAAGCTCAAATGCCCTAAAAATGGTGAAAACAAAATGGAAGAAATGAATGAGGAAGAAGATGATGCATGCACGAATTTAGGACATTCTTCCACTTAATATGAAGCAAGAGAAAGGAAATGGAAGATGAAACTTACCAAGAGTAAGAAAATGTAGAGATGGTTGAGGTTCTTGAGCTTAGAAAATGTAGCCCTTAACAAATGAGATGGAGAAGATGAAGTGGTGGCTGGCTTCTTCACATGCAAGGAGTCTTGGTTGATTGCTTGAGATGAGGAAGAAAGAAATGAAGAAGAAGAGTAGAGAGGGTTCAGCTGGAGATGAAGAAAGAAGAAGAAGAGAGTAGTATTAGCTGAAATGGGTTTTAACCCAATTTTTATCCTGCACTTGCATGCAAGTCCACAAAATGGACTGAAATTTCAAGAAAGGGCTTGGACTGATTAAGTGGGCTGGGAATGGGCCTAAATGGATCCGAATTTGATGGGTCAAGGCATGAAAGTTAAGGCCCATGAAATGCACTATGCAATGCATTAAAAATCCAAAAATTTCTAAATACACACAAAAGCCCAAAACACTCCAAAAGTCATAATCTACCTAGTAAATGGTCAAACCCCACTAATTCTACCTAATCAAGTCCAATCACAAACAAAACATCCATTAAGCGATTAATCTAAATTAATTAACTCTAAAACGAGATTAAGGTGGGTCGGGGTGTTACAGTTTCTACTGTTCAGTTTTAAATGTACTTCCAATTATTAAATGCTTCGCTTAAGTGGTTATCTTTTCGAGACATTTATGCTTTAGAGATTGTTCGTTTATTTGTCTTGATATTTCTGTTCGGACTTTCGATTGTTTTAGCATGTTTTATTGTCATTATTGTTTAGACCATCTATCCGGTTTTACGATGATTTCGTCTGGTTTTATGTATGTTCCTTTTGTTCATATTACTTGTTTATTTACTTGCCAGACCGTCGTGTCTGACCCTTTTTGTTTGGTGCCAGTTCCTTCTCTTTCTGTTTGTAGGTGTTTGATCAGAGGAGGCGGTGGGACCGCCGGTCTGACGTGAGAGGCTGCCCGTTGATATCATCTAGATGTCAAGTTTGGCACCAGAGTTCGTATTGAAATGTTGGGGTAGTATTTATGTTTAGTTGGTTATATTGTTGTATGGCCTTATCAGCCTTTTTCTTTTGGGTTTGTAATTAAGACATCTGTTAATTGTAACTTGAACATGTGGGAAATAATAGTTTGTTACTACCAGCTCAGTATGCTCTGATGTAGGATTTATGCCAGTCTGTTTATTGATGGCTTTGTGATATTGGTTGCGTGCAACACGGAACCCGATGGCCACGGATTCCGAGTCGTAACACCATGTTTAGCTTCCGCGAAATATACTCTGATTGTGATGAGATTTGATTATCCTCATTCACGCGGATCTTGGGAAACATAACAAAAAGTTTCAAATTATTCCAAAATTTCGCACCCCGAGATCGGTTCGCTGCAGGTCCCGGTTTCGGGGCGTGACACACACTGTTTCAAGAACATCTATTTCAAATAGGGCCCATTTGAAATTGATCTTTTTCATTAAGATCCTCTTAAAAGTTAAAACCAATAAGAGTTGCCAAATAAGCAAAATTTGACATGGTTTAGAGATGTTGAATTTTGGCTCAGATTTTAAGTGAAAAAGACTGCTGACTATGTTTCCCTAATGACTAGAAAATAAGTTTCCGGGCTTTGAATGAGCTCAGAGTGAACGCAAAAGTTGTATGGAATACTTTTATCTATCAACTGAAGTCAAAACAGAATTTCTCAAAAATTGCAAATGCCCACACGCTTGCCCGAAATTACGGATAGGTCATCAAAAGACATCAAGTTGGGTCCCATGGCTCTCAAAACTCCCCAAGGCTATTGAAAAGATATTCTAACCCACAAACCAATCAATTAACCTCTAATCCCACTTAAGAATCTAACAAAAAACTTAATTAGCACTAATTGCGTAATTAACTGGTCGGGGTCTTACGCAATGAGGTCCAAACTTGCACCCTTGGGGCATTTTGTAGCAATCTGGCCATTTCTCACTTAAAATGGGGTCCCACAAGCTCCCAAGTCATCATGGCACATGTTCCAATTAATGTGTGACACATGGCACTCAGATTTGACCAAATCCCAAACAAATGCCAAATCTCATAATATTTGTTACAAATCGAAATTCGTGATGCTTATATGGACCATTTCTCCCCAACCCTTTCATGCTACTCAGTCAATTCTTGGCAGTTAAAGGCGGTTACACTATGTTCAACAACTTAGGGTTGCAAGTAAACCACCCACGACCTCCATTTTGACAGAATACAAAAGTTCTACGATCATTTGTGGTTGTATATTTATGGTCGTTGCTTTTGCCGGCCTTATTTTGGGATTGTAGACAACTTACTTTTGTTAATATTGTCCAACTTTAATATTAATGAATGGAAATGCGTTTTTTCTACTATGTACTCTACAGAATGTCATGTAATGATTTACTTATGCATTTTGTTACTTGAAATGGCTCACAAAAGCTTCCGCCATGAATCCATCTGGATTCTGAGGGCTTGGTAATCCTCACATAGCAAAATCATGTCAGTAATGCACATGGGAAATTCTTCTAATCTGCTTCCGTGCACGTTGTGGTCCCTTAATTAAATCTAGGGTCGTGACAAGATGGTATCAGAGCGGGACGAATTTATCAAGTTTAAAAGAAACTAGTTACACTAGGATGAGGATACGTTGGGACTCTAACGGTTAAGACTTTCGTTCTCGGGTGACATTATATATATATGGATTTTATATGCGTTATCATTTCTCAAGTCTCAAGTCTATCCTCCTTTGCAGATGCAAAAGCGATCAAAAACTGAGGCAAATCATGGTTCTTCTGGAAACCAGAGTGACAACGATGAGAGGTTCAATACGTTGCTACAGATGCTTGTTGACCAACAGAAGTCGCAAAATGAAAACATGGCCAAGCAGCATGATGCCTGTTGGAAATAGGGTGGGCCTCTAGGATAGGTTTCAAAAACTTTTGACCCACTTGACGCAGGGATCAACTATCCATAAGGCTATAAAACCCAATCCAAGATCTATGTCCTCAATCTCAGTCATCATGATCAGTAAATACAATCTATCTAGAAGATAGAACCAGCAACATATAAGCTACAAATAAATCTACAACATGCAAGGAAGTAGATTATACCTTTGGAGCTCGGTTGTGCTCTAATGGAGGAGTTGCGTCTTTCTTTGATGATGAAACGCTTTCACTAATCAAATAGGGATCTCCAAGACCTCTTGATCTTCCACGCTATGACCCGTATCAGATTCTCCTTTTCTCAAGAAGATGGTGGGATCTCCAAGAGAAAACTACTAGGAACCCTAGGGAGGAACTAGAAAGAGAACTAGAAGAGGGAAGAGAGGAATAACTTGTGCAACACTTGCACTAGGGGGCCTTGGGCGTGAATCCCAATGCAAGAACAGTGCTTGGACGTCCAAGGCCTCCTCTCCTCTATTTATAACTTTTGCAAGTTGTCTCTTCTTTACTAATTATAATAGAAGTCTTACTTCCATTAATTAGTAACTTACCATATCATAATTAGAAGTCTCACTTCAAATATGATTAGTATCTTTCTAATTCCTTTCTAATTAAAATAGAAGTCTCACTTCTACTAAAATTAGTAAGTCTACTATTACCACCATTAGAAGTCTCACTTCTACTAGAAATAGTAACTTCCCTTTTAGAGTTCAACTAGAATTAGATACTTTCTAATAATTGGGCTAGCGTGGGGACCACTAGGGATTCCTTAGAAAGCTGGCTCCAACTGGGACACGCGACCCCACAACTCATGTGTAATCCGGGCCCACAGTTAATTGCAAATAACTCCACTATATAAATGCAATTGAACTCCAGTCTTAGGAATATTACATAGAAGACCCTAAACTTCCACATTACCACAAGTAGACCCCTCTATCAATATCCATGGATCAATTGGACCTGTCTTCCAAACTTGATCCATATCTTATTATCCTTGAGCCCCAATTAATTATAATGATCATAGGTACCTTTCTAATTAACTCTTAATCGGAATGGGTGCGCACTTACCAATGATAAATCCATTAATTGGCACAAGGGGATATTAGAGATAGATTCCATCTTGACTATTGAATGTTCCCACAACTCTACTACCATGTACCCAAATCACCGAGGTGTTGACCTACAGTTGGCCTCACTCATTGGTGACTCAAAGCAAATGAATAGATAGAAACTTGAGTTCATTAATGTCTCAGGATTGAGAGCCTATTGCTAGGGAATTATGAGAGCAGACCTTAAAAATAAAGACAGTGTTTATAAGGTGCTTCTCATGGTCCTTCAATACATCCAATGTACCAACACAATGATCCAGAATCTTCCATTCTGATGATCGAGACAAATCACACTATCTCATAGTGATCAAAGTGCTGCAACCTTGTCAGTATGAGATGTCCAGTCTCATCACTGGTTGTGAATATATTTTAAGTATAAGATTTGTCATACATGTCTCCCGTATGTGGATCTCATCCATACACATGTATTACATCTAATATACTTGTGGACCCCGGTTCATCTCATGAACCATCATGTCATTCGTATTGGTTATGTGCAAGTATATAATAAATCACCATTCATCTCATGAAAGGAAAGCATGAATATACTGATAAATAAAGAAATTAATCAATTTATTATCATCTACTGGATTGAGTCCATAAAACTAACAATGCCCAGATACAACTAGCGTAGTATCAAGTAGAACAACGGGCTAAGATAAATGAGAAGCATGCACAGTTCAGGACCCAACTTCTAGAGTTTGTGCGAAGGCAACAATAACCAACACAACAGATAGTTTTCGCTGGACAGCGTGACCAGGATCCCAATACCCTCTTCGAGAGGTTTAGAAAGATGGGAGCAATAGAACTCTACGAGAACGAGGACCCCCTTGATGCAGAAGAATGGCTAGTCCATACCGAAATCTTTGAAGATTCTCATTACACGGGTCGTCAAAAGGTTGTGCCTGCAGCTTACATGGTCCGAGGTGTAGCGGATACATGGTGGAAGACGGTCCGCACCCCCTATTATACAATTGACAATGTTATCAATTGGGAAACCTTCAACAAGTAGTTTGCAAAGAAGTTCTTTCCAGAGCATATCCTAGACCAAAAGCTGATAAAGTCCGAACAATTGAGCCAAGGGGATATGTGTGTCCGAGATTATATCTATTGGTTCAGACAACTGCCACTACACCAAAAACAGAAAATTGGAATGGATTACCATTCCTAATCCGTGTGTTCCTAATCCGTTCATCCGTTCAAATTTCCTATTTTTGGAACGGATGAACGGAATAGGAACGGTTTAGGAATGGATGAATGGATTAGGAACACACGGATTAGGAACGGTAATCCGTTTTAATTTTTCATTTTTGGTGTAGTATGCCCATATTTCCCGAGGAGCTCATTGATACTATCACACCCCGAAACCGGACTTATGAAGCGTTCTGATCTCGGGGAGCGAGATTTCGGATTAATTAAAAATAATATTTCTCCAGGATCCGCGTGTGTGAGGATATCCAAATTCCAACACAACCTAAATATTTCACGGAAGCTTATGTGATGTTGTGACTCGGAGCCCATGGCCATCGGATTCTGCGTCGCTCTCAACCGCTAGCATAAAGCTATTATTTCAAGGCCCATATCAGACTGGAACAAACCATACTAACAAAGATACAGAGCTAACAATAACAGGATGAATCCTTACCCACATATGTTCAAGTTACAAATTATAAAAGTTCTTTAATTAAAATCCCACAGAAAAGGCTAATAAAAGCCATACAAAATGTAATAAGCTAAATAGAATATTGCTCCCAATTGTGAGACGTAACTCTGGTACCAAACATGACGTCTAAATGACATCGTCGGTACTATGAACCTGCAAAACTCATGGCTCTACAGCCAAGCACACGCACTCCAGCTCGGCACGAAGAACCTGCTACCTTGAGCACCAAACAAAGAGGGTGAGATACAACGTCTTGCAGGTGACTGAGATGGATAATAAATATGATAGAAATATGTGGATTAATAAACCAGTGATAAAATCATGCTATTTGGTCAAAAGTTGCATATATCTAAAACGAGTATAAAATAGGAATATTTGACAAAACAGGTATTTAAAATAAAAGCTACGAGTAAATATTAAGTACATGTAAAACACGATGTGTACAGAAAACATGACATAATGTCAGAGTGAGATCTCCAAGTAAAAACATTTATGAATCGGGTAATAAAACGAGTTAGAAAATGAAGTTGGGCTCAAACCACACTGTTAGATTGGCAACCACACAAAGCTAAATTCTCCATCACCGAAGTGACGAAGTACACTAAGCATATATATAGTCTCTGGCACATGAGGTGACAGGAGCACACTAGGCATACATAGTCTCCGGCACACGAGGTGACAGGAGCACGCTAAGCATATATTGGACCAGTATAACTGGCCATGACACTAGGCACCGGCCGCGGAACCGGGCATATAACATACTGAGGAAACCCAAGTTGCAGTTGGCTAAGAGATTGATTAGGACCCCAAGCCGGTGGATCAAGCCGACACCAAGCTGAGTGGTGCCAACTAACAAATCAAAAGCGAACTAACACACAAAATATGGTGAGGAACTACTCAAACAGGCCAAGTCAAATGCATACACACTAATGTAAAGAGTAGTCCCAATATACACACAAAAGCTCACTAGAACACACGAAATGGAAAAACTGATCGTTTTTAGCTAAATGGACACGGACTAAATACCGAAATTGGTTATTTTTTGTTAAAACGAGCTAAATAGCCCAAAGCTGATTGTTTTAGTAAAAAGACGGATAAAATAATCCAAAATTGATTATTTTTAGTCAAAACGAGTAAAATAATTCAGACTAAATGTCTTTAGTAAAAAATGAGTAAAATCAAGTGATGAAAGTTAAAATAGTAAAACTAGCGGGCCATGAATCGAATGAGCATTGAACTAATCTGATCTAGTAAAACTGGGCATTGAAAGTGAAATGCGTGCTTTCGGGCGAATCCAAGCTCAACGGTCAAATTCCACATACGCACGTCCCATGGACGGGTTAAGACCGCATCATGTGGTATAACGAGCACGTAGACCCCGAATGCAAGATTTTGTATTATTTGGTACTCCCGAAGTTCAGCAGCATTCCAAGCATCTAGTGCACATTATCCAAAGCGATGAAGTCTTAACATGTTTCCGGGTTGGATTCCCACATGGGTGTATCCTTTCTCCCGTTTCTTACTCCTTACAACCAACCATACATGATCCATATGTGGTGTCAGCAATCCAAATCTATCCATCTCCCATGTTAGAAACCACCCACAAATCATAAACTAGACCCAAGGGCCAGATGCCCTGTCCATTCGAGCTGTCCCAAAGGCCCGCTCGAGCGACAGGGGTTCTGCCTGCTCGCCTGGGTGTCAGTTCCTCTTCCCGCTCGAGCAATAGAGCTTCTGCCTGCTTGCTCGAGCGGCTAATGGGTGCCCGCTCGAGAGGCCTGCACAAGACAACCCATTTCTTGGGTTTTTCCTCCATCTTTTTGGGTCACTTCCTCAAATCTTTTGGGCCCCTTCCAAACTAAATCCCTACGTGAAAATAGGCCTCCATTGCCCCTTCCAAACCACATTTCCACCCTCCAAAATCACACCCATTTCATCATATAAATCCATCTCCAAAATCAATCCATTTATAACCAAAATGCACTTTAATATGAAACTAATGGAAAGCTCAAATGAAAGGTAGAAACCATCTAGCATGCTTTTACAAAAGCTCATTAAAAGTATAACAAGAAAGAAAAATGAAAGAAGCCATGAAATCCATAAAAATATGGCAATAAAACTAGAAAAATTCTTAAAAGTTAGCATGCTCAAAACAATCACATTTCAGTCACTTGCCTTGGTCTCCAATGCTCCCAAACAAGCCTCTAATCCATCCAATTCAAAGGACACCTAACACAAGAAACCCCCAAATTACCCAACTTAGAACCCTAGAAAATGGCAAAAAAGGAAAGACTAGGATTTGGCTAAAATAAAGCTAGGAAATATAACCTAAGGGGCTGCTAGTGCACATATTAGAAGATGGAGAGAAATCCTTACCTCTAGGACCATCAACCAGCAAGGAGTTTGGAGAAGGGGCTGCCCAACATGAATTTGCACAAAAATGGTGCCCATGGAGAGCTAGATGATCGACATTTATATGTACAACATATAACCACAAGACTACGGTGTCGTCAAGTAGTAAAGGACTAAAGAGTCCGTATTATCGATCCCACGGAGAGAGGAAGGAACAAGCAATGAATCCAATTAAACGAGAATTGAACTAAGATATAGCTAATATAGAAATTAAAGTGAACAATTAAAACTACTAAACTATGTGTGAAAAATGAAATTAAACAAAATGAAATCTGGAACAAAACTAAAATAGCAACTAAACTACTCTAACTAACAATCTAAAATATGAAATTAATAAGATTTAACAAACTATACTAAACTAGTGGATGAATGGTGGTGGAAATGGAAGATTTAAGGTGAAGATGCGGTGTGAAATGTCTATGATTTAAAAACAAGTGATGTGAAATGTAGATCTAACAATCTAAAAGTGAAAATAACAAATCAAATAAAGATTAAAATTAACAATAATCAAAATAAGAGATTAGAAAATCCAAAATCCACTAAGTATGTAATTAATCCAACCAATGCATATTCTAATTCAACACCCAAATCTACAATCCAATTAGCAATCTCTTGCCTAGTTGGATTGGATGATATAATAATGAAGATTAAAGTAAAGAAAATCAAAGGCCAAGATCCTAGATCATCATCTAACTACCCTAACAATAATTAATCAAAATCAAGTTACAAAAGATCAAAGATAAGGGCTTTAGAGCATGCTATGTGAGAGAACTTAATAAAACTATAAAGCATCAATTGAGATTACCCAAGCATCAAGTGTAGATATAGAGCATGAGAAATGAGAGAGATTAGCATAATTAGATATAAAATCTACTAATCAATCAAGGCACTTAAAACATGTATGTAATTGGACTAATCACATTACTTAGCTTAAAAATGAGAGCCTAATCCAAGAGCTTTAGCCATTAAACATCAAGGAAGAACTTCAAATCTTCATTAATGATCTTCAATTACACACTTTGTCTAGATTAGATACATTTAAGCTCCTAATTACAATCTAAAAGTATAAAAAAGATAAAATAAAATTGTTAAAAGACTAACTTGCCAAAAGATTTTTCTTCTCTCCCAATTAATAGAACCATTTGATTTGATTGGTTGCCCCCAAACTTTCCTTCCAAAACATAAAAGCATATGTACTTTTTGTGTTATGTGGTCAAAATATGTAATTGTTGGAGTTTGAACCCATAACCTGTTTCATTCCCACTAAAGCTCTAACCATTACACCAACCACTCATTTGGTATTAAAAAATGACTTCTTTTATCCTTAAAGTCTTCTTCTCTTATTTTGGAATTCTTCAACTCTTCCTAAGATTTCTTCATGTAACTTCTTTATTAAAATCTCTTCTTGATACCTTAGGACACTAGCCGGAAGGTTGGGGTAATCACAGGGTCCACCTACACAAGAGAAATTATATAAAAATGCGCTATAAATAATCAGATTTATGCATGATAATCTGATAAACCGTTAATGTGATAGAATGATAAAATCTCCGTGTAAAGCAAATGATATGCATATGAGATCTTGATAAAATTCAGACTAATGAGGGGTAAAATATGCAATATTTAACACTCATCACTAGAGAGATGGAGAAGAAGAAGATGAGCTCTACTCTTCCATTTGGCAAGCTTTGATAAGGGATTTGGGCGCGAAAACAAAAAGAAAAAGAAAGAGGGGAAGAAAAACCCCAAAGGGCTGGAGCTCTCTTTCTTTTCTTTGGCTGGGACATGTGAGAATGAGAGGAGGGACTGGCTTTATAAAAGGTGGGTTTGGGGCCCACCACAACTTAAACTCAAATGGGGTTAAAACATCGATTTTTGGGCCCCGGATGGATTCGACGAAGAATGGAAAAATGATCTTCATAAAATCTAGTTTCCAAAAAGTATAATTATGACATGGTTTTGAGATCTCAAAATTTGGGCCCGAGTTTAGTGTGAAAAGACTATTTTGCCCCCAGGGCTGGAAAAACTGGTTTTCGGAGCTTCGAATGGGTACAGAGTGAAAATGAAAGTCATAGGGAACAATGAGGTTAGTCAAATGAAATGGAAATGGGAATTTATGGGAATGACGAAGAACCTCCCCACGCTAACCACGCAAAACACATAGGACCCTACGGTCACAAACTAAGTTCAATGGCTCTCAAAACTCCCCAAAGTTATGGAAAAGCTATACTAATTCAAAAACTGAGTCAAACAACCTCTAATCCCACTTAGAGAATTAAGCCAAAGATTAAATAGCACTAATCTTGGAAATTAGGGGTCGAGGTCTTACAGATATAGACGTCAAGGAGATTAAGCATTTTGTTAGAAATCTTTGAGCTAAAATCCACCAAGGAGTCACCTACATCCACCCAACGACCTTTGATGAGGCAGTTGACAAAGCTTACTAGGTAGAAGCAGAAGACAAAACATTTGTTGATGATCTAAAAAAAAGAGATAATAGAACAACCCACCGGGCAGATAGATTGCAAATCAAGGTCAGGGCCAACAGCAGCGGCAACAATAGTAGAATCTGCATAACAAGAAACCTAGGCAAGAGTACAATGCTATGTCGACACTTGTATACGATCATTGCAGCAAAGCAAATGAGACTAAAGATTTGTTGATGAACTAAAAGAAAAAAGGTAACAGAACAACCACTGGGCAGATGGAATGCAAGTCAAGGTCGGGGCCAACAACAACATCAACAATAGTAGAATCTACATAACAAGAGGCCTAGGCAAGAGCATAATGCTAGGTCGATGCCTGTATGTCACCTTTGCAGCAATGCAAATGAGACTAACCAATGCCACTGCCGAAGTCGGGCCTACTTTTAGTGTGGCTCCTTTGAGGCATAGGGTATGGACTATCCATGTTGACACATGAGAATTTTCAGGTAAAGGTCAAAAACTGGTACTATGAGACCCCACCCCTTTCTTGCCTTAGTTATATTTTAATTATATTTAATTATACTAATTAATAGCAGTTAGTAAGGGTAGCTTGGTCTTTTCCTAGGAATTAGTCCTAGTTTAGTGTCTTAGGGTCTTTTTGTAATTTATAGGAGTGTAACGGGGTTAGATGTGTTTTAGTAGAATTAGTTAGTTGGTTAGAGGCCCTTAGGCGTAATTTTTATGTTGGATAGGTGTTTCTCTTGGAAGAATTGTGCAACAAGCCTAAAATACCCTAAGTGCCCTTTTGTCCCTTCATTAACCAAGCAACTAAGTGTGGGGTTTTTTTATCATTTCCCATCAAACCAAAACTATATATTAAACCCCATCCCCCTCCAGCTAATTCTCTCTCTCCCATTTCCCTCTATTTTCCTCTCTTCCTCATTTTAAATCCCCTCCATCTCTCTCTTCTCCCTCATTCAAAGTTAGAATATTCTACCTAGCTCTAGGGCTTCCTCCATCAAGAAAGAAAGGACTTCTCCAAGCTACATCTATCCTCAACCAAGGATCATCATCTCCTTTTCTAGATCTCCTTCTCCTCTTCACATCAAGGTAGTGAAAGTCCTGGGATCCTAACCCTAGAGGGGGGGTGAATAGGGTGAGCTACACTTAATGACTAATTATGACTAATTTTAATTTCTTTAAAACAACTAGTCACATGTGATGATTAAACAAACAATGTGCGGAAGCTTAAATAAACAATCACCACATTGCAATCACCATAACACAAGATTTATAGTGGTTCGGCCTCAATGCCTACATCCACTACCGGCTTGTGTTCCTCACACCCCACCGGATTTCCACTATTATGCTTTTCAAAAGGCTAAGCAATAACCTCTACAATTATGCTTTCCAAGGATAAGCAATAACCTTACAATGTTGTTTTTCTAGGCTAAACAACAACCTTTACACAATGCTTTTAAATGGCTAAGCAATAACCTTACAAGTAAATATTTCTCTCAAAGAAAGTGTCTTCACAAAACACTCTTATGAGATTACAATTTAAGCTCAATAAAAATTGCCTCTAAGTAGGCGGATAAGAAAATGAAAATCTAACTCACACAACACTCTATGAAATGCAAAGATGTATGCTCATGATGTGTGTGTGTGAATACTTCAATCAAGTTAAAAATGCAAGCTCAATCAATTTATGCTAATAGCATTTAAAAGTTTAATCCACATAAAAAGATATGATTGAAGTGTAATGCAAATCACTTGTAGAAAATGCAAACTTGCTAATGATTATGAAAATCAAAATGTCACAAGTTGTATGAAACTAATTAAGATTAAAACAAGTGATGCATGTTCAATGTTGTTTTCAAAAATAAATTTGTTTAACTAAACTTCAAATAGATTGAAAACAACAAAGAGGATTCAAACAAGTTAAAGAAACATGTTATAAAGGAAATCAAAGATTTTGACTAAACATGTTTAAGAAGTTTTCTAAAACAACCTTGATTTGAATCTAAGTGAAGAATCCAATAAAATCAAAGATTATAAGAAGAATGGATTCAACACATCATAGTTATCATGCTATTAAACATTTCCCAAAGATTTAAACAAAGCATATAACATATGATTAGTTTAAGCAAAGCTTACTTGGAGATTTAACTTCATTAATCCAAGCTTGAGCTTTACTAATGACCCTCTTGGTCTCTCTTAGTTCATCCCCTTTTTCTTCTCTTTAAACACCTCAAAGAGTGCTTAGAAGCTCCAAAATGTTCAACACTTTTTCAATGGGAATGAAGCCTTTTTATACACAGAAAACAGAGTTTCTGCGTGTCCCCGGTCGACCCCATGACAGGCCCGGTCGACCCCATCCAAACGGTCAGAAAAATGACCGTTGGAGAGCCAAACGGCTCTCTGCCCAGTCGACCCGCAGTGTACGCGGTCGACCGGGATGTGTACCCGGTCGACCGGGTACACTGGGCCCTGGGCCACTTTTCCCATTTTGCATACTTTTGCAATTTTCAAAGATTTTTGATGTGGGACTTGTTGGGGCCATTAAATCAAGCTTGAAACATGATTTAAATCAATCTAAGTATTTTTTAAAATCATGAATCATAAAAAGCCACAAATCATTTGAAACTTTAAAACTTAGGCTAAGCTTGAATTTTGAAATTCCTTTTACAAAATCAATTGCATCCATAATTAAAACCAATTCATGCATAAAACATGAGTTTTACCATATTTAAAAAACAATGCATGGATAAAATAAGATTTCAATGTTTTCTAAAATAATGCAAGTGTGAGAAATCAATTGATGATTAAAATGATATGCATCCATCAAATTGCAATACACAAAATTCCTAACAATCTCCCCCTTTGCAATTTGATGGAAAACCTTAACTTAACACTAAACCTCACACTAAGTCTTCAGCTCCTTGGCTTGACACGGCTTGAAATCTTCGGATGCTCCTTCACTTAGCTTGGGCTTTAGCTCTTTTGATCTTCATTCTTCTTGTCCTTAGCTCCAAGCTTTCTTTCTTTTATCTTCTCTCCCCCTTAGACCAAGCACTCTCTCTCCTTGGTCTTTCTCTCCCTTTGCCATTGAATGCTCTCTCCCCCTTTGATCTTTCTCCCTTTTTGGGTAGCTAGAGCATTTTCTCCCCCTTAATCCTTTCTCCCCCTTTGCCATTAAATTGCAAAGGTAGCAATTGAAGAAAGGTACCTACACACATGAAACAAGGAAAATACCTTTAGTAGCACCTGTTAACAAATGAAATCGAAAATGAAATACTTAACAGGCTATTATGCATGTGAGTAAGTTATAAGGGAATAGCAATGGTGAATTTGATCATCTCTAATGCTTCCTTAGAAGGTTTACTCCCCCTCAATCCATAATCTTCTTTTGTCATACTTTTGACAAGAATATAACTATTAGATGCAAGAAGAAGATGGTTTAACCAATTGAGGGATAACTTCAAGGGAAGGATTAGATACCAATTGATAGTGATTAACTATAAGGCTCAATGATCAAATTACCAAATTGGACAGAAACCAATTGACCTATAAGCTTAAGGAAATTGAAGAGCAAGGTCAAAAGGTTAATCTATCATGGATACCAATTGAGATAAGAACCATATCAATTGAGATTTAAGAGTATGACTTATTAGCTCAATCACTCTAAAATGGACTTAAGGAATGTAACTAGAAGGATTAATCCAAGTTAGAGCTATCCATGATGATAAGGGGTTTACTAAACATAGCATCAAATAATATAACTATGAAAATCATATGCTATGTAAATTTTGAAATCATTTCACTCAATCATAAAATATGACTATCAAGTGTAAGATGAGTGAAATGAAATTCAAACCATGATGCCTACCTCAATCATTAACCAACCAAGATTATTAACACATAAACATGGTGGTCACGAGATTTAACCAAATAAGCAAGAGAGGTGGCAAACATGACCATTTATGAAGCTAATGGAATGTGACATGGAACAAAGACATATTACTATCAAGTTTAATCCAATGTGCACAAGGTTTATCACATTCTCAAGATATCAATTGGATATGATACTAAATGAAAAAGATACCAATTGATTACCAATTGAATATGAAACATGATTAAGAGCAAGCATGTGACAAACACAAAATTCCATCAAGCAACATGAATGAATATTCATCACTTTAATGATATAACTATTGAGCATAGTGATGAACATGAGAAATTGCATTTTGAAAGTATATGACTTATAAGAATATGCAATTTCCAAAGTGTCAACCATATGAATACAACATCTAAGAAATCCATCATTCAAGAGATATAACTATGTAATTCAAGAAATGAATTTCAAAGAGGTTCATATGATCAAACACTACTATGAGGTTGAAACATGTATAAGTATGACAAATACACATGAATCAAACATCATAACCATCCATTTCACAAAAATGACTAGAAAGCATAAAGGATGGATTTGGGTTCTAGTATGGTTAAAAAAAAAAAAAAATTAAAGAACACAACCATACATGGAACAAATAAAACATTTGCATAAAGAATGTAACTAAAAGAGCAAACATGCAAATAGTCGATCACAACATTCATTTCCATTAAAGGATGACATAAGCAAAAGCATAAGGAAATGAAAACATGGAACATGCTTTGATGAATACAACAAAAAGTTTTAAAGCATTTCCATTCATGCAATCTTCAAATCATAAACAAAATCTAACAATGGGCATAATGTATATGAAAATAAAGAAAGCACCTTATCAAACATCAAATTGTATTCTAAGCAATATCACTACCAAGAATCATACAATTTGATTTAAAAACCATTCAACTTGCATTTTAAAAGATATAACTTAATTGGAAAACATACAAGTTGATCTTTTCAAAGTAATTTTCCATGAGAAAGTATAACATGGAAAATCTAAATTGTTGTAAATCATTTGCAAAACAAATCTTACTAATACATCCAAACAAATGATTTTACAACATCAATCGATTATGAAAGATCTAGCTATGAAAGCTTTGAACCCATAATCAATTGAACATGTAGAAATGCAAACAAGATGTGACTATAAAAAGCAAATCTAACATGTGAGAAATACAATCAAATGATTTTGACAACCATGATATGTAACTAGTATGGTGCATGAAAACAAAATCAATTGATCATAAACAAGCATTGCATTTTATGAAATGTAACTATGAAAGAACAAAATGCAAATGCAACATGACCAACAAAAAGATTTACCTATAAAGGATAGGTTGGTCAATGAGGTTCAAGGCCTTAAGGTTTGACTAAGTAAATAACTTTTGGAATCCACCTAAGGTCTTGGGAGGGTTGGTCTTTGAGGTCTATCTTAAAGGTCTCACCAACTATGGGAGATTTGATTTGATAAATTTTTAACTTAGACTTATCACCTTGATATTTAGATTTGACTAAATTTAGCTTAGATTGGTGATTAGTCTTTTGGGGTTGGTGAGTTTTCTTCTTAGGGGATTGATTTCTTTTCTTCTTATTTCCTCCATTCATTTGACTTTTGAATTTTAGATTTAACTTAGCAACTTTATTCAAAAGTTCTTTCATTTGTTGTGTTATGGGAGGAAGATTGAGAAGCTTTTTGTTGATAGATTCTTTTAGAGTTGGTTTAACTTGTTTAACCTTTTTAGAATCTATTTTAGGAGACTCCTTTTTAATAGGTTTTACTTGTTTAGTCTTTTTGGAGTCTTCCTTGGTTTTTAGTGTCTTATCCATCATAGAATTTGATTTACCTTTCTTTGGTTCAAATATGGATTTAGACACATTGCTTCTTCTTTGTTTGCACTCAAACCTAAAATGTCCTTCAATGCCACAATAATTACATTTAGACATGGGCAAAGAAGTGTGAGTGCTAGAGAATGAGGACTCACCTTTCACAAAAGTGTTGGTGAATTTAGGGTCATATGAGGTATTCCTATCAAATCCAAGACCCGTCCTATCTCCTTTTGATTTACCCCAATTTAAATAACTTTTCCAATCTTTCTTCACTTTGGGTAAATTTGCACTCATACTTTTGTTTGTAGGTTTCAAGTTGAGTGACTTTGGTTTTAAGGGTTGAATTCTCATTTTTAACTTTAGTTAGTTCTTGTTCAATTCCCTTAAATTTGATTAGCTCTTCATTGGCAAGTTTTAACTTCATTTCAAGTTCATTAACAACATTAGATCCAAGTTCTAAGGTGTTTAAATTATTTTGAGCATTTGACAAGTTTTCCATTGAAATTGTCAACTTGGATCTTAAATGGATAATGTTCTCATCTTGTCTTTTTAAAGTATCTCTTAGACTTAAATTTTCTTTCTTAAGCTCATCACAATTTATCTTTATTTTATTTAGTTCAATTTGAGCATTAGATAAATTTTCCTTAGAGATACTTGACTTAGATTCAAGATTGTTAAAGTCTTTGTCTTGCCTTTGTAATTGATCTCTTAGTTTAGAATTTTCCTTATTAAGATTGTCATAACCTATCTTTAAATCTTTTAATTCATCTTGAGCATTATATAGGTTATGCAAAGAGATCATGAACTTAGATTCTGCACAATTTATTAATTCTTCTTTTTCTCTAAGTTCATCTTTTGAAGAGACTAATTCTTGGTTTAGTCTTTTAGATTCTTCTTTTAATCTTTTATTCTTCTTAGAAAGCTCAAAGGACCATGTGTACAATTCCTCATAAGCTTCATTTTCATCATATTCTTCTTCTTTTGATTTAGATTTAGATTTATTAATTTTAATGTTAGAATCTCCAATAGATGGAAGAAGGAGGGGTCTAGAGGAATCTACACAAGAATCTACAAAGTCTAAACTAGTGGAATCCATTCTTATGATTTTCATGGAGGCACAACACTAGGGTTTTAACTCTAGGTTTTTACACCTAATCAAGAGTTTCAAACACTTGATCCTAATATAGAGCACGAGGCTCTGATACCAATTGAAAGTCCTGGGATCCTAACCCTAGAGGGGGGGTGAATAGGGTGAGCTACACTTAATGACTAATTATGACTAATTTTAATTTCTTTAAAACAACTAGTCACATGTGATGATTAAACAAACAATGTGCGGAAGCTTAAATAAACAATCACCACATTGCAATCACCATAACACAAGATTTATAGTGGTTCGGCCTCAATGCCTACATCCACTACCGGCTTGTGTTCCTCACACCCCACCGGATTTCCACTATTATGCTTTTCAAAAGGCTAAGCAATAACCTCTACAATTATGCTTTCCAAGGATAAGCAATAACCTTACAATGTTGTTTTTCTAGGCTAAACAACAACCTTTACACAATGCTTTTAAATGGCTAAGCAATAACCTTACAAGTAAATATTTCTCTCAAAGAAAGTGTCTTCACAAAACACTCTTATGAGATTACAATTTAAGCTCAATAAAAATTGCCTCTAAGTAGGCGGATAAGAAAATGAAAATCTAACTCACACAACACTCTATGAAATGCAAAGATGTATGCTCATGATGTGTGTGTGTGAGAATACTTCAATCAAGTTAAAAATGCAAGCTCAATCAATTTATGCTAATAGCATTTAAAAGTTTAATCCACATAAAAAGATATGATTGAAGTGTAATGCAAATCACTTGTAGAAAATGCAAACTTGCTAATGATTATGAAAATCAAAATGTCACAAGTTGTATGAAACTAATTAAGATTAAAACAAGTGATGCATGTTCAATGTTGTTTTCAAAAATAAATTTGTTTAACTAAACTTCAAATAGATTGAAAACAACAAAGAGGATTCAAACAAGTTAAAGAAACATGTTATAAAGGAAATCAAAGATTTTGACTAAACATGTTTAAGAAGTTTTCTAAAACAACCTTGATTTGAATCTAAGTGAAGAATCCAATAAAATCAAAGATTATAAGAAGAATGGATTCAACACATCATAGTTATCATGCTATTAAACATTTCCCAAAGATTTAAACAAAGCATATAACATATGATTAGTTTAAGCAAAGCTTACTTGGAGATTTAACTTCATTAATCCAAGCTTGAGCTTTACTAATGACCCTCTTGGTCTCTCTTAGTTCATCCCCTTTTTCTTCTCTTCAAACACCTCAAAGAGTGCTTAGAAGCTCCAAAATGTTCAACACTTTTTCAATGGGAATGAAGCCTTTTTATACACAGAAAACAGAGTTTCTGCGTGTCCCCGGTCGACCCCATGACAGGCCCGGTCGACCCCATCCAAACGGTCAGAAAAATGACCGTTGGAGAGCCAAACGGCTCTCTGCCCAGTCGACCCGCAGTGTACGCGGTCGACCGGGATGTGTACCCGGTCGACCGGGTACACTGGGCCCTGGGCCACTTTTCCCATTTTGCATACTTTTGCAATTTTCAAAGATTTTTGATGTGGGACTTGTTGGGGCCATTAAATCAAGCTTGAAACATGATTTAAATCAATCTAAGTATTTTTTAAAATCATGAATCATAAAAAGCCACAAATCATTTGAAACTTTAAAACTTAGGCTAAGCTTGAATTTTGAAATTCCTTTTACAAAATCAATTGCATCCATAATTAAAACCAATTCATGCATAAAACATGAGTTTTACCATATTTAAAAAACAATGCATGGATAAAATAAGATTTCAATGTTTTCTAAAATAATGCAAGTGTGAGAAATCAAATGATGATTAAAATGATATGCATCCATCAAATTGCAATACACAAAATTCCTAACAGGTAGTTTTCATCCCCTAGCTCCAATTGCTTGTAGATCTAGCTTCTTTTCTTAGAATTCTCATTTGTTATGCACTTTTCTCCTTGGGAACTGGTGTAGGAGGTCTACATCTTGAGAGATTTGTAGATCATGGGGCTGATTAGTGTAAGATCCCGACCCCCAGTTCTTTTGTTTAGTATGGTTTTAATCATTGTTTGGCTTTTTAAGCGAGATTTGATTCAGTTTGAACTTGTTTTCGAGTTTGATTGGATTTCTCCATAGCCTTGAAGACTGTTGACTTTGGTTTGACCCGGTCTTTATGATATGTATTTTTATGAGAAATTACTTTTCATTTCTAAAAATTCTGGATTTGGTGTATTTTGACTCATTTTATGAAGTTTAACAACTTTCATGTTTTGATCATTTTGATTTGATACTCAAAAATCACGTTTTTCGAGGAAAAAGGGCAAAATTGACCTTTCACACTAAATCTGTCCATGAATTTCGAAAATTTCAGAAATTGGGGAAAGTATACTTTTTGGAAAGTAGAAATTTCGCTGATCATTTTTGTCTTCTTCGTCGTTTTCGTTCGGGGCCCGCAAATGTGAGTTTCAGCCTTGTGAAGTTTGGGGCCCATGGGGCCCAGCCCATTTATCCCTTATAAAGCCAATGAGGCTCTTGTCTTCCCCATTCTTCTTCATTTCCTGCAACAAAAAGGGGAGTTAGGGTTTTCTCTCCCAGCCCTTTCTCTCTCCTCATGTATCTCTTGTTCTTTGATGCTAAAGGGAGATTTGATCTTCCCATCTCCTTCTTCTCCATTCAAGCTTCATAAAGAACCCATTTGCAAGAGATTTGAGCTAGGAGAGACCACCTTTCCATGCATTTCTTCTTGGTTTGAGCACCCAAAGGTTAGCAATGGTTTTCTTTTCATGAGGTCTTGGTTTTCCAAACCCTTTGGAGTATTTTTCTCATATATGCAAAGACTTTCTTTGAGATTTGCAATGTATTGATTTTTAGGGTTTATTCATGAGCTATTTTGGGGGTTTTGTGATTTTGGGAGCTTGAGACCCTAGAGCATGGTTTGAAGAGCATCTTAGCTTTCATTGTGGCTTGAGGCAAGTGGAATTTTCAATTAGTATGATGGTTTCATTTCTCTTGTTTGGTTTCATGACATTTCATGGTTAAGTTCTCATCTCCTCATGATTTATGGATTTACTTGAATAAATGAAGCAATGTTTTGTTGATTTCCTCTTATGCTATTGCCTTATAATGTATTGGAGGTTTGGTTTCACTTTAATTAATTTGAAAATTTTGCTTTCTTTGTGTTAAGAGTTGGTGTTCAAAGAATGGAGGGAAAAAGGCTTTGATTTAAAAGTGTTTGTTTGGTTAATTAGATTGCTAATGAATGGTAATTTGATGAGTTTGGAAGGTCAAGGAAGGGCCCAAATGATCCAAGGAATATGTATGAAGGTTTGGGAATGAAAAAGAATAAAAAAGTATGGAAAAAAGGGGAGAAAATGCCCCACGAGCCGGACTGGACAGAGCCCAGTCCGCTCGAGCGACCCACTGGGTAGCTCGAGCGACCCAGACTCTGTCTGGGCTTCGCTCGAGCGGGCCTGGGTTCGCTCGAGCGAGCCCAGCCCAGCCTGGGGGCCTGATTCAGGCTGAATTCTGGGTCCATTTAAAAATCCATTTTGGGCCTGTTTTTGGAGTGTCCTTTGGGCCTATTTCTTGGACCATTCAAGTCAGTTTTTTGGGCCATTTCAAGATCTGATATTGGGTCGTCTTTGGGCCTGATATTGGACTGATTCAAAACTTGTTTCGTGGGCTTGGTTAAGGTTCAGTCTTGGGTTGTTTTAAAAATCAGTTTTGTGGGCCATTCGAGTTTGGTTTTGGGCTGTTTTCAAGATTGTTTTGTGGGCTTGTTCAGGTTAGTCTTGGGCTGTTTTTAAAGTTTGTTGTGTGGGCCAATAAATGTTTAACTTTGGGCTGTTTTTAAGATATGTTTTGTGAGCCATTCGAAGTTGGTTTTGGACTGTTATTAAGGACTGTTGTGGGCTCGGTTTAAGGCCAACTATAGGCTTGTTTTAAAGAGTTTGGATTTTCTTGTAATACTTGGAAAGTTTGTGAAATGGGAATGGGATCATTGTGAGAATGAATGTATGTGGAATTACCCGGGAATCGTCTAAGTCTCAATGCGCACTTTATCATTTAAATATTATGGATTTTCATTGGCATCAAACGCGCTCTCTATTAATCAATGTTTAAAGGTTAAATGTGCATTGAGATGGTTCCTTGGCAAGGCATTAAGTCATTCTCCACTGTCCATTCCATTTCAAGTCAGAAAAATGTATTTGTATTTGTATTTGTTTTCTTTGGTGAACTAATTTAAATAGCATCGATGATTTGTTATAAAATCATGTGTCTTCCCATGTTCGAAAGGGTTGATCGTATGATTTTATACAAGTCACCTTGATGCGTATTTGAACGGTTCACCATCGAAATTCGTACGTTTTTCTCCGATTCGATTTGAAAAGAGATTGGAGTATGTTTGTCACATTCGGGATTTCTTCGATGAGACCATTATTTGTTAAGATTAGTATTTTGAAAATGAAACCTCGAGGCAAGATTGGGCCAGAGCTATGTGGTGCGAGCCCATGAGCCAAAGAGGCTATGATTCCGAAAACAAAACCCTGAGGCAAGACGGGGCCAGAGCCATGTGGTGCGAGCCCCTGAGCCAAAGGGATTAGTATTATGTTAGATTTGTATAAGTCCGAGTTTTGAAAACTAAAGGCACCGCTAGGCTTAGGTCACCTTGTCGGGCTGATCACCCGGCTTGGGATCTTTAATTTGTCCGCCAGCTGCAGCTTGGATTCTGTCTGTACCGACCATGGCAACGGTTTTATCTGCCGGTCCCATTTGTATGGCTACGGTTCTGATTTTTGATCTGCCGGTCCCATTTGTATGGCTACGGTTCTGATCCTATTTCTAGTACCACGTTCAGTGGCTACGTTTCTGTCTGCTCTTATTACTTCGGTAATAGGAGGATTTATCTATTTGTGGTCGCCAAGGTTTTATCTGCACATTACTTTATTTTATGATTCTTGCGGGTTATACTCTTTATGCTTTGATTTGTTTAATGTTTACGATATCGATCTTTATTGTATTGTCTCTACTATTCAGTTTTAAATGTATTTCCAATTATTAAATGTTTTGCTTAGGTGGTTATCTTTTCGAGATATTTATGCTTTAGAGACTGTTCGTTTATTTGTCTTGATATTTATGTTCGGACTTTCGATCGTTTTAGCATGTTTTATTGTCATTATTGTTTAGACTATTTATCCGGTTTTACGATGATTTCATCAAGTTTTATATACGTTCTTTGGTTTCATATTATTTGTTTATTTGCTTGCCAGACCGTCGTGTCTGACCCTTTTTGTTTGGTGCCAGTTTCTTCTCTTTCTGGTTTTAGGTGTTTGATCAGAGGAGGCGGTGGGACCGCCGGTCTGACGTGAGAGGCCGCCCATTGATATCATCTAGATGTCAAGTTTGGCACCGGAGTTCGTATCAAATCTTTGAGGGTAGTATCTCTATTAGTTGGATATATTGTTGTATGGCTTTATTAGCCTTTTTATTGGGTTTGTAATTAAGACACTTGTTAATTGTAATCTGAATATGTGGGAATTAATTAGTCTGTTAATACCAGCTCAGTGTGCTCTGATGTATGATTTAGGCCAGTCTGTTTATGTGATGGCTTTTTGATATTGGTTGCGTGCGACACGGAACCCGATGGCCACGGATTTCGAGTCGTAACACCATGTTTAGCTTCCGCGAAAATATACTCTGATTGTGATGAGATTCGATTATCCTCATTCACGCGGATCTTGGGAAACATAACAAAAGTTTCAAATTTATCCCAAAATTTCGCACCCCGAGGTCGGATCACTGCAGGGCCCGGTTTCGGGGTGTGACAGGTTTGGTATCAGAGCTGGTTAGTTTCTAGGAAATAAAACACTCTAGAGACATTAAGACGTGTGGTGAGGACTCGTTAGATTGTGTCGATTTGTTTTCTCGTTTCTTTGTTTCTTTGGATTTGGGTCGGCTTTTCTTTCAGTTCGGGAGACTTCGCTTGTCTTTTCTTTTAGTTCTTGTTGTTAGGAGATTTGGATGACCAAATTTCCTCTTTAGTGGTGGAGAATTTAAAGTCTCCATACCCTTGTTCGGTGTCTTTTGTCTGTGCTTGCGTCGGAGACTGAGAGCCCTGTGAATTTAGTATGTTGTTTTCGGAGAACATCAGCAGACTTTCAGCCTTCAGCATTTTCATTGTGGTTATGAGGGAAGACATGTACATTTACCTGCCAAAGTAAGACTTGAGCAGTATTCAAAGATCCCCTCACAGCTAATTGGAGATCATCATGCAGCGTACCAAGGTAAGTGAATGTGGATTTTGGGTGAACTCAGACTATCTTTCCGAGATGAAGGACTGCAAAAGGTATATTAGCTGTTGATTTTATGAAGAGAGAAATGATTCTTAGTTAGTAAGGTTGAAAGCTAGTGCCAGAAACTCAGGGATTTCCCGGATTCGACGAGCCTTGTCATGGATTTGGCTGAGAATTTTCAGGACTTGCAGCTTAGCCAGTGTAGTTCTTCAGAGATAATATCAAGTGAATGGTTAGTTGTAGTCAAGGTAGTTTTCGGCAGCAAAGGAAACCTTGTGGATTTTACCGACTTATAGGGTATTGGGTTGGACAACATGCAGATGCAAGGGAATACCTCAGTGGTTTGGATGTCTCTTTTCTTGGTGAGAATAATTTTCGTGATGTTTTCATCTTTGTTATGTTTTCCTTAATGTCTATGATTTATCCGTGTAGTGTTTAAACAATGGACTTATGTTTCTTCTTTAAGGCTTACTTTGAAATAAACTATATTATTATACTCTTTTTCATGAGTTGCATGATTTTGCTTTCATGAGGTTTTGTGTTTCGAATTTTTATTTAATCTTCTTAAGACATTGTTACACAATGATCTTGAAATTTTGCTCTTGTTTTAATTTTTTTTAAATGTTGACATCTACATTTCAAAACCTTGATGATTTCAAAATTTTGTATGTGTTTGGCTGGAAATGGATTTTCAACAAAATTTAATGTATGGTCATACTACATGAATTTGATTTATTTTTGAAAATCCTAATTTGAGATTGTTGAGTATTTCAAGGATTTGTTGGGTTATGAAAACATGATTTTCAAAACGAATAATGTTGTTTCATGTTCAAACTTTGATAAACTTTATTTATTAAGCTTTACTTGACAATTTGGAGGTTCGGTCTTTACTATGTTTTAAAAATGGTGTAGTTCAACTAAGTAATTGTTTAGTCATCATGTTTAAAATTTTAAGATTTGTTTTGCATCGTATGGAATGAGTTGTAATAGCTTTTGGTTGGAGTTTGGAGGTGTATGAAGTGAAGGGATGATGGATGTCTGGATCTATGAAAGAATCACCATCATTCAGGACTTGAATTGAAAGTTTCCGTTCTTCAGGGATTGATGCCAGCTAGGCAGGTCTATTTTGTTGATAACACCGTATCAGGTAAGAGATCAAGAGCAGCAAGTAGATAGAATCAGATGTGGGCAAGAATTCAGAGTACATCACAGAAAGATTAGAATTTGGAGATTGTGATTTCATAACGAAGGAGGATTGACGATATTCTTGGAGGCCAGAAGCTGATGATGCATTCGAGAAACATAGCTAGAGCAAACATATGGAATTTCAGAATTTTTCGGGATGAAGAGATTATTTCAGAGGAAACATGTCTACGATCACATCTTCGTACAAGCGTCAGGAGTACCGTGGGCAGTTTTGTAGGACTTAAGGCACAGAATTCCAAGCTGATAGAAAGAGGGAGAATTTGCAGTTCTTGGACCGACAGTGACTAACAAGGTGAGTAAAAGAAATGATTCAGTGCAGGGACGACAGATGACACCAAGGATACTTAGGAGTGTTGGGCACCAGTTTAGTCAGAG
The DNA here is from genome assembly GCA_012931725.1 of Litsea cubeba. Classification (NCBI taxonomy): domain Eukaryota; kingdom Viridiplantae; phylum Streptophyta; class Magnoliopsida; order Laurales; family Lauraceae; genus Litsea; species Litsea cubeba. Next base: position 91,805,343 of record CM022946.1, on the reverse strand, counting down.
AAGTATGTTTTCGAACAGATATGTGGAATAGTGTGAAGCCTTCAACCGAATCAGAATGTTGTTGACCGTGCATCTCAACGTCAGGTTTGATAAGAGGATCTCTCAGTTGCCGAGGTTTAGCGTAGGGTGTCAGTGTTTTCTTTTGTCTTTTGGGTTTTTTATTTTGATTTGGTTTAGACCATTTGGAGGACCAAATGGGTTCTAAGGGGGGGAGGATGTAAGATCCCGACCCCCAGTTCTTTTGTTTAGTATGGTTTTAATCATTGTTTGGCTTTTTAAGCGAGATTTGATTCAGTTTGAACTTGTTTTCGAGTTTGATTGGATTTTTCCATAGCCTTGAAGACCGTTGACTTTGGTTTGACCCGGTCTTTATGATATGTATTTTTATGAGAAATTACTTTTCATTTCTAAAAATTCTGGATTTGGTGTATTTTGACTCATTTTATGAAGTTTAACAACTTTCATGTTTTGATCATTTTGATTTGATACTCAAAAATCACGTTTTTTCGAGGAAAAAGGGCAAAATTGACCTTTCACACTAAATCTGTCCATGAATTTCGAAAATTTCAGAAATTGGGGAAAGTATACTTTTTGGAAAGTAGAAATTTCGCTGATCATTTTTGTCTTCTTCGTCGTTTTCGTTCGGGGCCCGCAAATGTGAGTTTCAGCCTTGTGAAGTTTGGGGCCCATGGGGCCCAGCCCATTTATCCCTTATAAAGCCAATGAGGCTCTTGTCTTCCCCATTCTTCTTCATTTCCTGCAACAAAAAGGGGAGTTAGGGTTTTCTCTCCCAGCCCTTTCTCTCTCCTCATGTATCTCTTGTTCTTTGATGCTAAAGGGAGATTTGATCTTCCCATCTCCTTCTTCTCCATTCAAGCTTCCTAAAGAACCCATTTGCAAGAGATTTGAGCTAGGAGAGACCACCTTTCCATGCATTTCTTCTTGGTTTGAGCACCCAAAGGTTAGCAATGGTTTTCTTTTCATGAGGTCTTGGTTTTCCAAACCCTTTGGAGTATTTTTCTCATATATGCAAAGACTTTCTTTGAGATTTGCAATGTATTGATTTTTAGGGTTTATTCATGAGTTATTTTGGGGGTTTTGTGATTTTGGGAGCTTGAGACCCTAGAGCATGGTTTGAAGAGCATCTTAGCTTTCATTGTGGCTTGAGGCAAGTGGAATTTTCAATTAGTATGATGGTTTCATTTCTCTTGTTTGATTTCATGACATTTCATGGTTAAGTTCTCATCTCCTCATGATTTATGGATTTACTTGAATAAATGAAGCAATGTTTTGTTGATTTCCTCTTATGCTATTGCCTTATAATGTATTGGAGGTTTGGTTTCACTTTAATTAATTTGAAAATTTTGCTTTCTTTTGTGTTAAGAGTTGGTGTTCAAAGAATGGAGGGAAAAAGGCTTTGATTTAAAAGTGTTTGTTTGGTTAATTAGATTGCTAATGAATGGTAATTTGATGAGTTTGGAAGGTCAAGGAAGGGCCCAAATGATCTAGGGAATATGTATGAAGGTTTGGGAATGAAAAAGAATAAAAAAGTATGAAAAAAAGGGGAGAAAATGCCCCACGAGCCGGACTGGACAGAGCCCAGTCCGCTCGAGCGACCCACTGGGTAGCTCGAGCGACATAGACTCTGTCTGGGCTTCGCTCGAGCGGGCCTGGGTTCGCTCGAGCGAGCCCAGCCCAGCCTGGGGGCCTGATTCAGGCTGAATTCTGGGTCCATTTAAAAATCCATTTTGGGCCTGTTTTTGGAGTGTCCTTTGGGCCTATTTCTTGGACCATTCAAGTCAGTTTTTGGGCCATTTCAAGATCTGATATTGGGTCGTCTTTGGGCCTGATATTGGACTGATTCAAAACTTGTTTCGTGGGCTTGGTTAAGGTTCAGTCTTGGGTTGTTTTAAAAATCAGTTTTGTGGGCCATTCGAGTTTGGTTTTGGGCTGTTTTCAAGATTGTTTTGTGGGCTTGTTCAGGTTAGTCTTGGGCTGTTTTTAAAGTTTGTTGTGTGGGCCAATAAATGTTTAACTTTGGGCTGTTTTTAAGATATGTTTTGTGAGCCATTCGAAGTTGGTTTTGGACTGTTATTAAGGACTGTTGTGGGCTCGGTTTAAGGCCAACTATAGGCTTGTTTTAAAGAGTTTGGATTTTCTTGTAATACTTGGAAAGTTTGTGAAATGGGAATGGGATCATTGTGAGAATGAATGTATGTGGAATTACCCGGGAATCGTCTAAGTCTCAATGCGCACTTTATCATTTAAATATTATGGATTTTCATTGGCATCAAACGCGCTCTCTATTAATCAATGTTTAAAGGTTAAATGTGCATTGAGATGGTTCCTTGGCAAGGCATTAAGTCATTCTCCACTGTCCATTCCATTTCAAGTCAGAAAAATGTATTTGTATTTGTATTTGTTTTCTTTGGTGAACTAATTTAAATAGCATCGATGATTTGTTATAAAATCATGTGTCTTCCCATGTTCGAAAGGGTTGATCGTATGATTTTATACAAGTCACCTTGATGCGTATTTGAACGGTTCACCATCGAAATTCGTACGTTTTCTCCGATTCGATTTGAAAAGAGATTGGAGTATGTTTGTCACATTCGGGATTTCTTCGATGAGACCATTATTTGTTAAGATTAGTATTTTGAAAATGAAACCTCGAGGCAAGATTGGGCCAGAGCTATGTGGTGCGAGCCCATGAGCCAAAGAGGCTATGATTCCGAAAACAAAACCCTGAGGCAAGACGGGGCCAGAGCCATGTGGTGCGAGCCCCTGAGCCAAAGGGATTAGTATTATGTTAGATTTGTATAAGTCCGAGTTTTGAAAACTAAAGGCACCGCTAGGCTTAGGTCACCTTGTCGGGCTGATCACCCGGCTTGGGATCTTTAATTTGTCCGCCAGCTGCAGCTTGGATTCTGTCTGTACCGACCATGGCAACGGTTTTATCTGCCGGTCCCATTTGTATGGCTACGGTTCTGATTTTTGATCTGCCGGTCCCATTTGTATGGCTACGGTTCTGATCCTATTTCTAGTACCACGTTCAGTGGCTACGTTTCTGTCTGCTCTTATTACTTCGGTAATAGGAGGATTTATCTATTTGTGGTCGCCAAGGTTTTATCTGCACATTACTTTATTTTATGATTCTTGCGGGTTATACTCTTTATGCTTTGATTTGTTTAATGTTTACGATATCGATCTTTATTGTATTGTCTCTACTATTCAGTTTTAAATGTATTTCCAATTATTAAATGTATTGCTTAGGTGGTTATCTTTTCGAGATATTTATGCTTTAGAGACTGTTCGTTTATTTGTCTTGATATTTATGTTCGGACTTTCGATCGTTTTAGCATGTTTTATTGTCATTATTGTTTAGACTATTTATCCGGTTTTACGATGATTTCATCAAGTTTTATATACGTTCTTTGGTTTCATATTATTTGTTTATTTGCTTGCCAGACCGTCGTGTCTGACCCTTTTTGTTTGGTGCCAGTTTCTTCTCTTTCTGGTTTTAGGTGTTTGATCAGAGGAGGCGGTGGACCGCCGGTCTGACGTGAGAGGCCGCCCATTGATATCATCTAGATGTCAAGTTTGGCACCGGAGTTCGTATCAAATCTTTGAGGGTAGTATCTCTATTAGTTGGATATATTGTTGTATGGCTTTATTAGCCTTTTTATTGGGTTTGTAATTAAGACACTTGTTAATTGTAATCTGAATATGTGGGAATTAATTAGTCTGTTAATACCAGCTCAGTGTGCTCTGATGTATGATTTAGGCCAGTCTGTTTATGTGATGGCTTTTTGATATTGGTTGCGTGCGACACGGAACCCGATGGCCACGGATTCCGAGTCGTAACACCATGTTTAGCTTCCGCGAAAATATACTCTGATTGTGATGAGATTCGATTATCCTCATTCACGCGGATCTTGGGAAACATAACAAAAGTTTCAAATTTATCCCAAAATTTCGCACCCCGAGGTCGGATCACTGCAGGGCCCGGTTTCGGGGTGTGACAGGTTTGGTATCAGAGCTGGTTAGTTTCTAGGAAATAAAACACTCTAGAGACATTAAGACGTGTGGTGAGGACTCGTTAGATTGTGTCGATTTGTTTTCTCGTTTCTTTGTTTCTTTGGATTTGGGTCGGCTTTTCTTTCAGTTCGGGAGACTTCGCTTGTCTTTTCTTTTAGTTCTTGTTGTTAGGAGATTTGGATGACCAAATTTCCTCTTTAGTGGTGGAGAATTTAAAGTCTCCATACCCTTGTTCGGTGTCTTTTGTCTGTGCTTGCGTCGGAGACTGAGAGCCCTGTGAATTTAGTATGTTGTTTTCGGAGAACATCAGCAGACTTTCAGCCTTCAGCATTTTCATTGTGGTTATGAGGGAAGACATGTACATTTACCTGCCAAAGTAAGACTTGAGCAGTATTCAAAGATCCCCTCACAGCTAATTGGAGATCATCATGCAGCGTACCAAGGTAAGTGAATGTGGATTTTGGGTGAACTCAGACTATCTTTCCGAGATGAAGGACTGCAAAAGGTATATTAGCTGTTGATTTTATGAAGAGAGAAATGATTCTTAGTTAGTAAGGTTGAAAGCTAGTGCCAGAAACTCAGGGATTTCCCGGATTCGACGAGCCTTGTCATGGATTTGGCTGAGAATTTTCAGGACTTGCAGCTTGGCCAGTGTAGTTCTTCAGAGATAATATCAAGTGAATGGTTAGTTGTAGTCAAGGTAGTTTTCGGCAGCAAAGGAAACCTTGTGGATTTTACCGACTTATAGGGTATTGGGTTGGACAACATGCAGATGCAAGGGAATACCTCAGTGGTTTGGATGTCTCTTTTCTTGGTGAGAATAATTTTCGTGATGTTTTCATCTTTGTTATGTTTTCCTTAATGTCTATGATTTATCCGTGTAGTGTTTAAACAATGGATTTATGTTTCTTCTTTAAGGCTTACTTTGAAATAAACTATATTATTATACTCTTTTTCATGAGTTGCATGATTTTGCTTTCATGAGGTTTTGTGTTTCGAATTTTTATTTAATCTTCTTAAGACATTGTTACACAATGATCTTGAAATTTTGCTCTTGTTTTAATTTTTTTTAAATGTTGACATCTACATTTCAAAACCTTGATGATTTCAAAATTTTGTATGTGTTTGGCTGGAAATGGATTTTCAACAAAATTTAATGTATGGTCATACTACATGAATTTGATTTATTTTTGAAAATCCTAATTTGAGATTGTTGAGTATTTCAAGGATTTGTTGGGTTATGAAAACATGATTTTCAAAACGAATAATGTTGTTTCATGTTCAAACTTTGATAAACTTATTTATTAAGCTTTACTTGACAATTTGGAGGTTCGGTCTTTACTATGTTTTAAAAATGGTGTAGTTCAACTAAGTAATTGTTTAGTCATCATGTTTAAAATTTTAAGATTTGTTTTGCATCGTATGGAATGAGTTGTAATAGCTTTTGGTTGGAGTTTGGAGGTGTATGAAGTGAAGGGATGATGGATGTCTGGATCTATGAAAGAATCACCATCATTCAGGACTTGAATTGAAAGTTTCCGTTCTTCAGGGATTGATGCCAGCTAGGCAGGTCTATTTTGTTGATAACACCGTATCAGGTAAGAGATCAAGAGCAGCAAGTAGATAGAATCAGATGTGGGCAAGAATTCAGAGTACATCACAGAAAGATTAGAATTTGGAGATTGTGATTTCATAACGAAGGAGGATTGACGATATTCTTGGAGGCCAGAAGCTGATGATGCATTCGAGAAACATAGCTAGAGCAAACATATGGAATTTCAGAATTTTTCGGGATGAAGAGATTATTTCAGAGGAAACATGTCTACGATCACATCTTCGTACAAGCGTCAGGAGTACCGTGGGCAGTTTTGTAGGACTTAAGGCACAGAATTCCAAGCTGATAGAAAGAGGCAGAATTTGCAGTTCTTGGACCGACAGTGACTAACAAGGTGAGTAAAAGAAATGATTCAGTGCAGGGACGACAGATGACACCAAGGATACTTAGGAGTGTTGGGCACCAGTTTAGTCAGAGAAGTATGTTTTCGAACAGATATGTGGAATAGTGTGAAGCCTTCAACCGAATCAGAATGTTGTTGACCGTGCATCTCAACGTCAGGTTTGATAAGAGGATCTCTCAGTTGCCGAGGTTTAGCGTAGGGTGTCAGTGTTTTCTTTTGTCTTTTGGGTTTTTGATTTTGATTTGGTTTAGACCATTTGGAGGACCAAATGGGTTCTAAGGGGGGGAGGATGTAAGATCCCGATCCCCAGTTCTTTTGTTTAGTATGGTTTTAATCATGGTTTGGCTTTTTAAGAGAGATTTGATTTAGTTTGATCTTGTTTTTGAGTTTGATTGGATTTTTCCATAGCCTTGAAGACCGTTGACTTTGGTTTGACCCGGTCTTTATGATATGTATTTTTATGAGAAATTACTTTTCATTTCTAAAAATTCTGGATTTGGTGTATTTTGACTCATTTTATGAAGTTTAACAACTTTCATGTTTTGATCATTTTGATTTGATACTCAAAAATCACGTTTTTCGAGGAAAAAGGGCAAAATTGACCTTTCACACTAAATCTGTCCATGAATTTCGAAAATTTCAGAAATTGGGGAAAGTATACTTTTTGGAAAGTAGAAATTTCGCTGATCATTTTTGTCTTCTTCGTCGTTTTCGTTCGGGGCCCGCAAATGTGAGTTTCAGCCTTGTGAAGTTTGGGGCCCAAGGGGCCCAGCCCATTTATCCCTTATAAAGCCAATGAGGCACTTGTCTTCCCCATTCTTCTTCATTTCCTGCAACAAAAAGGGGAGTTAGGGTTTTCTCTCCCAGCCCTTTCTCTCTCCTCATGTATCTCTTGTTCTTTGATGCTAAAGGGAGATTTGATCTTCCCATCTCCTTCTTCTCTCCATTCAAGCTTCCTAAAGAACCCATTTGCAAGAGATTTGAGCTAGGAGAGACCACCTTTCCATGCATTTCTTCTTGGTTTGAGCACCCAAAGGTTAGCAATGGTTTTCTTTTCATGAGGTCTTGGTTTTCCAAACCCTTTGGAGTATTTTTCTCATATATGCAAAGACTTTCTTTGAGATTTGCAATGTATTGATTTTTAGGGTTTATTCATGAGCTATTTTGGGGGTTTTGTGATTTTGGGAGCTTGAGACCCTAGAGCATGGTTTGAAGAGCATCTTAGCTTTCATTGTGGCTTGAGGCAAGTGGAATTTTCAATTAGTATGATGGTTTCATTTCTCTTGTTTGGTTTCATGACATTTCATGGTTAAGTTCTCATCTCCTCATGATTTATGGATTTACTTGAATAAATGAAGCAATGTTTTGTTGATTTCCTCTTATGCTATTGCCTTATAATGTATTGGAGGTTTGGTTTCACTTTAATTAATTTGAAAATTTTGCTTTCTTTGTGTTAAGAGTTGGTGTTCAAAGAATGGAGGGAAAAAGGCTTTGATTTAAAAGTGTTTGTTTGGTTAATTAGATTGCTAATGAATGGTAATTTGATGAGTTTGGAAGGTCAAGGAAGGGCCCAAATGATCTAGGGAATATGTATGAAGGTTTGGGAATGAAAAAGAATAAAAAAGTATGGAAAAAAGGGGAGAAAATGCCCCACGAGCCGGACTGGACAGAGCCCAGTCCGCTCGAGCGACCCAGTGGGCCGCTCGAGCGGACCAGGCTCTGCCTGGGCTCGCTCGAGCGACCCACTGGGTAGCTCGAGCGACCCAGACTCTGTCTGGGCTTCGCTCGAGCGGGCCTGGGTTCGCTCGAGCGAGCCCAGCCCAGCCTGGGGGCCTGATTCAGGCTGAATTCTGGGTCCATTTAAAAATCCATTTTGGGCCTGTTTTTGGAGTGTCCTTTGGGCCTATTTCTTGGACCATTCAAGTCAGTTTTTGGGCCATTTCAAGATCTGATATTGGGTCGTCTTTGGGCCTGATATTGGACTGATTCAAAACTTGTTTCGTGGGCTTGGTTAAGGTTCAGTCTTGGGTTGTTTTAAAAATCAGTTTTGTGGGCCATTCGAGTTTGGTTTTGGGCTGTTTTCAAGATTGTTTTGTGGGCTTGTTCAGGTTAGTCTTGGGCTGTTTTTAAAGTTTGTTGTGTGGGCCAATAAATGTTTAACTTTGGGCTGTTTTTAAGATATGTTTTGTGAGCCATTCGAAGTTGGTTTTGGACTGTTATTAAGGACTGTTGTGGGCTCGGTTTAAGGCCAACTATAGGCTTGTTTTAAAGAGTTTGGATTTTCTTGTAATACTTGGAAAGTTTGTGAAATGGGAATGGGATCATTGTGAGAATGAATGTATGTGGAATTACCCGGGAATCGTCTAAGTCTCAATGCGCACTTTATCATTTAAATATTATGGATTTTCATTGGCATCAAACGCGCTCTCTATTAATCAATGTTTAAAGGTTAAATGTGCATTGAGATGGTTCCTTGGCAAGGCATTAAGTCATTCTCCACTGTCCATTCCATTTCAAGTCAGAAAAATGTATTTGTATTTGTATTTGTTTTCTTTGGTGAACTAATTTAAATAGCATCGATGATTTGTTATAAAATCATGTGTCTTCCCATGTTCGAAAGGGTTGATCGTATGATTTTATACAAGTCACCTTGATGCGTATTTGAACGGTTCACCATCGAAATTCGTACGTTTTCTCCGATTCGATTTGAAAAGAGATTGGAGTATGTTTGTCACATTCGGGATTTCTTCGATGAGACCATTATTTGTTAAGATTAGTATTTTGAAAATGAAACCTCGAGGCAAGATTGGGCCAGAGCTATGTGGTGCGAGCCCATGAGCCAAAGAGGCTATGATTCCGAAAACAAAACCCTGAGGCAAGACGGGGCCAGAGCCATGTGGTGCGAGCCCCTGAGCCAAAGGGATTAGTATTATGTTAGATTTGTATCAGTCCGAGTTTTGAAAACTAAAGGCACCACTAGGCTTAGGTCACCTTGTCGGGCTGATCACCCGGCTTGGGATCTTTAATTTGTCCGCCAGCTGCAGCTTGGATTCTGTCTGTACCGACCATGGCAACGGTTTTATCTGCCGGTCCCATTTGTATGGCTACGGTTCTGATTTTTGATCTGCCGGTCCCATTTGTATGGCTACGGTTCTGATCCTATTTCTAGTACCACGTTCAGTGGCTACGTTTCTGTCTGCTCTTATTACTTCGGTAATAGGAGGATTTAGCTATTTGTGGTCGCCAAGGTTTTATCTGCACATTACTTTATTTTATGATTCTTGCGGGTTATACTCTTTATGCTTTGATTTGTTTAATGTTTACGATATCGATCTTTATTGTATTGTCTCTACTATTCAGTTTTAAATGTATTTCCAATTATTAAATGTTTTGCTTAGGTGGTTATCTTTTCGAGATATTTATGCTTTAGAGACTGTTCGTTTATTTGTCTTGATATTTATGTTCGGACTTTCGATCGTTTTAGCATGTTTTATTGTCATTATTGTTTAGACTATTTATCCGGTTTTACGATGATTTCATCAAGTTTTATATACGTTCTTTGGTTTCATATTATTTGTTTATTTGCTTGCCAGACCGTCGTGTCTGACCCTTTTTGTTTGGTGCCAGTTTCTTCTCTTTCTGGTTTTAGGTGTTTGATCAGAGGAGGCGGTGGGACCGCCGGTCTGACGTGAGAGGCCGCCCATTGATATCATCTAGATGTCAAGTTTGGCACCGGAGTTCGTATCAAATCTTTGAGGGTAGTATCTCTATTAGTTGGATATATTGTTGTATGGCTTTATTAGCCTTTTTATTGGGTTTGTAATTAAGACACTTGTTAATTGTAATCTGAATATGTGGGAATTAATTAGTCTGTTACTACCAGCTCAGTGTGCTCTGATGTATGATTTAGGCCAGTCTGTTTATGTGATGGCTTTTTGATATTGGTTGCGTGCGACACGGAACCCGATGGCCACGGATTCCGAGTCGTAACACCATGTTTAGCTTCCGCGAAAATATACTCTGATTGTGATGAGATTCGATTATCCTCATTCACGCGGATCTTGGGAAACATAACAAAAGTTTCAAATTTATCCCAAAATTTCGCACCACGAGGTCGGATCACTGCAGGGCCCGATTTCGGGGTGTGACAATTAGAGATTTGGAGACCTTAGAGATTGGATCTAGAAGTTTTTGGCTTAGGTCTTGGAGATCAAGCTAGTAGAACCCATCTAGGAGGCCAAGGCAAGTGCAATATACACTTATCATGCTCTCTTTTCATTGAGTTCTGTAAACCTATGTTCATTTGATGTATTGATCAGTAGATCTCCTTCTTTCTAAGATCTATTTTGTATTTTATGGCCATTGATGGATGGAAACCCCATTTGAAAGATCAATGGCCCATTTGTGATGGATTGATGATGGATGGAGGTGTTTTCATGTTTGGAAATGATTGTGTATGATATTGGATGGAGATTGATGGATTTGGATGAGAATTTGGATGAAAATGGAAGAAGGCAGAAGCTAGGTATAGACTCTATGTGTACTCGGTCGACTGACACACCTTTCGTGATCGACAGCGAACACTGCAGAATCCCAACCTGGGAGCTGCCTGTCAGGCTGTCTATAATCCCTGTGTACTCGGTCGACCAAAAGACCTCTCGAGGTCGACCGATAACACTGTATCTTGTAACCCATACATGACAGACAGAGCCCTATTAGCTTGTGTCATCGGTCGACCTAGGACCTTTCCCGGTCAACCGACAATACCGCACTCTATAACCCAAATTGTTAGATAGAACCCTACCACTTAGTATTCTCGGTCGACCTAGACCTCATCCACGGTCGACCAAGGACACTATAGATGGTGACTTCCATATCTGTTTCTTTTAGAATTTGATTTCAATTGGGCCCTATTGACCTTTCATTTGGACTGTTATTCATGGACTAAATATGAGTCAAGAGTTGAGCTTAACCTTGATCCATGTAGCCACCTAAAGTAGGGTTTAGAGTTATAAAATGAAACCAATTCAGTGCTTAGAGGCGGTCTTAGATGACATATACCTTTAGAGCACCAAATCATCTATAATTGAGCATCTAAAACCCTTTTGACCACTGACTTGGTGAAGTGGAACCTTCCTCCTAAAAATGTAATATTGACTTACATTGGACCACTTGCTTACTTCCATTTTTATTAATTAATATCGATGCCACATGCTTATGCACTCTTTCCTTACTGTTCATTGTTTACCTTTTTGTTGTAAAACCTGATTGATAAATGGAAATGAGGACCTTGACCTAGGGTTGACCTAGAGGAGACCCTGGATGTGTATGGAGGACATTGACTCGTGTCTTTGGCTAGGCAGGCTATTCTATGGTCCTATGTACAGATAGATGCGGTACCATAGAGTATATAGATTATGTACATGGATTAGGCACCCTATTATGGATGGACTATTTTCTAGATTTTTATATGGATTGGCGTGATGATAAAATATGGTATGGTTGTATGGACATTGTGATGGATGTATTGCTTATATAGATGTAGGTATGGATTGGACCTTCGATACCGAACCTTGTATGGACTCATGAGACCTTGCTCACGCAAGGGTGATGTGATCTTTAAGATGCTAATTAACCACAAGTGAGCGACTTTCTATAGGATACAGTGGCAAATTCAGGTCCCACCCACACGGAGCTAGTTAAAAAGACTTTTAAAATTATGGAAACTCACTAATTAAAGAGTTTGAATTTTTAGAATGAATTAAAGAAAACAAAATAAAACAACTAATTAGAAGAGATAGCAATTGATAAAAGCGATTAGAGCATAGGAATCCAATGAGCATCACCAATTTATTTGTAAAGAAACCCTAACTTGTTCCAATTTCTACTCAAATCAAGAACAAATTAATGTATTGATTTGGAAAATCTGACTTTTAAAGTTCCTTTTAATTATAAAATTGTAAAGTCAAAGACCTACTTCTCTTCTCAAAAGAATAAAAATCATTTAAGCATTACCCATCAAAATTAAGCATAGACCATCAAAGAAACCTAAATTCTAAGTATGGTCTATCAAACCTAACCATGGATAGTCAAAAAAATTTTAATTTTAGAAATCAAGCTTGGAATATTACCTAGGGCACAAAAACAAGCCTACTAATCATTAAACCACATAAACATGGAAACAAGAAAGTTAGGATTACTAAACAAATAAATTAGAGATTACTTGTCTTCATCCTTAGCCCCAATCAGTAAATTTAGCAAGCATTGCAAAGAGGAATACATAATCTGTCATTAGGTGATCTTCATCTTTACAACTTCTCCTTCAATTAATTGCTTGGACAAGGCCCAAAGCTACCTTTAAAAATTAAAATTATGGAGAACTAGAAGAGGGGAGAGAAGAAGAGGGAAGAGATCGAGGAGAGAAGGGGAGTGGATGTCCCACTTGAGGGAGAATAGGCATGGATGTCCCCCCCTATGGTGGCCTCCTTAAATAGTTTTTACACCTCCTCTTTGGCATAAGTTGTTTCCTGCTTGGACTCTCATCTTAGCTTAGCTTCCATGCCAATCTACTATCTTGAGCAAGAATTTCAATTTCAAAAGATTCTTGGCTAAGCTTGGGATCTTGTTGTGAATATTTACATCTTGGGCTCCACCAAAGATCTCCATGTGTCAAAGAGATAGCCTTTCAAAATTTTCAGATTTTATGCTAACATTGTGAACTCCCATGTGGTACGTCCAAGGGGGTGTAGGACCCACTAGTGGACGTCCAAGGCTCCCTTGAAACTCTTCTTTGTTTGTTTCTTTATCTCCTTTCCTCTTTGGCTTAATCTTCCTCTTAATCTAGGTCTCTTGCTTCATAAGTTCGAGTATTTTTCAAATCTCTTTGGAGTGCTTTCTGATGATGCCAAAATTATCAGTTTCGGACACCCCCGGTCAAGTAATAAATGTAGTAGTAAATAAGGTCAATAAATGAGAGACAGAAAGGGGATTTATAGTGGTTCGGTCTGTGTGACCTACGTCCACTTCATAAAGGCTGAGATGGCCTGGTGATCTTTGATGAGCTTAAGAGGTTACAAGCTTAGGAAACAGTGAAAAGAAATTAATTACCCCTCAAGTGATGAGAGGGCTCTCCTATTTGTAGTCTTTCCCTAACAGATGGGGACGACTTTAATGCAATGTCTCTTTGGAGCCTTAAGCTGCCCTCGAGGGACGAGGTAGGTGGAGGCAGATAAGATCTTCTCCGCACGAACTGGTAAAAGTGGGTGAGGAGAGGACTTCTTCCGAAGCGACGTGGTATCCTTGACGTGGCGAGGCTTCGTGAAGCAAGCCTCGGATCTCAACGGACTAAACAGCTGACGGATCGAGTTCTTTGGCCTGACCTATCATCCTGGAATGGGTCACTTGGGCTTGGATCGGATCACCTGGACCTGACTCACCATCACGATTCGGGTCACTTGGGCCTGACTCGTCATTTGCCCCTCAATGCCCCGTGCCCAAATAATTTTTTGAAAGGGGGCATTGGTAAATTCCAATCTTTTCTCCCTACAAAATTTTTCTCTTTCCTGGTTTTAATTCTGTTTGTTTCTGTAGATAAGTATCTGGGAGAGTCCTCATGGCTTAGACTACTCCAAAGTCCAGGCTATAAAAACTATCCCTTGCTTCAACTCAAGCCCTAAAGCATTACTTTTCCCAAAGATAAAGAAAGTAACCTCTGCAATGGAATTCTCTAGAGAAGAAAAGCCAATGGGAGAGAAGAAGACGGCAGCAGTGAAGGCTATGGCGCAAGTGGCTCCGACCCGGGCACGCGCCAGGCAGCGAACGATGGTGGATCGGTGCTCAACGCCCACGCGGTCAGCGACGTCGCGGGCGGTAGCACGGGCGACGGTGGTTCTGCCGCGGTGGGTGCCCGCCAGGCTGCTGGCACCACTGCACTGGGCAAGGACGATACTGCTGCACTGCAGGGTGGCGACATCGCGGGCGGTGGTTCTGCTGCGGTGGGCGCCCGCCAGGCTGCGGGCGCCCCTGCGCTGTTGGGCGCCCCTGCGCCGGGCGAGGACGGCAGTTCGGCGATGGGCGGCGATGGTCTGGCAGCAAGTGAGGGCAACTCTGCCTCTGTGGGCGGCGGTGGCCTGGCAGCGGGCAGCGATGGCCATCCAGCGGGCGGCGAGTCTGCGCTGGATGCGCTGCCGGGCGAGGGTGGCAGCTGTGTGTGAAAGAAACTGCGACTCGGATCTGAACATTATAGGGGAAGACGTTCATGGCTGATTTGTAACATGACAGATTTTTAAAAATCTGATTTGGGCAGCATAAATCAGCCATAGTGATCGCAAAAGAACTCCATGAATTCATGACCAACAAGTGTATAATTAAAGGAGATTCAAGAAGACTATTACCTTGAAGATTTGTCGACTTCAAATCTCTGAAATAATAGATCCAAAGGGCCGAACGCAGACTTGCAATTAGCAAACAACTTGTTGGAATTTTCTATAGTAGAATTGCCTTTGATCTTCTTCTCTATCTCACTTCCAAATCTGATTGGCTAAGATGGTGGGATCTTAATCTAGATCTCTAGATGAGTTTTGAGAACTATTTTCTATGGAAAAATCTCAGACCTTGTGCTCTCATCAATCAAGAAGAGGGCTGGACGTGTGGGACACTTTGTGGCTCTTTCTATGTTGGACGTCTAAGGGGAAGCCTCCTTCCTTTTTATAGAAACTCTTGGAATCCTTTCCTAAAAAAGTCATCTCTTCTAATTCTCATAGATGTCCTAAAAGGAAAGTATAATCTAAAGATTTATTTCCTTTTAGAAACACTCCAATTAGAAAAGGAAACTAAAGGAACATTCCATAAACTTTGGCAATTAGTAGTCCTAGTTGCACAACACTTACTAATTTAAGTTTCTAATCCAAAAAGGAAACTTTCTTATAGGAATACTAATCCAAAGAGGAGTCCAACCTTCCAAGTAGAGAGACCTACTCAAAATTGGAAACCTTACCCATTGAATTCCCATTATGGATGTCCCACATACTAATGCACACCATGGCCCACAAATAATTTATCTAGAATTAAATTCATGTACGCCATCAAAGGCCTATTTGAATTTAAACTCAAAATTATTTTTCCACTAAAATAATTCAACCATATGTCATCTAAACAACTTAGGAAATCATGCCAATCTTGGAAAGTGACTAGAGAAGGGACCAAAAGACATATTTGCCATTGGCTCCCAAAATGACCAAAATGTCCATGCTAAACCCATAGCAACATTAAGACCATTTTAACCTTAACTCATTCCACTAAAGAGTTATGGTTGAACTCCAGGGACAAATATATAATATAGTAAGTTCGTCATAAAATGACAGTTGTCTTTGACCTACTAAGTGTAATGACCTGAATGCCCCTCTATGTAACATCCATAATCAAGTCAGGTTTTCCAATGTACTATCAACCTTCTCGATTACATCTAAACCTTAGAACTTCATATCCTTAACCTAATCATCATCCGGATATCATTCTCTTGGTCTAGGGAGCGACCCACAAGTTCAATATCCATATGGAACATCCATATACTAAGATCTTAGATTTTGATGATCAATCGGATAATTCTAAGGGGACGATTATTCCATCATTAAATGGCATAGATTCTTTATTGCATCTGCACGCCCCAACTGATTAAGTCCGAGTACCCAAAACACAGAGCTGTTGACCCATGAAAAGAATCTCACCCATAGTGAATTAAAGCACAAGAACTTGACTTCGTCAGTTCATCCACAAATGCTCAAGATTGAGAGCACTGGTCACTCAGTAGCATGAGGTGACTTGATCTCTCTCAGTGATAGTACTATTTTAGAGATCACACCTACTATGGTCCTGTTCAATGCATTGCATATGCACTAATGAGATAAATCTGGGAAAGTCCTCCCATGACTTAGGTAAGTCACCCTTAATACAGGAGAGTCTCTCACTATAACTTATATCAAGATAAAGTGCCCAGCTCCATCTCTCAGTTATGAACAAATATGTTGTTTCCAGTGTCCATGAATTAGATCTATCTGTGTGTAGACACTACACACCTAATTCATTTACTAGAAACAATGGGCCTTACACAACCATACATATACATGTTTAAGCAGAAAAAAGTCATTCCATTAAATAACCAGTAAATATCCAGTAACAAAAGATGAGAGTGCATCTAGTGGGCTTTAGGGCATACGCTAACCCCAACAAACTCCCACTTGCACTAAAGATCACTACTTCCTAACCTAAAACCATAGACTCAACATGAGAAGTAAAGACTTTCTCAGTAAGAGTCTTAGTGAATGGGTCAGCTAAGTTATTCACCGAAGCAATATGCTCCACCACTATTTCTCCATCCTGAATGAATTCCCGGATCAAGTGGTACTTTCTCTGAATGTGCTTGCCTTTCTTGTTATTCTTGGACTCTTTGCACTGTGCTACAGTACCAGTGTTATCGCAGTACATGACAATCGGTTTATGCACTGCAGGAACAACTCCCAATTCCAATAGGAATTTTCTGAGCCATACTGCTTCCTTCACAGCTTCCGATGCCGCCACATACTCTGCTTTCATGGTAGAATCAGCAGTTCAAGATTGCTTGACACTTCTCCATGATATAGCCCCTCCTGACAGAGTAAAGACATATCCTGAAGTAGACTTTCTAGCATCTCTATCAGATTGGAAATCTGAGTCTGTATATGCCAAAGGCGTTAGATCATCTGCTCGAAAGGTTAGCATATAATCTTTCATTCTCCAAAGATACTTGAATATATGCTTAACAGCTGTCCAATGCATAGGTCCAGGGTTTGACTGATATCTGCTAACCATGCCAACGGCAAAGCAAATATCTGGTCTAGTACATAACATTGCATACATGAGACTTCCAACAGCGGATGCATACGGAACTCTCCTCATGTTCTCTATCTCTTCAGATGTCTTTGGACATTGATCTCGAGACAGTGGTACTCCATGTCTAGAAGGGAGGAGGCCCTTCTTGGAGTCATGCATGTTAAACTTGACCAATATCTTCTCAATGTATGAAGATTGGGATAGGGCTAACATCTTATTCTTGCGATCACGCAAAAGCTTGATCCCTAAGATATAGCTAGCCTCACCCAAATCCTTCATCTAAAATTGAGAGGATAACCAAACCTTTGTGGATGACAATATACCTACATCATTTCCAATGAGCAATATGTCATCTACATACAGAATCAAAAATGCAACTGCTTTACCACTTCCTTTCTTATACACACATGGTTCATCAATATTTTGATCAAAGGCAAAAGATTTGACTGCCTGATTAAACTTGATGTTCCATGCTCTAGATGCTTGCTTAAGTCCATAAATGGACTTCTTAAGTTTACAAACCATGTTATCTTGGCCACTAGCAATGAAACCCTCTGGTTGCATCATATAGATGCATTCGTCAAGACTTCCATTAAGAAAAGCTGTCTTGACATCCATCTGCCATATCTCGTAGTCATAATGACAAGCGATGGCCAAGAGAATCCTTATGGACTTAAGCATAGCCACTGGTGAAAAGGTTTTCTCATAATCGATACCCTCTTTCTGAGTATATCCTTTCACCACCAGTCTTGTTTTGAAGGTTTCCACCTTCCGATCCACTCCTCTCTTCCTCTTGTAGATCCACTTGCACCCTATGGGTTTAATCCCTTCCGGTGCATCTACAAGTTCCCAGACTTGATTGGAATACAAAGAATCCATTTCAGATTTCATCGCTTGCTGCCACATGTCAGCATCTATATCCGTTACTGCTTCATCATAACTAGTAGGATCCTCAACCAGATCTTCAGAGTCTGTCTTAAAAGACACTCCTAGATATCTTTCTGGCTGTCTAGAAATTCTCCCACTACGACGAGGCTCCGGAGTGTTAAAAGGAGTATCTTGTTCATCTACTATAAGATCTCTGTCCCGCTTTTATTATTTTTTAAATATTTTATTATATTTTAATTAGAATATTAGTATTATTTTAATTGAATGTATTTTAGTTATTTAAGTGGTTAGGATTAAGTGGATTAAATGTGTAGATTGGTGAGTTGGGTTAATGGGTAGATGACCTGACCCGTAGTTTTGACCCAATAACTTAAGCCCATTAACCTAATTCCTATTTTAAACGCTCATCCTTATCTCTTCTCACCAATCTCTGTAACTCCTCCCGGTTCTTCTTCCTCGTCTTCTTCCTCTTTTAACTTCCCAAACCTCTGCAACTTTAGGATCCAGCCATCAGAATCAAGATCTGAGGATACCATCATTTCTGGTTCAACTTTCTTATCTCAGGTAACCTTCTCCTCAAACCATTAGGAGTAAATCTGTACTCTTAGGTTATCTTCTTATTCTTTCCAATGTTAGGTTTTGGATAGGAATAACATATATCTGATCACCTTGGCATTTCTATCCCATCTCTTATGTCAGATTGGCGATAGGATTGTGATCGAGCGCCCCGGTAATCTCGGATTGGGTATTGGTTAGGATATGTTGCTTTTTCTTCAAATCCCGGTGAAAGGCAAGTACTTAACCATAATTTATAAATTTAATGCTTGTGTTTCTCGTTGATTCTAGTGTTAGATGCATGTAGAAACCCATTTTTATGCCCTAAGGTTTGATTTACTCTACTTTCTTTTATTTAATCTTGATGTGGGCCGTGGGGAGATATGATAAGATCCGGTCCGTTCCTGTAGCCAAACACGGCGGGCGACCTTGGAGAATACACCCATCTTGGGTTCTTAATAAGTGGGGCCCACTATCCATACACCCCTTGTAGAACCTGACGTGTAGCCTTCTCATTCCATGAATGGGTTCTGTAATGAAGTGGGCATGCAGGGAGGTTATGACTTGTATGGGTATTGAAATGAAATAAAGGAGGGAGAGTACAGATGACCTGATGATGCAATCCCATTGACATTGACTTTGGTTAGAAATAAAGAAGGGAGAATGGTGATGACCTGGATTTGTTTTGGGATAAGGAACCATGTAACTTTTAGTACAATGGGGGTGTTTATTATCTTATCCACTATGATATTAAAATTAGAAAAAATAGCTCATTGTAGTTTTAATGAAACCAAATTAGACCCTTGGGTCTATTTTATAAAGACTTGAGATTGGAAAATATTATAAATGGAATTCTTAGGTTTTCTAAAATTATACATTAAGGTTATTATTTGCTAATTAATATTTAAATGATATCTTTGATTTTAATGTGTTAGATTTATACTTTTGAACTTTATTAAATGGATCATTGGACCTGAGTAAATACCGTCCGGGCAAACAATATCTTACTAACGTGGGGTTTAATACTTCGTATAACCTCGGGGAAATCCTAGTGGATTCGAGCTCGACCCATCTTTATTGGAAAACCCTTAATTGGGTCTATGCACCATTGATCGAGAAAGGATGTGTTGACCTTTTATCTATTTAGAGATTCCTATGGTTATTAGGTATGAGACCTTATGTTTGACTGTAGGATTGGCTTGTGGTTATTCTTTGACCTTCGGGTTTGCATACATGATTGAGATTGATGTTGGTCTATTAGATGCATACCCTATATTGATTGGATATGGACCGTGATGTGGCTTGGCAATCGATTGAGAAATTATAGAGGTTTATTCGAATGATTTATCGATATTGATTGTGGATTATTGTGCAGCCAGCCCTTCACTTTGACTTAGGTTTCTATGTCAGAGCATTACAGATCACTAGGTTTATTCTATTATGATATGTATATATATGTACATCGATTGGGTCATAATTGAACGACTGCAGTTGTAATTGGACGGCTGATCACCGATGTGAACGGACACTGTAATATCCGCATTGATTGTTTGACCGGTATTCCGGATTATCGATCGGTTTATGACCGCCGACGTGATTTAGATAGTTAGGGCTGACCACCCAAAGTAGTGGCATTGCTTCTGTGTGATTATTGTGTTGCTCTATTGTGTAGATTGGATTTAGGTTATACGTTCTTTTCATCGTTATCATATTGTTATTCTCTTATGATTATTACATGTCATTACTCACATTGATCTTGTATTTTAATTATAAATTATGCTTTTGTACTTGCTATTTTCTTTGTTTATTGGTGCATAGGTACCAATCCCTATCCTACTGAGGAGACGGAGGAGGATCTAACGTTTCAAGCGTTTGAGCCAACTGACGAACCCGAGTGGAATGCCGGAGACAGTTTTGGAGCTGTCTGAGCCGGCATGAGAGTGAACGTCATCTTAGCAATTCCTTAGATGAACTTTCTTTAATGATAAACCTTTCCTTAGTAATTTTTTTATTCATTCTGCAACTTTAATTATTAATATTTATTTGATTTTCGTGTTGGATCTTATTTACGGTCATTGAATACCAATTGAATGAAGCTTCCGTTGCATTTAATGAAATTTTATTTGGACTCACCACGGTTTGTGATGTTATGTGGGTCCACTTTTGGAAGCTTGTGTTGTATTAAACACAGGAATTTGAATTTGTTTTAATTTTTCACGTTTTTCCCCAATTCTTATTTTAGGGACGTGACAGTTGGTATCAGAGCCAGCACGATCTTCGGAATAAAAAAATGGACAGAAACAATAGGACATGATGAGGATTACGATTTTCGTTAGACAGACTTTAAAGTGCTAACTGTAAAGTCTATAGAATTGTTTGTTAGCTTGTTTTATAGGATCTAAACCATCTTTATTCTATTGCAGTTCATGGCCCAACGTAATACAAGATCTCAGGACAAAGAACCTGGGAATGGATCAAACAATTCAGACGAGCATTTTAATCAGCTGTTGCAAGCTTTTATGCAATCGCAGACTACTCAGAAGGAGCAACAAAAAGCAGCTGAGGCTGAACGAGCTGCAGAGAAGCAACAAGAAAGAGAAGAGAGAGCTGCTGAGCGAGCACAAGCAGATCACGATAGAGCAACATTTCAGGCTCAGATCATAGTATTAACGGACAGAGCAGCCCAGCCAGTACAAGTGGTCATGCCTCCAAAGGAAGTAGATCCAAATGACCTCTACGAGAAATTTAGGAAGAGGGTTCCTCTTGAGTTTCATGGGTCAGAAGATCCAATGGCAGCAGATGACTTTATAGAGCAGTTGGAACAGATCTTTGCAGTTTTCCGCTGTACTCAGAAGCAGCGAGTGAATTTGGCAGCTTACATGTTTAGAGGAATAGCTCTTCAATGGTGGAATTCGGTGAAGATGGTAGTACAAGCTGATGCAGTGGCTGAAGAGATTTCATGGGAAACATTCACTAAGGAGTTCATGGATAAGTTTATTCCCAAGTATGTCAAGGACCAGTGGAAGAGAGATTTCCAAAATTTGGTGCAAGGTGACATGTCAGTACAGCAGTATGAGCAGTAGTTCACCAGATTGGCTAAGTATGCTCCTACACTAGTCGTTCTTGAGGAAGAGAAAATCAGGCGTTTTCTTGATGGGTTATCAGCTGATATCTATATGATGATTGGAGACAATCAACGCCCGACATTCCAAGAGATGGTAAAGAGTGCATATTGGGCTGAGGGTGCACTAAGGAAGAAGTCAGCAGAAAGACAGGCCAAATTTCAGCAACATCAGTTAAATCAGTCTTCTAGCCAAGGCAACCCGAAGAAACCCAAGTTTCAAAGTCAACCCTCGGTTAGTCATAACCAACAGTGTGAACGATGTGGTAGGAGGAATCACACAACAGAGCAGTGTTATAGAGAGACTGGAGCATGTCTTCACTGTGGGCAGCATGGACATAGAGTCCGAGATTGTCCTAAAAATAACGGTCTGATGATGACATCTCAAGCAGTTGGACCTAATGCGCCTTCACAGCAGCATTGGAGGACAGCACCTCAGCAGGGACCACAGCAAACAGGTCAGCAGTTTCCTCGGGCGCAGCAGCAACAACAACAATTTAGGGCTCCTCAGAATCAACAGTTTAGGGGACAAGCTCCACAGCAGCAGAGGCAACTTCAGGGTCAACAGAGACCACTTGGGCCAGCGCAAGGATAACATAACCAACCACAGCAGGGCATGATGTATGCTTTTACCCATGAGAATGCAAATGCTTCGGCGGGCAGCGTGGAAGGTACCATTCTAATCTCAGTGAAGAAACAGTACCCGTTTCACTTTCCAGAGTAATATTAGTTATTTGGAGGACCAAATATCCTAAGGGGGGGAGAATGTAAGATCTCTGTCCCGCTTTTATTATTTTTTAAATATTTTATTATATTTTAATTAGAATATTAGTATTATTTTAATTGAATGTATTTTAGTTATTTAAGTGGTTAGGGTTAAGTGGATTAAATGCGTAAATTGGTGAGTTGGGTTAATGGGTAGATGACCTGACCCGTAGTTTTGACCCAATAACTTAAGCCCATTAACCTAATTCCTATTTTAAACGCTCGTCCTTATCTCTTCTCACTAATCTCTGCAACTCCTCCCGGTTCTTCTTCCTCGTCTTCTTCCTCTTTCAACTTCCCAAACCTCTGCAACTTTAGGATCCAGCCATCAGAATCAAGATCTGAGGATACCATCATTCCTGGTTCAACTTTCTTATCTCAGGTAACCTTCTCCTCAAACCATTAGGAGTAAATCTGTACTCTTAGGTTATCTTCTTATTCTTTCCAATGTTAGGTTTTGGATAGGAATAACATAGATTTGATCACCTTGGCATTTCTATCCCATCTCTTATGTCAGATTGGCGATAGGATTGTGATCGAGCGCCCCGGTAATCTCGGATTGGGTATTGGTTAGGATCTGTTGCTTTTTCTTCAAATCCCGGTGAAAGGCAAGTACTTAACCATAATTTATAAATTTAATGCTTGTGTTTCTCATTGATTCTAGTGTTAGATGCATGTAGAAACCCATTTTTATGCCCTAAGGTTTGATTTACTCTACTTTCTTTTATTTAATCTTGATGTGGGCCGTGGGGAGATATGATAAGATCCGGTCCGTTCCTGTAGCCAAACACGGCAGGCGACCTTGGAGAATACACCCATCTTGGGTTCTTAATAAGTGGGGCCCACTATCCATACACCCCTTGTAGAACCTGACGTGTAGCCTTCTCATTCCATGAATGGGTTCTGTAATGAAGTGGGCATGCAGGGAGGTTATGACTTGTATGGGTATTGAAATGAAATAAAGGAGGGAGAGTACAGATGACCTGATGATGCAATCCCATTGACATTGACTTTGGTTAGAAATAAAGAAGGGAGAATGGTGATGACCTGGATTTGTTTTGGGATAAGGAACCATGTAACTTTTAGTACAATGGGGGTGTTTATTATCTTATCCACTATGATATTAAAATTAGAAAAAATAGCTCATTGTAGTTTTAATGAAACCAAATTAGACCCTTGGGTCTATTTTATAAAGACTTGAGATTGGAAAATATTATAAATGGAATTCTTAGGTTTTTTAAAATTATACATTAAGGTTATTATTTGCTAATTAATATTTAAATGATATCTTTGATTTTAATGTGTTAGATTTATACTTTTGAACTTTATTAAATGGATCATTGGACCTGAGTAAATACCGTCCGGGCAATGGTATCTTACTAATGTGGGGTGTAATACTTCGTATAACCTCGGGGAAATCCTAGTGGATTCGAGCTCGACCCATCTTTATTGGAAAACCCTTAATTGGGTCTATGCACCATTGATCGAGAAAGGATGTGTTGACATTTTATCTATTTAGAGATTCCTATGGTTATTAGGTATGAGACCTTATGTTTGACTGTAGGATTGGCTTGTGGTTATTCTTTAACCTTCGGGTTTGCATACATGATTGAGATTGATGTTGGTCTATTAGCTGCATACCCTATATTGATTGGATATGGACCGTGATGTGGCTTGGCAATCGATTGAGAAATTGTAGAGGTTTATTCGAATGATTTATCGATATTGATTGTGGATTATTGTGCAGCCAGCCCTTCACTTTGACTTAGGTTTCTATGTCAGAGCATTACAGATCACTAGGTTTATTCTATTATGATATGTATATATATGTACATCGATTGGGTCATAATTGAATGACTGCAGTTGTAATTGGACGGCTGATCACCGATGTGAACGGACACTGTAATATCCGCATTGATTGTTTGACCGGTATTCCGGATTATCGATCGGTTTATGACCGCCGATGTGATTTAGATAGTTAGGGTTGACCACCCAAAGTAGTGGCATTGCTTCTGTGTGATTATTGTGTTGCTCTATTGTGTAGATTGGATTTAGGTTATACGTTCTTTTCATCGTTGTCATATTGTTATTCTCTTATGATTATTACATGTCATTACTCATATTGATCTTGTGTTTTAATTATAAATTATGCTTTCGTACTTGCTATTTACTTTGTTTATTGGTGCATAGGTACCAATCCCTATCCTACTGAGGAGACGGAGGAGGATTAAGCATTTCAAGCGTTTGAGCCAACTGACGAACCCGAGTGGAATGCCGGAGACGGTTTTGGAGCCGTCTGAGCCTGCATGAGAGTGAACGTCATCTTAGCAATTCCTTAGATGAACTTTCTTTAATAATAAACCTTTCCTTAGTAATTGTTTTATTCATTCTGCAACTTTAATTATTAATGTTTATTTGACTTTCATGTTGGATCTTATTTACGGTCATTGAATACCAATTGAATGAAGCTTCCGTTGCATTTAATGAAATTTTATTTGGACTCACCACGGTTTGTGATGTTATGTGGGTCCACTTTTGGAAGCTTGTGTTCTATTAAACACAGGAATTTGAATTTGTTTTAATTTTTCACGTTTTTCCCCAATTCTTATTTTGGGGACGTGACATCTACCGCCTCAGGATCTGGTACAGATGTTATAGGAGATCCCGGAAGAATCTCCTCAAGGGTTTCTTTACAACTAAGCTCTTGGTGCATCATACAACCATCCTCCAAGTACCTAGCATGAGTGTTGATAAGCACTTTTTGCTCCTTTGGATGATAAAAGATGCCACCTCTCGTTCCCTTAGGATACCCAATGAAGTAGCACATTTCCGATCTGGGTTCCAGCTTGGTAGCTTTATCATTCAGTACATAGGCCGGACAACCCCAAATGTGGATATGTCTTAAACTAGGTTTTCGACCTGTCCATATTTCTTACAGTGTCCTAGGTACTGATTTAGAAGGTACCAGATTTAAAATGCATGCTGCTGCTTCTAGGGCATATCCCCAAAAAGATATAGGTAGGGTTGCATGACTCATCATGGACCTTACCATATCAAGAATGTTGGAGTTCGAGATGCTATGAAGAGTAAGCTTGTGTTGTAATTATTGTCAAACACTTTGTCAAATCAGTATGGTGAAGATCAGCTAGGACAAAGAAGAAAAAAGGTAACATTGCAGCATTGTTTGTAACACCATCTCAGTCAAATATATTCCTCATCAGCACCAAATCAGCAAGTAGTGTCAAAATGTCTGATGAGTAGATCAGAGTAACATCTGTACTCAGTTATGCAGTGACAGGTGGTATAAATGAGAGACCACAATGTTTAACAAGGTGAGTTGCATATACTCGATCAATTTATGACAGATGGCATAACTTAGTTACTTATCAAAGTGAAAGAGTTACATCTGTACTCAGTCATGCAGTGACAGGTGGTATAAATCAGATACCACAATGTTTAATAAGATGAGTTGCATGTACTCGATTCTCTATGACAGATGGCAGAGCTCAGATGTTTGTCAAGATGAACTGCAAAGATTGAAAGGCAGCACAATCTCAGGAAATATAGTTTCATTCAGAAAGCTATACCACGAAAAATCTGAAGATGCAATTTCGTTCAGGTAAAAATGCACAGAATCAGGGAATATAATTTGATTCAGGAAAATGTGCAGAGAATCAGGAAATGGAGTTGCAATGCTGTTAAGAGCCTCCTATTTCTCACAAGTATGAGTTATCATGTAAACTGAAAAAAAAACTGAGATTGCTGAATCTTCTATAAGCATATCTTAGGAGAAATAAGTTTGGTGTGAGATTATTGAAAGAAAGAGAAGTACTAGAGTGAAGAAGAAAACGAGGTACTGCAAGTGCAATCTTTCGAACAAGAAGAGAAATCAAGAATAGTTGCTGCAAGTGTCATTTTTCGAACAAGAAGAGATCTATTCAAAATGATGTCTATCTTCTCCAGATAAGTGTCTCTTTGTTTTGTTATTCAATTTCATATCTGTAAGGTGGTTGAAAGAGAGACTGTAGTGAAAAATTCTGTAACCAATTCTTTCGTTTTCATTGTAAACACCAGTGGGTGCTGGTGGTGAGATGATAGTGGGTGCTATCTAAAACAGGGGTGATGTTCCTTGTCATTGGTGTGGCTAAATCTGTGCAATAAATTCAGACAAGTCTCGGTTTGGTGACCGAACTGTCTTTGCACTGTGGACGTAGCCTTCGGGTGAACCACGTTACATATTGTGTTCTGTGTTTGGTTAATTTCTCTCAAAGTATATATTTAAGACTTGCACAATTGAACCAAATATTTTAGGACTCACTGATTCACCCCCCCCCCCTCTCAGTGATTCTGTGATTCAACAATTGGTATCAGAGCAAGGTTCCTCTAACAAGCTTTAACAAGCTGAGGGTGATCTTTGTTTGAATCACATGGCATCTAATACTGGGAACAACAAGGCATCTTTGTTTGATGGGACTAACTACTCTTTTTGGAAATTAAGAATGCATGCCTACATCAAGTCCTTAGGTTATGATGTCTAGGAGGCTGTCAGAGTTGGGTACAACTCATCAGTGACACCAACTGATGCTACCATGAAGAAGGCAGCAGACAATGACTCCAAGGCGCAGAATGCTCTGTTCAGTGGTCTTATAGACAGTGAGTTGGTAAAAGTGATGACATGTAAAACTGCTAAAGAGGTATGGGACAAATTACAAAGCATCCATGAAGGAGATGACAAAATCAAGGAGGCAAAGCTTCAGACTCATCGTGCACAATTTGAGTCACTTCGTATGGAGGAAAGTGAGAATGTTGATTCTTACATGCAGAGAGTCAATGAAGTCATCAATGCCATTCGAGGACTGGGGGTGCAGATTAAAGAACCAGTTATCGTCAAGAAGATTTTGAGATCGCTCCAACTTCGGTTTGATTCAAAAGTCTCTGCCATTGAAGAAGGCAAGGACCTGAACACGTTCACCATGGATGAATTGCATGGTTCTCTCACAGCCTATGAAATGCGCACATGCAAGACATCTTCATCTGATAGAGAAACATCATTTAAGGTAATGAAGAAAGTAAAGGATGATGATCTAGATGATAATTCTGATAATGAGCTTGAGGCTCAATTAGTCAGAAGATTGAAGAAGAGCAGTAATGGAAAGTACAAAGGGAAATTACCTTTCAAGTGCTTCAACTGTGGTGGTGTTGGTCATTTTGCTGCAAAGTGTCCATTCAAGGAAACTGATGAAGAAGACTATCATACTGATAAAATTAAGAGGAAGCAGAGGTTTAGTAAGGTAGGAAAGGCGAAAAGCTTTACCAGCCATTACACCAACGAAGCATCTGAAAGCTCAGAAGATAATGATTCAGCTGAATCAAATGAAGCTCTTTTCATGGTCACTGTTGAAGAGGAGGAAGGACTGGAGGCTGATAATGATGAGGCTGAGATCAATCTTGAAGAGGAACTTCTTGCAGCACTTAAGGAGTTAAGTGTGCAGCGAAAATCTAGTAAGCAAACTCTAAAACTTCTCCATAGTGCTGAAAGTTATATAATTTCTTTAAAGACTCAAGTAGAAGAATTTAAGAGAATCATTGAAGTTTTAGAAAATCAAGTTAGTACTAAAACTGAGGAGGTTGTAAAACTTGAGAATGAGATCCTTGGAGCAAAAGCTGAGAATATAAACACATATCAACAGCTCAAGGAACTTCAAGCTATAAATGGATAAAGGAAACTAACTGAACTACTGAAGGTTCAAAGATCTACCAATATTAAGTTTGGTTTAGGTTTTGATGCTGGAGAAAACTCTATGGCTGCACCTTCTAAGCAAACTGCTGTATACACTGATGCTATGAAATTTGCTGCACCTTCTAAGTTTGTGAAGAGCAACACTCAGCCTAAGGAAGAGTCCATTCATATGAGAAAGGTAATGAAGACTAACCAGCCACAAAGAAGATTCAGGTTTTATGGATACTGTTATCATTGTAATAAACTTGGACATAAAATTGCTGAATGTAGACTTCATACTAAACCTAGTAACATTGTGACTAGGAATCCTTTCTCAGTCCTACATAACCAAAACATTGAGTGCTATAAGTGTTATAACTTTGGTCACTTGGCTAGAGATTGTAGATTGTAGATTGCATATTGTTAACCAATTTCAGGCTGGAAGGGAACACAATCTTGTCAAGGTTTGGAAAATAAAGAAAGCTGCAACAAGAACTAAGGAATCTCTCATTGTACAAACTGCCTTCAATGCACAAAAGAAGGCTGAACCATGGATTCTTGACAGTGGCTGTTCAAGCCATATGACAGGTGACAAAACCAAATTCACAAAGTTACAACAGTTTGAGGGAGGCTTTGTTAAATTCGGCAACAATGATGGGGCAAAAATCTGTGGCAAAGGTACTGTTCAGCTGAAAGGAGGCAAAATTCATTCTGAAGAAGTGTTGTATGTGTCTGGTCTTAGGCACAATCTATTGAGTGTAAGTCAAGTTTGTGATAAAGGTCATGAAGTCATCTTCACAAAAAATGGGTTTATTATCAAGAAGTGTAGCAATGGTAAAACACTGGCTATAGGATCAAGAACAACAGGTAATCTCTACACTCTATCTGATGGGTTGGACAAATCATGTTTAATGAGTCAGGCTGAGGAGAGTTGGCTATGGCACAAACGTTTAGGACATCTAAACTTTGACAACATATCTAAATTGTTTGCTACAAAGGCAGTGAGAAATTTTCCAAAAGTTAGCAAACCTGCCAATTCAATATGTGATTCATGTCAAAAAGGCAAGCAAACAAGAATTACCTACAAAACAAAGGAGTACCACACATCCAAGCCTCTAGAGCTTGTGCACACTGATCTCTGTGGACCAATGCGAACTCAAAGCACAAACGGAGATGAATATTTTATGCTTTGTATTGATGATTATACTCGCATGACATGGGTTTTATTTTTAAAACATAAACATCAAGCACTTGATCGGTTCAAAGTGTTTAAAGCACAGGTTGAAAACATGCTAGGAAAACGGATCAAGAAGTTAAGGTCTGATCGTGGAGGCGAATTCACATCTGAAGAATTCAACAAATTCACTGAGCATCATGGTATTCAAAGGCAATATTCAGCTCCTAGAACTCCACAGCAGAATGGAGTTGTTGAACGCAAGAATCGCACAGTGCATGAAATGGCACGTACCATGTTGGTTGAGAGCAAACTGGCTGATAAATATTGGAAGGAAGCAGTTCATACAGCTGTGTATATACAGAATCACTGCATGATTAGACGATTAGAAGAAAAGACTCCATATGAACTGTGGTTTGGGAGAGCAGCGTCAGTCAAGCACTTCAAGATATTCGGCAGCAAATGTTTCATCAAACGACTTGAACAGAATCAAGGAAAATTTGATGACAGAGCTGATGAAGGTATATTTCTGGGTTATTCCTCAACTAGCAAGGCATATAGATGTCTTAATAAAAGGACCAGAAAAATCATAGAAAGTGCTGATGTTAGGATGGATGAACAATATGAACCTATGAATGTAACTCATAATGATGGTCCAGTTTATGAGGACTTGAGTGAGACTGATGATGAAATGACAGAATCGCATGATTCTGAGAAATCAAAGGATGACACAGAAGATGTTATTCTTAGAAAGTATAACACTTGGGTCGAACAACATCCTAAGGATCAAATAATTGGAAATCCTAAGGCTGGTGTTCAAACTCGAAATAGTGTAGTAAACACTTTTTCACTGGTATCAATGATTGAAGCCAAGACTGTGGCTGAAGCAAGCCTTGATGACAATTGGTATCAGAGTGTTTCTTTCTTGGTCTTCAAGTGCATCAATTGAAGCATGGCATTTTTATATCACAGTTAAAATACATTAAAGAGATGCTGAAACGGTTCAACATGGAAGACAGCAAGCAGGTCAGCACGCCTATGTCCACAAATACAAAGCTAAGTAAAGATGATAAGGCTCCATCTGTTGATCACACTACTTTCAGATCCATGATTGGAAGCTTACTCTACTTAACTGCTACAAGACCCGACATTCTTCAGGCAGTCTGTATGGTGGCTCGTTTTCAGTCTTCACCAACAACAGATCACCTTACAGCAGTAAAAAGGATATTTCGATATCTCAAGGTCACCATGGAGCTTGGATATGGTATCCAAAAGGTAAATCCTTCAATCTTATGGCATATTCTGATGCTGATTGGGCTGGCTGTGTAGATGATCGCAAGAGCACCAGTGGCAGTGCATTTTATCTCGGTGACAGATTGGTTGCTTGGCACAGTAAGAAGCAAGATTCTGTATCTCTTTCTACAGCTGAAGCCGAGTACACCGCAGCAGCCACTTGTTGTACACAAGTGCTCTGGATGCGGCAGATGCTCTCTAATCTTGGTGTTTAGACGAACGATCCTACGTCCATTTTCTGTGACAACACCAGTGTCATTCATATCTCTAAAAATCCAGTTCAGCATTCTCGCACAAAACATGTTGCAACACGCTATCACTTTCTCAAAGAAAAGGTTGCTGATGGTGCGGTCAAATTGGACTATATTCCGACCACTGAACAAGTCGCTGATATCTTCACCAAGCCTCTACCAAAGGAAGTTTTCGAGTATCTTCGCAAGAAATTGGGAGTCACTACATATCCCAAGACTTAGCTCATTTTTTTTATCAGTCCCCCTTTGGATTTCTTGTCACAGGGGGAGAAAGTGTCACATGTTAATACAAGTTCAAGGGACAATTTGGCATGAAGACAGGGGGAGTATATAATACCATGAAGACACACTTTTGTAAATCTCAAGCCTGCAAGAATTGTGAAAGACAACATGTTCCAAGTGTTGCCAATAATTCCAAAGGGGGAGATTGTTGGAGTTCGAGATGCTATGAAGAGTAAGCTTGTGTTGTAATTATTGTCAAACACTTTGTCAAATCAGTATGGTGAAGATCAGCTAGGACAAAGAAGAAAAAAGGTAACATTGCAGCATTGTTTGTAACACCATCTCAGTCAAATATATTCCTCATCAGCACCAAATCAGCAAGTAGTGTCAAAATGTCTGATGAGTAGATCAGAGTAACATCTGTACTCAGTTATGCAGTGACAGGTGGTATAAATGAGAGACCACAATGTTTAACAAGGTGAGTTGCATATACTCGATCAATTTATGACAGATGGCATAACTTAGTTACTTATCAAAGTGAAAGAGTTACATCTGTACTCAGTCATGCAGTGACAGGTGGTATAAATCAGATACCACAATGTTTAATAAGATGAGTTGCATGTACTCGATTCTCTATGACAGATGGCAGAGCTCAGATGTTTATCAAGATGAACTGCAAAGATTGAAAGGCAGCACAATCTCAGGAAATATAGTTTCATTCAGAAAGCTATACCACGAAAAATCTGAAGATGCAATTTCGTTCAGGTAAAAATGCACAGAATCAGGGAATATAATTTGATTCAGGAAAATGTGCAGAGAATCAGGAAATGGAGTTGCAGTGCTGTTAAGAGCCTCCTATTTCTCACAAGTATGAGTTATCATGTAAACTGAAAAAAAAACTGAGATTGCTGAATCTTCTATAAGCATATCTTAGGAGAAATAAGTTTGGTGTGAGATTATTGAAAGAAAGAGAAGTACTAGAGTGAAGAAGAAAAAGAGGTACTGCAAGTGCAATCTTTCGAACAAGAAGAGAAATCAAGAATAGTTGCTGCAAGTGTCATTTTTCGAACAAGAAGAGATCTATTCAAAATGATGTCTATCTTCTCCAGATAAGTGTCTCTTTGTTTTGTTATTCAATTTCATATCTGTAAGGTGGTTGAAAGAGAGACTGTAGTGAAAAATTCTGTAACCAATTCTTTCGTTTTCATTGTAAACACCAGTGGGTGATGGTGGTGAGATGATAGTGGGTGCTATCTAAAACAGGGGTGATGTTCCTTGTCATTGGTGTGGCTAAATCTGTGTAATAAATTCAGACAAGTCTCGGTTTGGTGACCGAACTATCTTTGCACTGTGGACGTAGCCTTCGGGTGAACCACGTTACATATTGTGTTCTGTGTTTGGTTAATTTCTCTCAAAGTATATATTTGAGACTTGCACAATTGAACCAAATATTTTAGGACTCACTGATTCACCCCCCCCCTCTCAGTGATTCTGTGATTCAACAAAGAAGGGTACGGTTTCTTCTCTCCGCTACACCATTTTGCTGGGGTGTACCCGGTGCAGACAACTGAGACACAATCCCATGTTGTGTGAGGTACTCTTTGAACTCACCCAGGAGGTACTCGCCACGTCGATCAGATCGAAGGGCTTTGATATGTTTCCCTAGTTGTAACTCCGCCTCAGCCTTGAATTGCTTGAATTTATCAAACGCCTCAGACTTGCGTCGCATTAAGTACACATATCCATACCTAGAGTAATCATCAGTGAAGGTGATGTAATACTCATACCCTCCTCGAGCTGGTTTGTTCATAGGACCACACACATCAGTGTGAATCAATTCTAACAACTCCTTTGACCTTAGTCCCTTTCTAGAGAATGACCGTTTGGTCATCTTTCCCTCGAGACAAGATTCACACTGAGGAAAATGTTCAAAATCTAATGAGCTCAAAGGCCCATCTTCTACCAACCTCTGAATCCGTTTTAGGTTAATGTGACCCAAATGTAAGTGCCAAAGATATGTGTCATTGATTGAAGATACCTTCCTTTTAAGGGAAGTTGAGTTTTCTTATTGTACATTATGCAGTGTGGGAGCAATAGGATATATAAAATAAGTTGTCATGTATTCTATCGGAACATAAAATATTTCCATCTCTACTGATATCAACACCAGAATGGAAAGAAACTGAATAATTAAATTCAATTAGTCTGGAAACTGAAATTAAATTCTTCCTCATGTCCTGAATATAGAAAACATTATTTAAAACTAATATCCTATCACATGGAAAATGTAAGGTAACAACTCCTACTGCAACTGCCCAAACTTTAGCTCCAGTTCCAACTCTAAAGGCAAACTCTCCTTTCTCAATCTTCTGCATTATCTGAAACCCCTGCAATGAATTGCAGATATGATTAGTGGCTCCTGAGTCTACTATCCATGAATCAGTAGAATCAACCACCAGACAAGTTTCAATGTAGTATGAAAAAGATGTACCTTTCTTAACTGAGGCTAGCAACTTGGGACAATCTTTCTTCCAATGACCTTTGAGGCCACACTTGAAGCATTTTCCTTTGGGCTTTCCATCTGTACCCTTGTCCTTCTTATTACCAGTATTGTCCTTTTTTGTCCTTTTCCCTTATTCTGCTTCTTCTTGAACTTCTTCCCTTTCGGGTTTAGTTTAGAGGAAGACTGGAAAAAGTGAGCTTGGGCTTTGGGCTTCATGATGGCCTCCGCCGCCTGGAGTTCTTTCATTAACTCAGGTAGAGTCATGTCCATCTTGCTCATATTGAAATTGAGCTTGAACTGATTGAAAGAGTCCGACAGAGTTTCAAGAATCATATCAGTTTGGACTCTCTGCATCAATCTCAGCCCCTAGAATCTTAGCTACATTGAAACAATCCATCAGCTTGAGCATATGCTCTCTGACAGGTGTTCCCTCAGCCATCCTAGTATTCATGATAGTCCTTATAGTAGCTTGCCTAGTTGGCCTGCTTTTGTCTGCGAACATCTCAGACAAGGACATCATGATTTCATAGGCTGTGTCCATTTGCTCGTGCTGTGTTTGCAACACGTTGGACATGGAAGCGAGCATGTAGCATTTAGCCATGCTATTCGCTTTCTTCCATTTCCTCTCAGCCTCTAACTGGTCATTAGTAGAATTAGCATCAATATCAGGACAAGTTTCCAACAAGACATACTTGTACTCCTCAGCAGTGAGTACTATGTTAAGATTTCTCTTCCAATCTACGTAGTTAGGTCCAGTCAGTTTGTTCTCACGAAGAATGTACATCAACGGACTAAAAGAATCTTTACCCATCTCTCTCTGGATATGAAACGGTTTATAATTAGACAGGCAGTATATATGTAATATGCATATGGTGCTTGTTATAAAAGGAAAAATGAAGCACAAAACTTTTTACATTATCTAACCCCAATCATAATGTATCAGTGTTTCAACCTCCTCATAGACCCTCCATCGAAGGGATGGCCGAGCCTACAGTCACGTTGAATTAAGGTATGCTTATTTGGATTATCACTATCTGGATACACATATCCAGTGGTAGTCCAATCACTGATTGGTTTGGCCTCATATGACAAATAACCCTTAACTCCTAGGGAGAGGTCATTACCGTCTTATGTCAAGTGTTTTACCATCTCTTATAAAATTTCCCAGAATGTCTATGACTTAAGTCCTCCGAAGGGAAGTGACTTTTATCCATTCTAGAAGTGAACTTTAGTAAAGAGCTCCACCGAAGGGATGGCCGCTCCCACCAACACTTCATTGACATTCTATAGAAGTGATCTTTAGTAAAGAACTCCACCGAAGGGATGGCCGCTCCTACTAACACCTCATTACGAATATTCACATTAGTTCACCCATTAACCCATCAAAGCGGTCTTTAGTAAAGAACTCCACCAAAGGGGTGGCCGCTCCTACTAACACCTTAATGAGATAACATGAACCGAAAATGGAAGGCCGTGGGGTCTTTCCAAAACCCCTCTCCCACTTGATTATTTATCACTAGGGTTTATACTTTTTGACCTTTACATTGTTTACTCAAAAGCTCTTTTAAATCTAGCAAACTTAGTTAATTAAATTTATGACTCAATGACTTGAGTCATCTTAAAAATAAATAAACTTTGCTTTAAAACATTTGAGAAAATCCCTTTAAAGAATCAAAGAGCTAACTTGGGTTATGGAAACCCATAGGTAGCATCTAATTAGATTTTAGTTTAGCCTCTTTTGGAAACCAAGGGTACCAAGATAAACTAAACCCTATCCAATTTTAGACCTTAGACAAAATAGAAGGTGCTGGTCTAAGTTCTGTTTAAAATAATTTTCCAAACTAAAAACAATCTAATATAAAAAGATGCCAATTTTAGAACCTAATGGTGGCCATGTTTCTAGGTGACAATTATATCAATTATATAAAGCATTCATCGATGCATTCCATATATAAGAGCAAATAAAAGTATGCAATCCTTGATGGCTCCCTGCTCTTCGGACTTCTAATCCTTATCGAACTAGGACATCAAAAATAGATCTCATCTTGCACCAAGAAGTTTTGTCTCCTCCACCACTAAGGAATCCGGTTACTTGCAACCTATCTTGCTTGAAACTTTCTTCTTCTTGCTTGTTCCAATAAATTAAATTTATACAAGCAAACTCATAAAAAACAAAACCCCAAATTACATTGGAGATACCTATGCTTTTTAAGAAAGCTTACATCAAGACTAGTTGGAATAAAAGTAAAGAAAGGATTACAACTTCCTATGATTGCTAAACGCGCAATCGTACACTTTCCAACTATTGAAAAAACATCCAAATCCACTTAACAATCATGCGAACCATTAAGGATGCAATATATGGCTGCAAACAAAGAGGTTAGTGCATGCAAAACACTATGTGCATCATTAAACAAATCTGAAAAATAAATTCCAGCATTGTTAATGAAACTTGCACACAACATGCATCGTAATATAACTTTAGTAGGGTGCCACCATGCCCATAATCAATCTAGGATTAATTATACACAACATGGGATCATG
The DNA here is from genome assembly GCA_012931725.1 of Litsea cubeba. Lineage (NCBI taxonomy): Eukaryota > Viridiplantae > Streptophyta > Magnoliopsida > Laurales > Lauraceae > Litsea > Litsea cubeba. The sequence continues at coordinate 91,769,446 of CM022946.1, read as the reverse complement.
ATTTCACATGGAGTGGCTCTGATACCACTGAAAGAAACTGCGATTCAGATCTGAACATCACTAGGGGAAGACGTTCATGGCTGATTTGTAACATGACAGATTTTAAAAAATCTAATTTGGGCAGCATAAATCAGCCATAGTGATCACAAAAGAACTCTATGAATTCATGACCAACAAGGGTATAATTAAAGGAGATTCAAGAAGACTATTACCTTGAAGATTTGTAGACTTCAAATCTCTGAAATAATAGATCCAAAGGGTCGAACTCAGACTTGCAATTAGCAAACAACTTGCTGGAATTTTCTGCAGTAGAATTGCCTTTGATCTTCTTCGCTATCTCACTTCCAAATCTGATTGGCTAAGATGGTGGGATCTTAATCTAGATTTCTAGATGAGTTTTGAGAACTATTTTCTATGGAAAAATCTCAGACCTTGTGCTCTCATCAATCAAGAAGAGGGCTGGACGTGTGGGACACTTTGTGGCTCTTTCTATGTTGGACGTCTAAGGGGAAGCCTCCTTCCTTTTTATAAAAACTCTTGGAGTCCTTTCCTAAAAAAGTCATCTTTTCTAATTCTCATAGATGTCCTAAAAGGAAAGTATAATCTAAAGATTTATTTCCTTTTAGAAACACTCCAATTAGAAAAGGAAACTAAAGGAACATTCCATAAACTTTGGCAATTAGTAGTCATAGTTGCACAACACTTAAAAATTTAAGTTTCTAATATATGAAGGAAACTTTCTTATAGGAATACTAATCCAAAGAGGAGTCCAACCTTCCAAGTAGAGAGACCTACTCAAAATTGGAAACCTTACCCATGGAATTCCAATTATGGACGTCCCACATATTAATGCACACCATGGCCCACAAATAATTTATCTAGAATTAAATTCATGTACGCCATCAAAGGCCTATTTGAATTTAAACTCAAAATTATTTTTCCACTAAAATAATTCAACCATATGTCATCTAAACAACTTAGGAAATCATGCCAATCTTGGAAAGTGACTAGAGAAGGGACCAAAAGACATATTTGCCATTGGCTCCCAAAATGACCAAAATGTCCATGCTAAACCCATAGCAACATTAAGACCATTTTAACCTTAACTCATTCCACTAAAGAGTTATGGTTGAACTCCAGGGACAAATATATAATATAGTAAGCTCGTCATAAAATGACAGTTGTCTTTGACCTACTAAGTGTAATGACCTGAATGCCCCTTTATGTAACATCCATAATCAAGTCAAGTTATCCAATGTACTATCAACCTTTTCGATTACATTTAAACCTTAGAACTTCATATCCTTAACTTAATCATCATCCGGATATCATTCTCTTGGTCTAGGGAGCGACCCACAAGTTCAATATCCATATGGAACATCCATATACTAAGATCTTAGATTTTGATGATCAATCGGATAATTCTAAGGGGACAATCATTCCATCATTAAATGGCATAGATTCTTTATTGCATTTGCACGTCCCAACTGATTAAGTCCGAGTACCCAAAACACAGAGCTGTTGACCCATGAAAAGAATCTCACCCATAGTGAATTAAAGCACAAGGACTTGACTTCGTCAGTTCATCCACAAATGCTCAAGATTGAGAGCACTGGTCACTCAGTAGCATGAGGTGACTCGATCTCTCTCAGTGATAGTACTATTTTAGAGATCACACCTACTATGGTCCTGTTTAATGCATTGCATATGCACTAATGAGATAAATCCGGGAAAGTCCTCCCATGACTTAGGTAAGTCACCCTTAATACAGGAGAGTCTCTCACTATAACTTATACCAAGATAAAGTGCCCAACTCCATCTCTCAGTTATGAACAAATATGTTGTTTCCAGTGTCCATGAATTAGATCTATCTGTGTCTAGACACTACACACCTAATTCATTTACTAGAAACAATGGGCCTTACACAACCATACATATATACATGTTTAAGCAGAAAAGAGTCATTCCATTAAATAACCAGTAAATATCCAGTAACAAAAGATGGGAGTGCAGCTAGTGGGCTTTAGGGCATACACCAATCCCAACAGTGGCGAGCGCCCCTGCACTGTTGGGCAGCGATGCGGGCAACGCGGGCGAGGGCGGCTCTGCCGCTGTGGTCGCCCGCCAGGCGGCGACGCGGGCAACGCGGGCGAGGGCGGCTTTGCCGCGGTGGGCGCCCGCCAGGCTGCGGATGCCCCTGTGCTGCTGGGCGGCGATGCGGGTGAAGGCAGATTTGCTGCAGGCGGCAATGCTGTCTTGGTGGGCGCCCGCCAGGCTGCGGGTGCCCCTGCTCTGAGAGTTGGATGGGCCGCTCGCCATGCTGCGGACAGCGGTGAATCTGGTTCAGCAGGAGGGGCCGCCAGCTAGGCTGCAGGCGGCCGCGTTGTCGCGGGCCCTGCTGGCGACCTAGCAGTAGGCGCCCGCCCGGCAGCGGGCGAGGGCAGGTTAAGCTACTTGGGCGATGGTGGATCTAGATTGGGCGTCGCCTTGGTCTCGAAAGCGCTGAAAAAGGCAGCAGTCGCCTCAGTCTCGACAGTATGGGATAAGTTGCTTCTTCGTCCCAAGAGTTGACGACGATGGATCTAGAGTGAGTACTATCTATAGCATACTCAACATTGATGATGACATTTTCAAGAACACAGTATCTTATCGCATTCCTCTCGCTATTATGTGCCGACGGGCTGAAACGGGCGAGCCAGCTTATGATGGCTCATCTGGTGATATCGCCATCTACGAGGAGATGCTTGAAGCAGGACTGAGATTCCCTATGTCCTCTTCCCTTTGCCGCATTCTACATTATTTTTCATTGACCCCGAGGCGGTTAGCCCCCAATGGCTGGAGAGTCCTGCTTGGCTTCCTTGCATTGTGGAGGAGGGTACACCTCGAGGAAGCTTCTCCTGTGGAGTTCCATGCCGCCTATAGCTTGACTGAATCTCCGGTTCCCAATAGGGGATGGTACTATCTTGCCCCTAGAGGAGGCAAGCTATTTACGGGATTGCGCTCCAACTGCCATATTTGGAAATCCCGTTTCTTCTTTGCTGGTGGTTAATGGGCTTCTGAGGCAGACCAGGCTTTGGTGCGTACCCGATGGGCTGCTGCTAAGAAATTAGGTACGCCCATTGATGACTATCCTCTTTATATTTTTTTTATACATACCTGTACGTGCTCACTGTTCTTGTGCAGATGCTCCAGTGCTCTCCGCTGATCAAGAGCGGAAATTACAGGCGGTGAGGGTTCATCCTGATAAAGATTTAGGAACCCTCTTTCCCAAGGAGAGTGTGACTGGTGGACCTGCTCTGAGATCTTCTTCCAAGAGAAAAGGTCCTACAGTGGTGTTATCTAGGGATGTGATTGGGGCTCGCCTTTTTAGTGAGAGTACCCCGCCTTCCACGATAGCGAGGGTAGATAACACCTCAAAAGGGGATTCTCCTCCAGTAACTCTTAGGGTGAGCTCTCTTGTAACCACCCGTGGAGTGGAGCCGCGGGCACGGCCAAATCAAGTGGCCTCTCCCGTTGTGTCTCCTTCGGTCTCGACTGCTAAAACGATACCTTCTGCCCCTCGATCGTGTCCCCCACGCTCGGGAACTTCAACTGGGGCACTGACTCGGGCTGACCCCGCAGTTGGTAATCCGCTATCGATCCAGGAGAGGCTTGGGAGATTTGTGATTCCTGCTGAACTTGCTCGGATCAATGCCTTGGGCACTGAGGGGATGATAGATAAGTTTCTAGAAGGACTGGCTTAGGTAAAAGGCTTGTGTTCTCCTTTTCTCCAGACTTCCATTTTGTGTATGCACTCTCATTTCCTTTATCTCTTATTGTTCCAGGCTTCCACGACATCCGTCTGCTTATTGTCGAAGGCCCAATTGCACAGTCATCTGAGATAGGAGAATGTGAGTATTCATAAGGAGCTCTCCCTTAGTCAGGGAAAGATTGCCGCTCTTGAAGTAGCTAGGAAGACTTTCGAGGCTGATCTTATGGCAGTTCGCGAGAGAGCAACCAGGTTTGAGGCTGAGCTCTCAACAGCCCACATGAGGGCGGCCAAGGCTGAGGCTGAGCTTGTGGCGACCCGCAAGAGGGCATCGCTCAGTGAGGCTGAGCTCCATAAGGCCCGCGAGAGGGCTTCGCTCAGAGAGGCTGAGCTTGTGAAGGCCCGGGAGAGGGCTTCACTTAGAGAGGCTGAGCTTGTGGAGGCCCACGAGAGGGCTTCGCTCAGAGAGGCTGCCGTTGAGGCAGAGATGAAGGCAGCACAGGATAGAGCTTCCCAAGCTGAGGAGAGGGCTGCCCTGGCTGAGAAAGACTTAGAGGATGGCCTTGCTGAAGCTGAGCAAGACTTGCAGAATGGCCTCGCCGATGCTTTTATTGCTGGCTATGAGGAACTTCGCGGGAAGATTACTACTGCCTTCCCTGATATTGATTTCTCAGGCTTCGCGGCTGATGAGGCGCCTGATGTTAGCAGTGGGAGCTCTGGTGATGATGAGGATGATGGCGAGGACGAGGGGGACAGTGACGAGAGTGATTAGGGAGCTTTGCTGTTTTTCTCAGTTTTTTTTTTAGAGGCAATTTATGTCCTAACTTTTTTGAAACTGAATAAAAATGCAAGAATTTCTCTTACTATATGTTTTATTCATCTATTGACTATTGCTTTGAACAATGTCAATTAAAAGGAAAAATTAAAAAACAACTCAAGCCCCACACCCTCACTACATTGGCTTACATGGAATGTCACTGATAGTACCTCTTCAAATGTTCCGCGTTCCACGGATGGAGTAAGACCTTTCCGTCAGAATTTTGGATTCTGTAGGTGCCTGGCCTTACTACTTCTGTTATGAGGTACGGTCCTTCTCAGTTCGGTCCTAGCTTTCCTTCGCGAGAGTCTTTAGTGGCGAGGATCACCTTTTTGAGTACTAGGTCTCCTGGCTGAAAAGAATGAGGCTTCACGCTCGAGTTGTAGACTTTGCCATGCGCCGCTTGTATTCCGCATTGTGGACCATAGACATCTCCCTTGCCTCCTCTATCAAATCGAGGTTGATGCGGAGTCCTTCCTCGTTGGTGACAGGGTCATGGAGATGGACCCTTAAGGAATGTACGCCTATCTCGACGAGGATGACTGCCTCGGTCCCAAAAGTGAGAGAGAAAGGAGTTTCCCCAGTAGGAGTTCTTTGCGTAGTTCGATATGCCCATAACACCCCTGGGAGCTCGTCAACCCAAAGACCCTTCACTCTTTCGAGCCTTGTCTTTAGGTTACGAAGGACCGTTCTGACCATGACTTCTGCCTGCCAATTCACTTGTGGGTGTACCGGACTGGAATGAGGCTGCTTGATTTGGAGGTCGGAGCAGAAAGTATTGAAGAGTATGTTGTCAAACTGCTTTCCATTATCACTAACAATGGTGTTAGGTATCCCAAAGCGGCAGACTAGGTTTTTCCAGACAAAATTTTTCACATTTGAGTCTGTTATTTTTGCTAAGGGTTCTGCTTCCGCCCATTTTGTGAAGTAGACAATGGCGATGACTACAAACTTGCACTAGCCTCTGCTCAAAGGAAGGGGGCCTAGGATATTAATACCCCATTTGGAGAAAGGCCACGGGCTCAGAATTAAAGTTAGCTCCTCTAGTAGCTGCCTTGGCACAGTTGCAAAGCGTTGACATTTATCACATTTTTGGGCAAATTCTTTGGCGTCCTTCACCATGGTAGGCCAAAAGAATCCTTGCCTTAGTGCTTTATGGGCGAGGGAGCGTCCTCCAGAGTGATTCCCGCATATTCCTTCGTGGATTTCACGAAGGGCGTAGTCAGCGTCTTCAGGCGAGAGGCAACGCAGTAATGGTAAGCAGTAGCCCTTCTTGTAAAGCGTATTTTGTAAGAGGGTATACTTGGAACCCCTCATCCTGAGTTTTTTCACCTCAAGGTGGTCATCTGGCTCTGTGCCTTCTTGGAGGAAGGCCTTTATCGGGGTCATCCAATTTGGCTCGCCCATTGCACAGTTGATGTTCATGATATCCAAAGCTAACTTGCTCCGCTCCGATTGATGCCCAATGAATGTTAGTTCGACAGATGAGGCCTCCAAAGCTGAGGCGAGCCTGGCGAGAGCGTCTGCAGCAACGTTTTCTCCTTTAGGAATGTGACAGATATGGAAGCACCGGAAATGCTGTATCAATCGTTTCACCATGCCAAGGTACTCTTGCATTCTCTCCTTCTTTGCTTCAAATTCGCCATTTACTTGATTGACCACAAGTTGGGAATCACTATAAGCAAGAAGGGATTGGGCGTCCATTTCGATTGCTAACCTTAGACCAGAGAGGAGGGCTTCATATTCAGCTTCATTGTTAGAGGCAATGAAATGAAGCTTCACAGCGTACTTAATAAGTGTACCATTAGGGCTTATCAGGATAAATCCAGCCCCGCTTCCTTCGCTGGTTACCGAGCCATCAACATATAGTTTCCAGAGAGGCTGTGACGGGATATTGGAGATCTCAGCAGGTACATGGTCGCCTTGGAGAGGCTCGGCGCCCAAAGGTGGAAAGGCCTGGGCACCCTGAGGTGGAGAGGTCTGGGCGCCTTGAGGGAGAGGGTCCTGGGCGCCCTGAGGTGGAGAGGCCTGGGCGCCCTGAGGGAGAGGGTCCTGGGTGCCCTGAGGTGGAGAGGCCTGGGCACCCTGAGATAGAGGGTCCTGGGCGCCCAAGGGAAGTAGGGGAGAAGGAGAGGTTTGGGCACCCAGGGGTGGAGGTGTTTGGGCGCCCAGGGGTGAAAGTGTTTGGGCGCCCAGCAGATGAGAGGCCTGGGCGCCCAGCAGAGAAGAGGGAGAGGCCAGGGCGCCCAGGGATGGTTCTTGGGGGGCACTTGCTGAGGATAGCAAAGCAGGATCATTCGTCTGTCCTTCAGCATACGTGAATTCAGTTACAAAGTCTGCTAGAGCCTGTGCTTTGATTGCAGGCCTTGGTTGATATTGAATATCAAACTCACCCAGTTCCACTGCCCACTTCACCAGTCTCCCAGCTACATCAGGTTTTCCCAATACTCTTTTTAAGGGTTGATCAGTAATTACCACAATTGTGCGGCTCTGAAAGTAGTGTCGCGGGCACCTTGCAGTCGAGATGAGGGAGAGCGCCAGCTTTTCCAACTCTGAATATCTGGACTCTGCCCCTCGGTATGCTCTGCTCACATAATAGACTGGCTTTTGCACTCCATTCTGATTTCTGAAGAGAACAGAGCTCACTGCAGAAGGGGAAGCGGAGAGATATGAGTACAATACTTCTCCGGGTGTAGCATGTGAGAGAAGAGGGGGAGCGGTCAAGTATGCTTTAAGCTTCTGGAACGCCTCTTCAGTTTCTGGTCCCCATTGGAAAGCTTTCTGGAGGATTTTAAAGAAAGGCAGGCACTTGTCTGCAGACTTGGAAACAAATCTGTTAAGCGCTGCGATTCTCCCATTGAGGCGCTGCAGCTCCTTGGTGGAAGAGGGCAATTTCATATCGAGTATTGCTTTGATTTTATCGGGGTTCGCCTCAATTCCCCTTTGGTCGAACATAAAACCCAAGAATTTTTCGGACCCTACGCCGAAAGCACACTTCTCAGGATTTAACTTCATGCGATAGAGTCGGAGAGTATCAAAAGTCTCCTGGAGATGATCAATGTGGTCTGCTACGGCGAGGCTCTTCACCAACATGTCGTCGACATACACCTCCATGGTACGCCCAATCTGAGAGTGAAACATTTTGTTCACTAGGCATTGGTAGGTCGCACCTGCTTTTTTTAGCCCGAAAGGCATGACCCTATAGCAATAGGTCCCTTTCAGGGTAATGAACGACGTCTTCTCTTGATCTGGGGGGTGCATGCTAATCTGGTTGTATCCAGAGTAGGCATCCAAGAAGGAGAGCAGTTCGTGTCCTGTTGTGGCGTCGATGAGGAGATCAATCCTTGGCAATGGATAGCAATCTTTTGGACAGGTCTTATTAAGTTCGGTGAAGTCGACGCATAGGCGCCATTTCCCGTTCGCCTTCGTCACCATCACAATGTTTGAGAGCCACTCAGGGTATGCTACTTCCCTGACAGCCCCATTCTCTATTAACTTCTCGACCTCGTTGTCCATTGCTTGGGCCCTTTCAGTGGAGGCGCCTCTGAGCTTTTGTCGAACAGGTTTGTGGCGAGGGTCGACATTGAGGCGGTGAGTCGCAACTTCGGGATCAACCCCTTCTAGATCCGCATGTGACCATGCGAAAACGCCCATGTTATCTTTCAGGAAATCCGTCAATTGACGCGCCAGATCCTCAGAAAGAGAAGAGCCAATGTATACTCTTCTGTCCGGGAGGTCTTCATCTAAGACCACAGAGGTAAGTTCTTTAACTGGTTCTCCTCTCTCCGAAGTGGTTTCATCTCTCGGGTCCGAGATCTCAACTTGCAATGCTTCCTGTGCCTTCTTGGCCTTCATTGAGGACACATAGCATTCTCTTGCTGCCACTTGGTCCCCTCTTACCTCCCCGATTCCATTCGGAGTTGGAAAGCGGAGGAGGAGATGAAAGGTAGAGAGGATGGCTCTTAACGCATTAAGAGTTGGTCGCCCCAGTATAATGTTATAAGCTGAGGGGCAATCTATTACCAAGAAATTGACCATTGTCATGGAACTTCGGGGTGCAGTCCCAGCTGTGACTGGCAATGTGATCGCCCCAAGGGGATACACCTTCTCTCCTGAAAAACCAATAAGGGGGAATTTGACGGGCTGCAACCTCTCCCACCCCAGCTTCAGCTTATCATAAGCTTCTACAAACAGAATATCTGCAGAACTTCCACTGTCTACCAAAATTCTATGTACCTAAAAATTGGCGATAGTCATGGTGAGCACCAGAGGGTCATCATGGGGGTGCTGGATCCCTTCTAAATCCTTGTTTGAGAAGGATATGACTTCGTCAGCGCCATGCCTAGGCGCTTTGGACGGGCGTGCCTCCTCAGGATGCCTTGCTTTTCTGGCATGGGCCTTCATGGCCGAGAACGATTCTGCTAGTCCTCCAGCGATGGTTCGGATTTCTCCGATCGGCTGCTGGTTCTCCAGATTGTGAGGTGGTGGTGGTGGTAGTGCTTGCCCCCTACCCGCAACATATTGGCGCAGGTGGCCATTCTGAATGAGATCCTTAATCTGCCATTTGAGTTCATAACAGTCATCGGTATCATGGCCATGGTCTCGATGGAAGCGACAGTACTTGTTCAGGTTCCTCCGGTTTGGAGGAGATTTCATCTTCCCTGTCCATTTTATGGCGGGGTCATCTCGTATTTGGAACAAGATGTGCTCTACAGTGACAGTGAGAGGGGTGACCACTTGCCTATCTCTCTGCAGAGCGGTACCGAGTCGGTCTCTGATAGGTACTCTCTCTGTCTTGCTTCGTTTGTTACTTGTTTCTTTCTTCTCGTCTCTGTTCCTCTCCTTTCCCTTGCTGCCTGATCTGGAGGACTCTCCTCGCCTCGCCCTGGTGGTGTCTTTAGCATTCATATATTTTTCGGCTTTCGCCAGTTATTCTGGAAAGCTCTTGGGTGGGCGCTTCATCACTGAGAAGAGGAAACTCGACGAGTGAAGGCCTCCGATAAAAGCCGTCATGGAGACCTTGTCGTCGGGCTCTTCGATTTGAAGTACCTCCTCGTTAGAACGAGTGAGGTAGCTTTTGAGGCTTTCACTCTCGTCCCGTCTTATACTAAGCAGGTGTGTGGCAGGCTTCTGGTGGCGGCGCCCACCAATGAAGTGTGAGACAAAAGCTTTGCTCAATTCTCCAAAGGTGGCGATGGATGCTGATTGGAGATTTGGCGAACCATTGTCGGGTAGAACCTTTCATCGTGGTTGGAAATGCCCTGCACATGATCTCGTCGGGGATGCTGTGTAGCTGCATTTTGGTTTTATAGGACTCTAGGTGGTCCAATGGATCCTTCCTTCCATCAAAGGTCTCCATGGAGGGCATTTTGAACTTCCGAGGAAGTGGGTAATTCACCACATCGGGCTTGAACGGAGTATCCGTTCGCCCGACTAGATAATCCACCGTCTCGGGTGCCTGCGCCTTCATGGCGTTGAGGACATCGCCCAGTTGATTCTGCATTTCCTTGATTTTTTCCTCCCAGCGATTGTGAGGCTCCCTGGAGGGGTCGGGGAAGTAACTTTCATCTCCAATGCTGTGATTCTCACTTCCCCCTTCTTGGAAGTGAGAGTCCTCCCCGTCAGAATTGAAGGGAGGAGGTGGAAATCCTCCATGATTTGCTCCACCTGGAGGTGGGGGTCCTCTAAGCTGGGCTCCACCAGGGGGTGGAGGAACTTCGTGATGGGCATTGCCTTGAGGATCGACCAAGAGTATCCCATGCGGGGCAACTTGGGGGGCTCCTGAAGAGGCACCATGGACGTTCATATGTGCTCCCCGGCCATGGGCGCCGTGATGATGTGCTCCTCGACCCTGGGCGCCATCATGAGGGGCGCCTAAGTGAGGTGTTACTCTACCCTGGGCGCCAGGGGGATGGGCGCCCGGGTGAGGTGCTCCTCTACCATGGGCGCCAGGGGGATGGGCCAGGTGAGGTGCTCATCTACCCTGGGCGCCATGGGGATGGGCGCACGGGTGAGGGGCTTGTCGCCGTGGAGCATGCCTCGGGATTGGTACTTCTTGCTGTACTTCACCAAGCGGTGCTCCTCCCTGGGGGTGCTCCTCCAAACTGAACTCCTCCCTGCCCCGCAAGCATGAGTTGCAAGATCTGTTGGTTTTGGGCTACCAGCTGCTGCATGGTCTCCAACATCTGCTGAGGAGTGGGAGTAGGGACAGGAGTATTTGGGGCAGGGTTACCCGATGGAGGACCATTGTTTCCCTGCCTGGGGGAGTTTTGGCATCCAGAAGGACCTGGACCTACAGCTTGAATGGGATTGTCCTCTCGTCTTACTGATCTCGTGCTGATCACCATGATTTTGAAAGTATTTGATTTTCTTTTTCTCTTCCCACAGACGGCGCCAAACTGATGATGCCAAAATTATCAGTTTCGGACACCACCATTCAAGTAATAAATGTAGTAGTAAATAAGGTCAATAAATGAGAGAGAGAAAGGGGATTTATAGTGGTTCGGTCTGTGTGACCTACGTCCACTTCATAAAGGCTGAGATGGCCTGGTGATCTTTGATGAGCTTAAGAGGTTACAAGCTTAGGAAACAGTGAAAAGAAATTAATTGCCCCCTCAACTGATGAGAGGGCTCTCCTATTTGTAGTCTTTCCCTAACAAATGGGGACGACTTTAATGCAACGTCTCTTTGGAGCCTTAAGCCGCCCTCGAGGGACGAGGCATGTGGAGGCAGGTAAGATCTTCTCCGCACGAACTGGTAAAAGCGGGTGAGGAAAGGACTTCTTCCGAAGTGACGTGGTATCCTTGACGTGGCGAGGCTTCGTGAAGCAAGCCTCAGATCTCAACGGACTAAACAGCTGATGGATCGAGTTCTTTGGCCTGACCTATCATCCTGGAATGGGTCACTTGGGCTTGGATCGGATCACCTGGACCTGACTCACCATCACGATTCGGGTCACTTGGGCCTGACTCGTCACTTTCTATATTCATCTAGAGCTCTATCCCCATAAGTTTGAGTTTTCTCAAACCTTTTTTGTTCCACCTTCCATCTTGAACTCTTCTTCAAGTTTGAATTTCAAGTTTTTGATATTAGAAGGGAATTTGAATTATGGAAACAATGGGGTAAGGATCAGTTTTAAAAAAAAGTTTGAAAGTTTGGATCTAGTAACAAAGTGGGACCCCCACCCCCTTGGGTGTGTGCCTTGGGATTCACTCCCAAGGTGGGTCCCATTTTATAATTCTTTTCTTTTCTTTCTATTTATATATTCTTTTCCTCCCAATTTATTTCCAAGCTTATCTCAGTGCGGCCCAATTTAGTGATAGTTTCCTACATAGACAAAAAGACTATTAATTTCAATTATAATTATTTGCATGAAACTTCTGCATGTCATGCATGGGGCCCAACTCAATGCATCACTGTGTTGACTTTATCATGAACCATGCAATGATGCGAAAGTTTGATGCATGTTTAAAGTCAGAAGCCAATTGGTGTGACATTAGGATCATATGAATCATTGATTTCAGAAAATTCATGCAAGATTAATGATTTTGACTAAAATCGCAACTTATATGCTCATATGAATGAAATTCTGAAGTTCTTTTAAATTCAATGCAAATGATACTAATTAAGTCCACAAAATTACATAAAATGATGAATTAAAGACAATTTTGTAGACTTATCAAAGGGTAGTCTAGCCAGACACTGACCTTATTATGTAGTTCCTTAGAGTCTGCATGAACATCCACTCGGTTAAATAGCTCAGCCTTGGCATTGATCACCCTTTGTAGGAGCTATCTATATTTTGCCATCATGATGGGTTTTTTGAGGTGGACGTACACCACTGGTATCACACGACACTGCATGATACCAAATTTCGGCCGGCGGACTCCAGTCATTATATTCAGGTCGGGCTATGATCTCGTGCGTTCCCCGCCACAACTTGTATGTAATCCAGGAGGCCAGCGTCATATTTTTTCCACGGTACTAGCGTATGTGGATGTACCATATTGATTAGATGGTTGATTTAGCATATTCCTTTTATATTGATCCATGATGTTATATTATTGTATGATCTGCATAGCATTATTTCCCTCGTTACTCTATTGATCTTATTATTGTCAGTATTCCCTTTTGATACATCCATACTATGCTATTTTGGTATACTATGCTGCCAAATCCTTTGGGGTCTGAGTGTCTGACCCGTTATTTTGGTGCTTAGGTGTCATTACCGACCCCATTGCCCCCAGAGGGTGAAGCGTTCTATGAGGCACCCATAGAGGAGGATTTTGGGTGGGGTCCGGGTGACATAGTAGCGTTGTCTGAGGATGGAGAGCCTATACAGGGGACTAAGTGATTTTCTTGTTTGGGTTTTGACTGTCATTTATGTGAGGCTATCTTTGGGATGTATAAACACTTTTATATTCACGGCTTGAGATGTAGTTAGACTCGCACCTTTAAATTTAACATATGCATAGTGATACCACCGGAATTGGTTATCTTTGCTTCCGCTCATTTCTCTTATTGCTTCCAAATTTAAATGTTACTTATTTCCATGTTGATTAAAAAAATCTAAATTGAACCTCATTGCGGACCTACGATCTCGGTTGTACTTGATTCATACCGCCAAATCCAGGACTCGTGGAGGTAAACTCGGGATCGAGAATTAGGGGCGTTATAGGTACAGTCAAAGTTTGATCAGTTCTGAAAGTCAAAGCTACAGAAGGTCAAGCACGTGATCAAGAGGATTTCCTCAAATTTAAGAGCAAAAGAGGGGTCTAAATCCAAAGAAATAACCCAAGGAAGGTCACTGTCCAACACTTCCAGACAGACCCGATAGACACTCCCAAACAAGCCAAATTTGCGCTTTCTGACGAGCCTACAATGCATTATTAGGAGATCCATTGTGCAATCAGGTGCGTGGCGACCATAATCGACATCAACTTATCCACTTCCGAGCGATGGTTCCTTACAGTTCTACAAGTCGCGCAGGCACCATTCCCATAACTGACCCGCGTTCATGGCTTTTTTACTGCGTCCCACTATAGGGCAGTTTTGGAAACCGTTCGGAAGTCAATAACAATGCAGTTTTGGCAACTTCCTCCACTTTCCCACGATCAGCAACTGCTCTCTCTTCCTTTAAGCCTATAAATACTGGCACTTGAGGCAGCCTTCCTCACCAAGCATTCTCCATACTTAACCTAAGATCCTGCCCGAACCTCACCAGCAACCTTACTTCACCAAAAGCAAGGTAAACAGCCTCCAAAGGCAGGCACAACCTGGTAACCACAAAAGGATTCTAAGATCACAAGGTTTCACTGCTACAAGTCCAAGAAGGCTTTCTTTGTCCTCTTCACTTAGGAGGTAGAGAGGTTCATGTTTTAGTAGTGTTCATCACTTCGGCTTACCATGCAAGGTCCTAGAGTGACACTACCTCAAATACTCTATTTGTTAGTGTTCACGTTGACAATTCCCTCAGAATTTGCATCTTTTACATACGGGAAGACAAGTGATAGACTGTAAAAGCATTGTGAACTTGTCCAAATACCATATGTCCATCTTAGAAGGAAAGAATGACATGCTTAGGAATTTTGCAGGCCACTACCGGACAGAAATCAACATGAAAGAACAGACTGCAAGCCATTACCAGACAGTCCCTGTCAGACACTCCCGGGCCAACTAAAAGTCCATCGATGGTGCTTGACAGTCCTATTTCCCTTCCTTTTTTATATATCTTATAGTTTCCTTTGTGTTTGATTTCCTAAGCTCAACGAGGGAGTCATTGTAAGATCCCGGTCCCACCAATATTATTTTATTATATTTTAATTAGATATTATTATTATTATTATTGAATTTATTTTAGTTATTTAAGTGGTTAGGATTAAGTGGGGCACGCGTTAGATTAGATGCGTAGATTGGTGAGTTGGGTTGATGGGTAGATGACCGACCCGTAGTTTGACCCGACCCAATGACTTAAGCCCAATACTCTCTTAACCTAATCACTTCTTTTAAATAAACGCTCGTCTTTATCTCTTCCCATTTATCTCTGCAACTCTTCCCGTTCCCTGTTCGTCTTCTTCCTCTTTCAACTTCCCAAGCCTCTGCAACTTTAGGATCCAACCATCAGAATCAAGATCTGAAGATACCATCATTCTTGGTTCGACTTTCTTATCACATGTAACACTCTCCTCAAACCATTAGGAATAGATCTATACTCTTAGGTTATCTTCTTAATCTTTCCAATGTTAGGTTTTGGGTAGGAATACCATAGATCTGTTCATCTGAGCATTTCTATCCCATCTTTTATGTCAGATTAGTGTTAGAATTGTAATCGAGCGCCCCGGTAATCTCGATTTGGGTTTTGGTTAGGAAACCTACTACACACTTCTTCAACTTCGGATCTAAGGCAAGTACATTATTATAATTTGTTATTGAATGCGTTAATTGATCTTTGATTCCTATCTAATGCATATAGGTTTGTTTATTTGCCCTTTTCTACATGATAATGATAGATTAGAGATTTAAAAATGGATGTTTGGGTAATGGAAATGTGGGTTCCATTCTCTTTCTAATGGTTATGATTCGTGTGAATTTGGATGGATTGTACTCTCTTTTGGAAAAAGAGAGAAAAATGGATGAAATAGGGGAAAAACCCCAATTTATGTGATAGCACGAACTCGGTCAACATTCTGAACGTCAAACGTTCGAACGTTGCTTTGTAACGTCCGAACGAGTAAGTTCAGAATCGTCTGAGCCAAATGGCAGAGACGTCGAACGTTCGAACGTTCCCTTCGTGCATTCGAACGTTCGAGTCTGCTCGCCCCTAAGCCAAAAACCCAAGGCATCAAACGTTCAAACGTGCCTCATGAACGTTCGAACGTCTGATTTCCCTCATGTCTGAGCCAAAAACCCGAGACCCTGAATGTTCGAACGTTGGTCTCGTACCTTCGAACGTTCAGTGTACTTAGGCAATTTGTGTTTATTTTCCATTGTTTTGGCTCTGATTATTTCGGGGATTTATGATATCATGTATAGGACTTCATATGGATTTAATAACCTTAAATTATCTACCTGGACTTGACATAAGAACCGTCTTTGGGCATACGGTATCTTGTGGACGTTGATTCAATTACCGGTTATGATTTTAATGAACTCTAGCAAGAAAGGGTCAATACATCTCTACTGGAAATCCTTCATTGGATCTATGCACCATGAATTTCGAGAGATGTAACGTCCTTAACTTACTAGTGTTATTATTATGTGTTGACGGGTATATGAATATACGTCTAACCTTAGGATTGATTTACGATATGTCTTAACCTTTGTATTTGCATGCATATGTTGGTTTAGGTTATGTATTCCTTTAGATGCATACCCTATTTTGTGAGGTGGCTTGGCAAATTAGATATATGTGATTTGATTATGATATGGAATGTGAAATGGCCAGCACTTCATTTTGACTTAGGACTCTTGTGTCGGAGCATTATTATTCGGGTCTATTATGTATATATGTTTTCCTTTATGTGGGTCATTTGTGAACGACTGCAGATCGTATGTGGACGGTTGATCACCGATGTGTCCGGATCACTTATAATCCCCTTTGATTGTGAACAGGTTATCCTGATATGTGTTTATCGATCGGATTATGACCACCGATGTTGTGGACGGGCTTTCCCGATTATGTAGGGTTGACCACCCAAAACGGGGACACTTGTCTCCGTGTGAATTATATATTGCTCAATTTGGTGTCTTTTGGATTTATGTCATACGTTCTTTCTTGTCTTTATCTTTATCATTGTTTCTTATAATCTCACTTGTTTTTATTCATTTTGATATCGTATCTTAATTTCGAATTATGATAATGTTCTTGCTATTTACGTTACTACATTTGGTGCATAGGTACCGAGCCCTACTTTACCGAGGAGAAGGAGGAGGGTCAAACGTTTCACACGTTTGGGCCAACTGATGAACCCAAGTGGGATGCCGGAGACGATTTCGGAGCCGTCTGATCCTGTATTAGAGAGAATGTCATCTTATCAATTCTTTAGATGAACTTTCTTTTAATGATAAACTTTCTTTAGTAATTGTTTAATTCATTCTACAACTTTAACTATGAATGTTTATTTGATTTTCGTGTTGGATCTTATTTATGATCATTGAATATCAATTGAATGAAGCTTCCGTTGCATTTAATGAAATTTTATTTGGACTCGCCACAGTTTGTGAATTATGTGGGTCCACTTTTGGAAGCTTGTGTTGCATTAAACATATAAATTTGAATTTGATTTAATTTTTCACGTTTTTCCCCAATTCTTATTTTGGGACGTAACAGTCATATTAAGATATTTGTAATTGACTTTCACTCGGGAGGTGAGAGATGTAGAATCCACATAAAAAATAAAAGCGAGGATGAAATGACAATGCACTTTCAACTATATAAGTGCAATTTGTTCTCGTATCTTCATGTTTGTTGAATTTGAAGTTGTTGCATGTCCACAAACGCCTCTTCAAAATTTTCAGCTGACCGTCCCAATAACAATCAGATGCAAGTGGCCTAAGTTTGCCAATAGCAGCAACAAGTGGGAAGTGAACCACTCAATCAGTAACTCCACAGCAACAACAACAACAGCTCTGACAGCAGCAAACTCAATCAGCGAGGCCTCAACAGCAGTAGTAAGCTAGGGCCCTAATCGCCAACCCCAAGTGCAAGGTTGCGAAGTAATGATGATTCGATGAGTATAGGGTCAATCAATGGGGAGCGAAAGAAGTTATTGATATCATGAGAGATGTCGCACTCATCTAGGCTCCAACATTCATATTTTCATTACTTAGAGGTCCTTAGGCACTGAATATATCCGGAAAAAAAAAGAATCAAAAGAACTTAATTAATGAGGACAAAAGAAAGAATAAATTAAATGACACCTTTAAATGATCATGTCCATGCATAGAATTAGTCAAAGTCAACTTCTCCTTTATCCTTGGATTACAAAAATATTTCTACCCCTCCATCTTCTTCTTCAAATTCATAAAATCTCAAAGTTATTGCTTGAAAAAGAAAACAAAAAGATAAGATAAGAGGGGAATGAGAGAGAGAGAGAGAGAGAGAGAGAGAGAGAGAGAGAGAGAGAGAGAGAGAGAGTTGCCCCCAAAAGATGTGGACTTCCAACGTGAATGGGGGGCATGCTTGGGATGTCTAGCCTTGCTCCTCTTATTCTATGATGTAGAGATTAGGAAAGGTCTCTTGCTTAGCCTCCGAGTCTGAATGAAACTAGGAATGTTTTGAAGAGGAACAAGGAGATTTTGAGGGATTTAGAAAGTCTTTCCTTTCTTGATTCCTTGTTGTGCAAGAACTTTCTAATTTTGTGTCCCATTGTTGCTTGCTTGAAAACTTTCCACCATGGCCCCACCTCTACTTGAATTTCTTCACAGGGGTGATTTCTTATTTTCTCAAACATGGTTGGGGCCCACTTGGTTTGGGCAAGGGGCTGGTGGGTCCCCCATGGGCTTCTCATATGGCTTGAATCTTCTCCTTTCCTTGTTTTTCTCTCCATCCTTGCTTGGCTTTCATGGACTCCAAGTTCCTTCCAATCTTGGACTCTTCAACTTCAAATTTGAATTTCAAATGTTAAACTCGAATTTAAAAAAAAAATAAGAAAGTATCTTGAGCTTCCAACAAAGTGGACCCCACATGGGTCTTCTTCAATTTCTTCATTGTTTTTCCTCTTCCTTTCTCTTGGATTTGCTCTTGAAATTCTCATGTGGGTTCCCTCTTGAAGTCATTTTTCGAAAAAAAAGAAATTAATTTTATTAAAAAATAATTTATGTACAAAACTATCATGTAGTGTACGAGACCCATCCGGACACGTATGAATACTTATTAGTATACCACACTGATCGATGTTTCGTGTAGAATGCAGTAGTATAAAGAAATCCTGCTTGTTTATGTGTGAATCAAAATTTATTTGAGATGATAATTGGTTAATCAAAAAGAATAATTTCATGAAAACCATGCAATTATGTGAAATTTGATTGATTTTGACTTGGAATCAACCTTAGATGCCCAAATGCATGATTTTATGCAGATCAGGCTGCAGCTCGTCCTCCGACACTGCCCCAGTCCTCTTATAATGGCCATGGTACCTCGGCGTGTACCCTAACAGTTTCCAGGCCGATCTGTTCTCGTGCCCGGCGTACCTCTAAACCTTTTTGTGGTCGGCGACGTTCTTCTTCCAACCGTCGCTCGCAGCCCGGCGCTGCCTCTCTCGCAGTTCTGCACAGAAAAACAGAAGTATCAGTTCGGCAGTATGGAAGTTAGACCAAAATAAGCAAAAGGGAAGGGCGATATTTACTTGGGACGACCCTGTTGACACCAAAAATGTCATTTTGCCTCTTCAAGATCCAAAGAGCTACATGAAGTCGCAACCTGCCATAAATAGGCAATGCTACTTCCAAAAATCAAATCTTGTCAGAACTAAACAAAAACTGCAAGATCCTTCAAGACAGCCAAAAGAGGAGCACACAAGAAGTTTCGGGCCATTTCAAAATCATTTTAGCCTAACTTCGCTTCTCCGGCAGCTGAAAAGGAACTCTCGGTGGCGAAAAGCATCGGAGACACCAAATCTTCGATCAGAGCCGATGGATGGTCTCAAAATACATCCAAAAGGCTCCACGTCAAGTTCCGAGTCAAACCGACAACGTTTGACCCTACATCAACCCTCGAACAGCTAAATCAAGCCTCTCAGCGGCAAGAACCACCGAGGCCATCACTCATCAGATAGAGCACATGGACGGCTTCAAAATGCTTACAAAGGGCTACACGTCAAATTTCAGGTCATTTCGACGAACATTTGACCATACTTTGATGCTCTGAAGCCAAATTAGGTCTCTCGGCGGCGAAGCTACCCGGGACCATGGTTTCCAAGACAGAGCCTATGGATCATCTTAAAATGACTCCAATAAGTTCTCTGTCAAATTTCAAGTCAATCGGACATCGGTTGACCGCACATCAAGCCGCGACGTCTTCGTCGCGACAAAAATAAGTCTACTAGTGATAGGACCCCAAACGGCTTCAAAATTCAAACAAAAGCCTATGGTTGGTCTTATTTATTTCTCAGGAGGCTTTGCCTCAAATTTCAGGTCATTTCGACATCGTTTGGCCCAGTTTCAGCTTCTGACGAAAAATCGGCAGCTCGGCGCAACAAAGTTTTCTGCTTTCTCAGAAAATTGGAAACTTTGCAAAATAAAATGCAAGGATTCTCATCAGGTTTTCTATAGGGAAATCAGACCAATAAATGATAAAAAATGTCAAGGAAAATACAGAAGAAAAAAGAATCGAAAAACAGCAAAAACGGACACAAAACGGGACAAAAAGGGGGAAAATCCCTCCAGGGTCGTAGACCCCTGCGACCCTGGCCCAAGGTCGCCGGGGACCCTGGAACTCGGGATCGCCGGGTGGGCCCCGAAAACTCTGTTTTTTGCCATTTTTTCACGATTCGAAGTGTCCGACCTCTGGTATTTTCCAAAATTCATACTTTTGAGACACCAAATCCTTTGACATCCGTCAAAATCACGGGTCAATCATCAAGAGTATCGAAATCAACATTGATCACTAACCGATCAACCAAAAAGTGTGCTTTCTACCCGACCGATCGAGAAATCGACAGGACAGATGGCACCGACCCGCTATTGGCAAACAATACCTGAAATTACATGGTCATCTGATGCCGATCTACATGAAGATCCATCATTGATTATCGCCAGAAGAATCCCAAAAGACGCGGCACGGCCCGCGACTCTTCAACTGCTCGGCGACCACTTAATGCGATTAATTGACTAGCTTTATTATAGTCATTAATCCATTTCTTTGGACGGCCCAATCAGAAGCAAGCATTCGGGAGTTACAAGTCAAGAGATTCATGGCACTTAACCCATGAAACTCCTCCCATCATGGCGATTAAAGGCGATTAAAAGCCCTCAATCTCCTCTGGCCAATCAGAAGCCAAGAAAAAGTAGTTACAAAATAAAGAATTCAAAAGGAGTTACAAAATAAAGAATTCAATCTTGTAACTCCTCCCTTTATGTAACTTTATGACAATTAAGGCTTATAAATCCTCCTAAATGGCTACCTAAAAGCCTATAAATAGGAGAGCATTCCAAAGAATTCCAGATCGAAAAAATCACAGAGATCGGAAAAACAAGACAAATCCCACATCAGAAAAAAGCACAGAAATCCAGAGAAAGAAAGAGAAAACTCTGCGGAAGTTCTACACTGACCACCGCTACAAGGTGACAAAAGTCCCTGATCTCTTTCTGCCTCCAATGGCTTAGACGTGGCTTTTCAGCCCGTCTACTTGGTTTTTTATTGGACATAGGACCTCCTTTTGGTCTTTGTCCTCTAAAAACCTGAGGTTATAGCCAAGCCAAGCGAATCAATAGCATCCTCTGTTCTCATCTGCATGGATGATGGCGAAGTCCACATATGGCTTGCGACCGTCAATCTGAACGGGTCCCCCACAATCTCCTGAGAAGTTAGATCCTCATTTTCTTGCTTTTCATTGTAGTTTGTATTTTTTCAAAAGAGACAAAAATCACAACTCTTGTCTTTCATTATTGATAAGAATCGTAAATCGGCTATAAACGCCAAAATCGGCTATAAACGCCAAAAATCGGCTATAAATGCCAAAATCAGCTATAAATGCCAAAAAATCGCCTTTCACAGCAAATCAAGAAAATGTCTCTTTTCTTAAATATATGTGCAATGGAAAACTTGAAAGAAGTTGATTTCCTTTTTACTTGCGAAGGTTGATCTCCGGATCACCACTTGCAATTCCAAGTAAAATAGAAAATCTGGCACACCCACACAAAAGAAATGTTGATGCACGCCTTTACCCCCCGGTTACGAAAGGGTCGGACCCGAACGGACTCCCACGTCCGCCGACCTCGGTAGAACCGAGCAAAATGCGCTGGTCCATCGAGCTGGCTCCACCCGGTGGGACACGTTCATTTGAGATCACGATGCTAGAAATGAAATATTTGCATATCATATCTATTGCTCTATGCTTATACTTCTTTTCTTGATTCCTTGGCTACTTTCTAATTGGTGGCCTATGTTGGATTCTGCATCTAAAAAAAATGAGATGATATTTTTTTTGGAAATTTCTAATTCTTTGAATTTATTTCCACTCTTTCTCTTTTAAAAAAAAAATCAGGTTTTTCATTTTGGATTCAAAATTGAGAAACTTTGATCCTTTCCTATCGTTCATCGTGCTTGCAGAAATGTTGAGCCTGTTCGACTAAGGTTTTGGGCCATCGTTTCTCTTCGATGAGTTCATTAAAGATCTAGAAAACAAAAAAACAAAAAAAAAACAGAAAAAAATTAGATTTTTCATTTTGGATTCAAAATTGAGAAACCATGATCCTTTCCTATCGTTCATCGTGCTTGTAGAAATGTTGAGCCTGTTCGACTATGGTTTTGGGCCATCGTTTCTCTTCGATGAGTTCATTAAAGATCTAGAAAAAAACAAAATAAAAAAAATCAGATTTTTCATTTTGGATTCAAATTTGAGAAACCTTGATCCTTTCCTATCATTCATCGTGCTTGTAGAAATGTTGAGCCTGTTCGACTAAGTTTTTGGGCCATCGTTTCTCTTCGATGAGTTCATTAAAGATCTAAATATATATATATATATAAAAACAAAAAAAGACATAGACCACTAAGGTTAAACCAACTGCGTTCTTTGATCATGGTTGATTCAAGAAAAGCCTTGTCCAGAGTGTGGAGACAGCTTGACTGTTCTAGGCAAGGGTCCTCCAAACGGGTTCATTAAGTAATCTTACCCTTACCTGGGGGCAATTCTATCAATCGAGATTTCATAAGACCGGGTTAGGAGGCCTATGTGTACTCTCTCGTCTTTTAAATAAATTTTTTTCAAAATAAATTTTTTTAAAATAAAAATTTTAAAATAAAAAATTAAAAATTAAAAAAAAATTAAAAAAAATCTTTAAAAATAAATAAATAAATAAATAAAAAGGGGTTTTCTTTTTATAAAAAATCTTTAAAAAAAAGAAAAATCTTTAAAAAAAAACTTTCGTCATTTTGGGTTTAGATTAGAGAAATCTTGGTCTTCTCCTTTCTGAGCACTGGTGCTCACGGAAATCGCTGAGCCCGTGTTCAGATTAGAGTGCCTTTTGCTCTCTTTGATGAACCCGATATTGGCCTTTAAAAAAAAAAAACTCGTCATTTTTGGATTCAGATTTCAGAAATTATGGTTCATTTCCTTATGAATACTGGCACTCGTGGAAATCGCGACCGTATTTGGATCGGAATACCATCTGCTCTCTTTGATGAATCCAATCTTGACCTTTCAAAACAGGGAATCTCATCTCATTGATGCGGTCTCCAAACATTTGTCTCTAGTGGTACTAGTACGCCATTTCAGGGTCTACTGTATTCGCGACCGGCACATTTGTAACTCCAACTTTATATTCTACTTACCTCGAGCAAGCTCTGTTTCTCGATAAGTCGAATTTAAGTTCACAATTGCTTCTAGCAGTCAATGGGACGCTCATTCTGGGCTTACCATACCTGCGATCAGAACAATTGTACCCTCTATGACGTTTTGCCTTCTTCATATTGCTTGGGTCATCTCCCTCGAGCAATTTGAAAAGGCAAAACCATAGAACTTCTCATTTATGATCATTATATTCTTGTGATTACTAATGGATGTGGTCTTGTTTCAAAAACTTTTCGAAAACTAACAATGGCAGCTTCACTAACCATTACCTTCAACGAGAACAAGCACCAACTTATGCTTCAACAGAAGCAAACCACGCGCATCTACAAGCGCCCTATCAGCTGCCGAAGCGTCAACTCCCTCGGCAACTCTCTGAACTCCGGGTCGACCTCGACTCCTCGGACTATTGTCTTTGGGACGCTGGGACCATTCCCACTTCCCGAGGAACAAACTGCTCCTTCCAAGAAGCAGAAACTCGCCTCTCAATGTTTCACTATCATGACACCAAAGGCGAGCATCAGAAGGCCCAAAGCCCGTGGCAGCCCCACGAAGCCTCGACCCGCAAACGACCAGGTCCATCCCAAGACTTGGTCCCCAAGACCTTCACCAAAACAAAGAAGGTCCCAAACATCCACCAAGCCAGCATTCCTGGCCTCACTCAAGGAGAACCAGTTCTACCCTCTTGCTTACATGAAAAAGGAGAGACCCATCTCCAATCTGACTCCCAAGTCATCCCAGCATGAGCCTGCTTGTTCCTACAAGCCCAAAATCAAGTCATGCATCACAAGGCCTCTGCAAGCACCTGCTAAGGCCTACAAACCTGCAATTCAACCCTTCATCTCTACAGGGGCCGAACTCCAAAAATTCAAAGCTTCGCTGCAACAGGCGAAGGACAGGGTTCGCATCCTGTCCTTGCCCTGCTACAAAGAAGACAAGCTCGGCTGCTGCACCTGGGGGAGCAGATCCTTCATTGTCAAAGCCCAGCCAGAGCTGACCGAAGCTCAAATTGCTCGTCGTATACGCCGCCGCGCGTCATATCGGCAAAAGAGACTAGAGAAGCAAAGGACCCAGCCTCCTACACTTAAAGTCTCTCCCAAATGGGTCGAAAAAGAAAGACCCAACCAAGTTGCTGCCGTCCATATGGTTGGAAAAACCAGAAGGCGCCAAAAGTCAGCAACAAAAATCCATGTCCGACGTCCGATGACCCGCAGCGTCTCCAGGACAAGAAGACATTCAGAAGAATCCCCTGCTCCTTCAAGCAAAGGACAGCAGAGTGATCCTTCCTCAAGCTCTTCTTCAAAAAGAATGAGCCCCGACTCAGTCACCAGGACAGTTTCTTCGTTCGAATCACGAAGGATGAACGTCTTGGCTACAAATTCTGAGCCACGACCCCGCAATCCACCTCAAGATGATGCGATCACCCACATCCAGCAGTTGGAACAAGGCCAACAGAGGATTGAAACTCTGATGGAAAACCTTCTCCTCGCCTTCCAAAATCAGGCGAACAATGAACCTCCTCCGAATCATCAAGACGATGAGGTAAATGGAGAAGAAAATGAGTCACGCGCCCTTACCAAAAAGGACATAGACAGTATCCTCGCCAAAGCAAAAGAAGAGGATATACTCAAGGAGCATGGGATCAAGCCACCATATCCCTTATGGATGGACTCGGTCCCGTTCCCCACAAAATTCAAGCATCCTACTCTCCAAACATATACGGGGAAAGGATCAGCCAGACAGCACGTCATCCACTTCAAGATCCTGACGGGAGCTATTGCGGATCAAGATGCACTCAAGATCCACCTCTTTGCAAGTACCCTAAAAGGTACGGCCTTCGATTGGTACTCCACTCTGCCGGAGGACTCCATCCAAAACTGGTCCATGCTAAAGACATGCTTCCTGACTCACTTCAAAGGTGAGGATCATCCCGCCACTATGGCTCAGCTATGCAGCCTAAAACAGGGGGAGAATGAGTCAACATATGACTTCATCATAAGTGGAAAGCAATGGCATACAAATGCTCTGATGTATTGCCACAAGCGTCGCTAGTCGACATCTGTCGAAACAACATGAGAGCTAGGATCCGCTCCATGATCATCGGCAACAAATCAAAGAACCTGGGAGAACTCCTAGAAGCTTCCATGGAAGCTGAAATGGTGATTAAAGACCTCAACAGTAAAAAAAAATCAAGAAAAGAGCTAACCGCCATTGCTACCTCTAAACCAAAGAAGAAAGAGGTCCTCAATGTGCAGACCAAGTCAGCTCCTCAGCCACCAAAGAAAGCTGAAAACAAAGCTGCTGGTAAGAGACCTGAACTCTCAGATGCCTTCAAAGAACGAGTAGAGAAGAAATACCTGTTTGATGAAGATGTTGATGAAATCTTCGGGGCTCTTGTGGCAAACGACAAGCTCACCTTGCCTGAACAAAAAAGACCGGGTGATGTTGGTAAAACCAACAATCCTCGGTACTGTCCATACCATCAGATGATCTCGCATCCTCTCAATCAATGCTTTGTTGTGAGAGAGAAAATAAACGAGATGTGGAAAAATGGAGTCATCACCTTTGACAAAAACTATGGGTCTGCCTCCGTCAACATGGTGACATGTGGACAAACATCAAAGTCACCGAAGAAGAAGATCACTACTTCCTTCAAGGTGATAAATTCAACCTAAGCGTCCGAGGAACTGGTTCCTTACCCGACACCAGACGGACAACCCATATGGGTACATCCCGATCTCCTGGAAGATGAAAATTGGGAGGTCGTGGAAAC
This sequence comes from Litsea cubeba, assembly GCA_012931725.1. Taxonomy (NCBI): domain Eukaryota; kingdom Viridiplantae; phylum Streptophyta; class Magnoliopsida; order Laurales; family Lauraceae; genus Litsea; species Litsea cubeba. Next base: position 91,743,602 of record CM022946.1, on the reverse strand, counting down.
AAAGCCTACAGCTCAACAGCAAAGGCAGGCTAGGAAATATCTCCTCAAGCTCAAACGGCAAGAGAAGACCCAGCCAAAACAAGAAGTCAAGGAAAAAGGCAGAGGCTTCCTCTACCGCTCCAATGGAGATAACTTCTGACATAAAAGATCCTACGTCAGCTTCCTTCGTTGTTCCAGCAACTTCAGCAAAGGAAAAGCCGTTCTTCTTCCATAGATCGGATGCTTCTTCATCAAACTCCGCGCTTAAACCTTTCCAAAATGAAGGTATGCCTCAACTATCCTTATATAGTTCTGTGGCACAAGCTATTATGAAGAAAATGGGCTATGACGCTCAAAACCCAGTCGATTTGGGAGAAGGCCACGATATTCTCACGCCATTGGGGCCCGTCTTGGCCAAAAGCCAGCTAGAAGATTGGAGACTCTACGGCTATGTAGAAAAGTCTTCACACGGGCTAGGGTACGATCCCGACACTCCTTTGAGACAGTTGACACAAAGGCTTAAGAGTCAATTTGCTGACCAAGCATCAACATCTCAAATCCATGAAGACATCGATCTCCCTAGATATCTTTTCGATGAGTCACCTGACAAAGATCGAGGAAGCTCATCCAATTGGTACGATTTCTTTGACAATGAAGAGGAGTTGTCCGATGGCACAGATGTGTGGTCTTCTGACCCAGAAGAACCCTCATCTCCAAAAGAAGTAGCCAACTTCAACCCGGTTTCAACAGGCGATTGGGATCATCTCATGGCAAGCCTTGGGAAAATTCCCGATCAAGAAGACCCATGGAAAGGAACAAAGCCTTGGTCTGAAAATGCCATTGAAACCCCATAAGGGTGCGTTGAGCTGGAAGCCTCCGAAAATATTGTGGAGGAACCACCTTCGAACCTTCCAACAGAAGATCCTGTTCAAAAGATAGACTTGGGAACACCAGATAACCCACGTCCTGTATTCATAAGCAAGAATATAAAGGATGATGAGTTACCCGAGTATATCTCCTTTCTTCGTGAGTTCGTTGATTGCTTTGCATGGTCTTACACTGAAATGCCTGGCTTAGACCCCAAAATAGCAGTCCACAAAGTCAATCTTCAAGAAGACATCAAGCCTGTCAAGCAAGGCCAAAGAAGATTCCATCTAGATGTGATGGATAAAATTGAACAAGAAGTTCAAAAACTCAAAAGCGTCGGCTTCATCCGTGAGGAACAACATCCTGATTGGTTGGCCAACATTGTCCCCGTGACAAAGAAAAACGGGCAGTTCAGGGTCTGTATTGACTATAGAGACCTGAATGGCGCATGCCCTATGTAAGACCCCGACCCCCAATTTCTCTGTTTAGTATTGTTTTAATCGTGGTTTAGCTTTTTAAGCGATATTTGAGTTAGTTTGACTTTTTTTTTTGAGTTTCACTAGATTTTTCATAGCCTTGGAGATTTTGAAGACCGTTGACTTTAGTTTGACCTTGTCTTTGTAAAATGTATTTTTTTTGTGAGAAATTATTCTTATTTTGGAAAAATTACAAATTTTACTCCTTTTGTCTCATTTTATTGAGTTTAACAACTTTCATGTTTTGACCATTTTGATTTGATGCTCAAAAATCACGTTTCTCGAGAAAAATGGGCAAAAATGACATTTCCACTAAATCTGTCCATAAATTTCGAAAATTTCAGAATTTAGGGAAAATAGACTTTTTGGAAAGTAAACATTTCGTTGATCGATTTTGTCTTCTTCCTCGATCTCATTCGGGACCCACAAATGTTAGTTTCAGCTTTTGTAAGATTGGGGCCCATGGGGCCCAGCCCACTTTCTCTCTCCTCTTTGAAACCTCTCTTCTTGAGTGATAAATGGAGGATTGAGCTCCTAATCTTCTTCTCCTCCCTCTTGGCTTTCCAAAGATGCCCTTTTCAAGAGATTTGAGCTAGAGAAGATCCCTCTTTCAAGCCCTTCTTCTTTGTCTGAGCTACCAAAGGTTAGCAATGGCATTTCTTACTTGAGATCCTTGTTTTTCAAACCATTTGGAGTATTTTCCTCATTTATGCAAAGGGTTTTCAAGGAGATTGAGAATGATTGATTGTTAGGGTTTCTCTTGGTTTGTTTTGGGGCTTTTGTAGATGGAAGACCTTGGACCTTAAAGAATTGTGTTTGGAGTGATTTTTGGGAATCTCTTGACCAAGGCAAGTAAATTTTCAGATAATGAGATGGATTGATTTCCCTTATAGCAAGTTTTGGGTATATCATGTCATCAGGGACGGCATCACCAAAGAAGAAGGTAGGCTTGGGTAAAACACTCTGATCTTCCATCACCCATGGACGACTGCTTACCATGATCTTATAGAATTTCTCTCCCTTGAGAGCTATCAGTCGCTGCCTCATCTCATCTCTGTTGAGGGAGTCGCATTCTTCAATATTTCTCTCAACATACTGGACCTTCTTAAAGGCCTGCTGAACGGCTGGATTAGAAGACCTAACAGATCGACGAGGTGCGCTTATAGCAGGCTCTTTACCCTTGTTCGTTCTGGAAGAACCACCTGAAAAGGATGGAAAAGAAAACGATCAAACATCAAAATGACAGAATCTCGCCAAAAAAAAAAATCCGGCAAAGTTTTGACATGATAACGGGGCAATTCCGAAGAAAAGGAACTATCCCGAAAGAAATAGAAAACTTGAAGATGGGCTCAACATTGCTGCAAGCTCCAAAACTCCAAACTTTCGAAACCTCAAAGTCTCCGCAAAATCAAGAAGGGCTCAACATCGCTGCGAGCTCCAAATTTCCAAATTTGCGAAAACTTTCAGGTATGCTATCACATCATGCTACAATTCAATTTTCAAAAAAAAATATACATGCATGAACATCTTGGTTTGCGAAAAAAAAATGCATTATCATGATGAGTAAAAAAAAAGAAAGAACGAAACTTTCTTAAAAAAAAGGGGAAAGAAAAACAAAAGAAAAAAGAAAAAAAAACGAAAAGGGATTGGCCCACAGGCCACGTGGCCCTACGGCCAGATCCGTACGGATCTGTCCGTACGGCCCACAAAAAAAACAAAACAAAACAAAACATGCAAAAAAAAAAAGAAAAAAAAAATTGTGTGAAAAAAAAAGAAGCAAACACGTGGAAAGAAAAAAAAAAGAAGAAAAAAAAAAAAGAAACAAAAAAAAAGAACCTTTTTTTCCTGCAATGGGGTTTTCTTGAAAAAGGAAACTTACTTGAAGCCATTGATAGAGAAGAAGAAGAAAAGTCTTGAAGATCTTGAAGAAGAAGAACTCTTGGTCTTGAAGCCCTCTTGGGATTGTTACAAAAGAAAGTAATAAGAGCAAGAGATCCAACCTCCTCCTTGCTTTTATAGAAGAGAGCAAACCAAAGAAGGAAAGAAGAAAGAGGTTAGTGTTACTAATTAGTAACCTTACCAAAAGAAAGAGATTAGAAAGATTCTTTCCCAAAAGAAAGATATCTTGAGGGATTCTCTCCCAAAAAGAAATCAATGAGAGATTTTCTCCCAAAAAGAAATCAATGAAGGATTCTTTCCCAAAAGAAAGATATCTTGAGATATTCTCTCCCAAAATAAAGGGAACATGAGAGATTCTCTCCAAGTAAAAATATTCTTAGATATTCTCTATCCAAAGGAGATATTTTTGGATATTCTTTACAAAAATGACACCGTATGAGATCCAAGCCATTTCAAAAGCTTAAGGTCCCATGGGTTAGCCCATATGAGCCAGGTTTGACCACCTAGGCACTAAAAAAAAAATATTTGGGCTTTTAGTCAAAGAGAAATCCCTCTTACCAAGAGTATACAAAAATGGTTCCATGCCTCTTTTGAGTTGATTGGACCATACAAAGAAAATTCCATGCCCCATGAGCTTCCAAAAATCAAACCATCCAGCCTCATCTACCAAATTGAACCAAAATCTTGAAATTGACATTCCACAAAAATCCAAACCAAATCCTGGTCCCCTAATTTGCCACATACAGCCTGTTACGTCACAAGACCAAAATCAAAAACCAAAACCTGATCCCCTAACTTGCCACATACAGCCTGTTAGGTCACAAGATCAAAACCAAAATTGATCCCCTAACATTCCACACACAGCTTGTTGGGTCACACGGTCAAAACCAAACCCGACCCCCTAACCTGCCACATACAACCTGTTAGGTCACAAGTTCAAAACCCAAATCCACATCCCTGATGTCATCTTCAAAACTTTGCCTCGATATGGTACGTGATCCCTTTCACTACCATAAAATTCCCCTGGAAGCTCAAAAGGCTACAAATACCAAAAAGAAAGACTATTCAAAGACTCTTGGTCCAGTCACAGGCTCTCCTTCAAAAATCTCTTCGAGGCACATCGACTACAAAAGTTAAGCAACTCGTCGCTGTACCTCGAGGGGGCATTTGTTGACACCAAAAATGTCACTTTGCCTCTTCAAGATCCAAAGAGCTACATGAAGTCGCAACCTGCCATAAATAGGCAATGCTACTTCCAAAAAAAATCAAATCTTGTCAGAATCAAACAAAAACCGCAAGATCCTTCAAGACAGCCAAAAGAGGAGTACACAAGAAGTTTCAGGCCATTTCAAAATCATTTGGCCTAACTTCACTTCTCCGGCAGCTGAAAAGGAGCTCCCGGCGGCGAAAGCATCGGAGACACCAAATCTTCGATCAGAGCCGATGGATGGTCTCAAAATACATCCAAAAGGCTCCACGTCAAGTTTCGAGTCAAACCGACAACGTTTGACCCTACATCAACCCTCGAATAGCTAAATCAAGCCTCTCGGCGGCGAGAACCACTGAGGCTATCACTCATCAAATAGAGCACATGGATGACTTCAAAATGCTTACAAAGGGCTACACGTCAAATTTCAGGTCATTTCGACAACATTTGACCATACTTTGACGCTCGGAAGCCAAATCAGGCCTCTCGGCGGTGAAGCTCCCCAGGACCATGATATCCAAGACAGGGCCTATGGATCATCTTAAAATGACTCCAATAGGTTCCCTGTCAAATTTCAAGTCAATTGGACATCGGTTGACCGCACATCAAACCACGACATCTTCATCGCGACAAAAGCAAGTCTACTGGTGATAAGACCCCAAATGGCTTCAAAACTCAAACAAAAGCCTATGGTTGGTCTTATTTATTGCTTAGCAGGCTTCATCCCAAATTTCAGGTCATTCCGACATCGTTTGTCCCAGTTTCAGCTTCTGACGAAAAATCGGCAGCTCTGCGCAACAAAGTCTTCGGCTTTCTCAGAAAATTGGAAACTTTGCAAAATAAAATGCAAAGATTCTCATCAGGTTTTCTACAGGGAAATCAGGCCAATAAATGATCAAAAATGTCAAGGAAAAACACAGAAGAAAAAAGAATAAAAAAACAGCAAAAACGGACACAAAACGGGACAAAAAGGGGGAAAACCCCCCAGGGTCGCAGGCGACCCTCTGGCTCGGGATCGCCCGGTGGGCCCCGGAAACCCCATTTTTCGCCCTTTTTTTGCGATTCGAAGCGTCCGGCCTCTGGTATTTTCCAATATTCATACTTTTGAGACACCAAGTCCTCTCGCATCCATCAAAAACACGGGTTAATCATCAAGAGTATCAAAATCAACATTGATCGCCAACTAGTCAACCAAAAAAAGTGTGCTTTCTACCGACCGATCGAGAAATCGACAGGACAGATTGCACCGACCCGCTGTTGGCAACCAACACCTGAAGTTACATGGTCATCCGATGTCGATCTACATAAAGATCCATCGATGATCATCGCCAGAAGAATCCCAAAAGACGCGGCACGGCCCGCGACTCTTCAACTGCTCGGCGACCACTTAATGCGATTAATTGACTAACTTTATTACAGTCATTAATCTATTTTTTTGGACGGACCAATCAGAAGCAAGCATCCGGGAGTTACAAGTTAAGAGATTCATGGCATTTAACCCATGAAACTCCTCCCATCATGGCGATTAAAGGCGATTAAATGCCCTCAATCTCCTCCGCCCAATCAGAAGCTAAGAAAAAGGAGTTACAAAATAAAGAATTCAATCTTGTAACTCCTCCCTTTATGTAACTTTATGACAATTAAGGCTCATAAACCCTCGTAAATGGCTACCTAAAAGCCTATAAATAGGAGAGCTCTCCAAGAAGAAAACAACACAGACAGCAGAGAAAACACACAACAGACTGCAGAAAATCCGGAAACTCAGACAGAAAAAGGCATCAAAGAGAGAAAACTCTGCGGAAATCCTACACTGACCACGACTACAAGGTGACAAAAGTCCCTTGGGGGGTACCCCCTAAGGTCCTTGCCTTCTCCTTCTGCCTCCAATGGCTTAGACGTGGTTTTTCAGCCCGTCTACTTAGTTTTCTATTGGACATAGGACCTCCTTTTGGTCTTTGTCCTCTAAAAACCTGAGGTTATAGCCAAGCTAAGCGAATCAATAGCATCCTCTGTTCTCATCTGCATGGATGATGGCGAAGTCCACATAAGTCTTGCGACCGTCAATCTGAACGGGTCCCCCACAATCTCCTGAGAAGTTAGATCCTCCTTTTCTTGCTTTTCATTATAGTTTGTATTTTTTTTAAAGAGACAAAAATCACAACTCTTGTCTTTCATTATTGATAAGAATTGTAAATCGGCTATAAACGCCAAAAATCGGCTATAATCGCCAAAAAAAATCGTCTTTCACAGTAAATCAAGAAAATGTCTCTTTTCTTAAATATATGTGCAATGGAAAACTTGAAAGAAGTTGATTTCTTTTTACTTGCGAAAGTTATCTCCGGATCACCACTTGCAATTCCAAGTAAAAAATAGAAAATCTGGCACACCCACACAAAAGAAATGTTGATGCACGCCTTTGCCCCCCGGTTACGAAAGGGTCGGACCCAACGGACTCCCACGTCCACCGACCTCGGTAGAACCAGGCAGAAGCACGGTCCATCATTGGGGATTAGAATAGCTTTGGGGAATTTAGAGAGCCCTTTTTACTTGTGGGACCCTTTGGGGGTTCTTGTTACGAATTGTGTGAGACTTGGGGTTTACCAATGATTTCCAAAAATTGTATTTTAACCCCATTGGACTTATCTTGTTAATCCCTACAACTTTCATGTTGACATCGTTTCCATTCGGGAGCCCTAAACCCGACTTTTCACAAATTGAGGGCAAAATGGTCTTTTTACCCAAAACCTGGGCACCAATTTCAATGTCACCAAAACGTGCAAAATATATACTTTTTAGAAACTATAAATTTCGCCGATCAACTTTGTCTTCTTCGTCGAATTCGTTTGAAGCCCCAAAAACCATGTTTTGAGCCCGAGGAGTCTTTTAAATTGTGGGCCCCATTCCCACCTACTATATAAGGAGAGCTCTTCTCCATTTCTCCTCTTGTTCGCTAAAACCCTAGAAGGAGAAGAGATTTCAGCCCTAAAGGTTTTTCCCCTTGTTCATCTTGCCTTCTTTCTCATAAATCACCACAAGAGCTTTGCTAAATCAAGAATGGACCTTGCAATCTTCTTCCTCATCTCAAGGGCTTCATCCTGACACCATTTTTGAAGAAAACCGCCCACTCCAAGACTTCCTTTGGACAACACCTTGCTTTTTGAAGAACTTCCTTGTAAGAGGTCTTCCTAAAAGTTTTAGAATCTTGTTTGTTTAGCCCTAGGGAAGCTCCATTTCGTTTATTGGAAGATTTCGTTTTGTTTTGCTTGGATTTTGATATTCTAGGGTTGGATTTGGGGGTTTTTGTATAGGTGTTTGATTGTGGGCTTAAGAGGTGTTTAGAGCTCAATTTGATTTGCATTGGACCCAAGGCAAGTGGATGAAACGATTCTTATGTGTTTATCATATTTTACAAAAACTTTGATTTACCTCTATTGAAAGTTTTAATGGTTTGATTCTATTGAATTTTGGAATGATGTTTTGATGAGTTGAGGAGGTCAAGAAAGGGACCCAAAACGTTCATGGAGTTGTCTTTGGAAGAATGGGGAAGAAAGGAAATGGAAAGGGATTGGACAAAGGAGGAATCCAATCATTTAGGCTGAGACTCGCCGCTGTCCGATCGATCGGACTGTAAATAACTGAGAGTATTTCAGGACCGATCGATCGGCCAATGAGTTCGATCGATCGGACTGTAAGTAACTGAGAACATTTCAGGACCGATCGATCGGTCCTTGAGTCCGATCGATCGGACTGAAATGAGGAGCTGCAAAATAAGGGGATTCTTGAACCGTTCTCCAGATTCATTTCAAGCCCATATTCAAGTCCAATTCAGCTCTATCTATTCTCTTCTTATTTGAAGCCATCGAACCTGTAATGATGCATTTAAGCCCATGAAAGATTTGGGTAAATTGTGATGAGATGTAGTGGGGAGATATTGTTTGGAGCCCCAGTGCTATGTAAGGACTCGTAAGGCATTGTATGAAGTCCGGAGGAAGGAGAAACCTCATCATAGAGATTCCATGAGGTTTTCTAGATTGACCAATGTGTATAAGGACCCGGAATGTCCCTAACTCTTAAAGAGTACCAAATTACATCATGACCGACATACGGGACCCTATTCACACTGACTCAATTCTGGGAACCTCATTGGCTGGCCCGAAAATATACGAGAAACCACTCGTACTCGATTTTCAACCAAACTCTTATTTGGGATTTGAAACCCATGTGATATGACTAGACTATCTCGAGAATATTGAAAGTGATGTGTTTAGCTTTTGCTAACCTGTATGTGTCAACCTGATGTGAATATGTATTTGTGCCTATTGGTACCCCGTTCCTGTACTATGCATTTGATTTGATTTCTCGTATTTGACCTATGAGTCGGCACCACTGAGCTTGGACGACCTTGTCGGTTTGATCCACCGACTTGGAGATCCTTCCCCTCCCGATAGTCAGCTGCAGTCTGGAACCCGCAGAGTTTTACCCGGTTCGCTACCGTGGTCCCGCAGAGTATATATATGTATATTATAGTATCTTATCGTTGTCCCTCCTCACCTTGTGTGACTGAGGTCAATGATCCCGTAGGGTATGTGCTCTCTTCACTTTAGTGAGAGAGGATCTAGCTTTGTGTGGTTGCCACCTTGTTAGTCCCGAATCCTTGTTACCTTACATGTTTTATTTGCATATATACCTCTTTTAAATGATGCATTCTTCTTTTATGAAATTCAATATTTATCAGAGTTCTACTATGCTTCTAAAGGCATCATTGTTTTGAATTATTGTTATATCTTTTCACCCACCTGCCAGACCGTCGCGTCTGATCCATTTATTTTGGTACTCAGGTCCCGAGCTTATTGCCATCGAGGAGGAGCCTGAGGAGGCGGTCGGCGAACCGCAGCGTGTGATAGAGTGGCAAGCCGACGATGTCATGTAGACATTCGTTCGGGCTTTGAGGACGACATTTTGGGAACTTGTGATAACATCTTTTGGGCTTTGTTGGTTGTATGGTCTTTGTTGACCATTATTTTGGGGAAATTAATCAACTGATCTTTTGTATATACAATTAACTTTACTTTTGGGAGATATGCTTAGGATCATTGCTCATTCTGATATCTTGTCGTGTCAAATATGAATCGGTATTATTTTTGGAATGGAATAGCATTAATATGATTTGCTACACGCTTCCGCAATTTCAAATACTTGTTGGATAAGTTTATGTGTGAGATGTTGTGTAAAAATAATCCTCACCGCGGAACCCTGTGGGAAATTACGTGCACGGATAAATATTCTCTTAACTCCCGTGTGCGGTTTAGCTAAAGAGATGCACATGGCATGGCATCAACAGGTCCCGATCCCGGACTTGGATCCCTAACCCGGTCCGGTGCCGCGACAGTATATCTCATGGGTTACACTTTACATCTTATATATAATGCTCTCTTTGTTATCCTCCAAGAAACCCTATCTTAGGCAATAAGAAAGTCCCGGTACAATTACCAAAATACCATGACCATGAACCCACTTGGTCTGGACCCATTAGACCCAACAGATATCACTTGTAGGATCTCAGACACCGTTGAGCTACCACTTATCCTAAAACCAATTGGTAATGAAAAATGACACAACAATGGTTTTATGGTCTGTTGGTTGTGTTAGGAAGGCATTCGAGCATCACTCCACCATGGGTGCACGCGAGGGTTGTACCAAGGACCTAACAATCCCTCCCAACTAGTACCACCCATGAGGAGACTCAAACCCCCAACCTTACCAGGCTTAAATACCACTTGTAGGGTCTTATGTGCCCACCGAGCTACCATTCTTTCCAAAACCAATTGGTGATGGAAGAGGCACAACTCAATATTTTATATGGCATTCGACAGAGCCCGCGGGCCTGTTTTTACATCAATCGCAGGGAGCGGCATTGTGGCACGCCTCTGCCCAACAGAGATGAGTGAGAGAATATTTTTAGAGAGAAAAAAAGGTTAATGTTTCCATTGAGACTCATTTTCCATAGATAATGTATTTTGATTAATAATGTGAGTACCCAAACATAATTTCAAGTATGTAAATTGTTTGGACATATATAATGGTTTTAAGCATGGATTTTACATAAAATGATGGCCCTTTAAGCTCCGATTAGGGGAGGAATTAACCCCCCCCCCACCCACCCACCCACACCCACACACACATGCGCGCACACAAAAAAAAAAATTTAGATAATCTTCATTGGATATAAGTTTGTTTTGGCCCCTCCAATAATTTGAATATCTCAAATTCGATAGGCCCCCTTTCTCTATCTCTGCTTTTTATCCTTACACTACTAGTGTTTTTTTTTTTTTCCACAATTTCCTCCCAATGTTACTCTATTAGTGTAGTTAGTACCTTCTTTTCTCACACCACTTATTTATATTAGTGTAGTTATGCTTCTTTCTTGCAAAGCATTTTGTTGTCTTACCTTATTTCGGACTTCTTTTACTATTTATTTATTAACTTGATATTTCCTTACTTAACTAAACTCCCTATTTTAATAATTTAATAATATAGTACTAATAAGTAAACTTTTGAGATTAAAAGAATAAGAGAATTATTACAAATTAATAAACTCAATTTCTTCCTCTTCCGCACTCTTATGCATTTAACATGGTTAGATATTTAGTATGTATGTGCTAGCTAATGACCCCATAAGAAAAGATCGGGGGTATGTGTAAGATCCCGACCCTAATTAATAGTGTTTAATATTCATTAAGTATTTTATAGTTAATTAATTATGATTGTAGCTAAGCGAGTTGGTTTAGGTCTTAGATTAGTGATTTGAGGGTTTTGGTAGCATTTGGAGTAGTTTAGTGCCTAAAGGGAGTAGTTTGTAATTTTGGAAAACTATGAAGGGCTCATCGTAAATTCAGAAATCCTTAGATTTTGGTTCGTTGGGTAGATTAAATTATTTTCCGAGTTTTCTGTTGAGGACACGTTGCAAACCGGCCACTCCAAGCTCCTCGTTTCTAGTAATTTCGAACACCCGTGTTTTGAGTCCCTAGTGACCTATTTGTAAATCCCCAAAACCCACTCAACACAAAAGAGGATCTACCCCTTTCTCTTTTCTTCCTCTCCATTTCTCATTTACAATTCTTCTTCTTTTTTTTTCTCTTATTTTCCTTTTTCCTCCTTCATTTCTCCTTCAATTCCCCACCAAATCAAGATTCCACTCCATGGGATAGATTCCTCTCATCTCTAGGATCCTCCTCATATCCTTCTCCCTCCACTTCGTGCACAACAACCCCCTTTGGAATTGACCTCTCAATCTTCGGAGCTCCGACAAGTAGGATAGGTTTCTTAAACTTTTGACCCACTTGACGCAGGGATCAACTACCCAGAAGGCTATTGTAAGATCCCGACCCCAATCCTTTTGTTTAGCATTGTTTTAATCGTGGTTTAGCTTTTTAAGCGGGATTTGATTTAGTTTGACCGCGCATTTGAGTTTGACCGGATTTTTCCTTGCCTTGGAGATTTTGTAGACCGTTGACTTTAGTTTGACCCGGTCCTTAGGATTTGTATTTTTATGGGAAATTACTTCGGATTTCTAAAAATTCTGGATTTGGTGTATTTCGACTTATTTATGAAGTTTAACGACTTTCATATTTTGACCATTTTGATTTGATATTCAGAAATCACGTTTTTTCGAGGAAAATGGGCAAAAATGACATTTTCACTAAATCTGTCCATGAATTTCGAAAATTTCAGAAATTGGGGAAATTATACTTTTTGGAAACTAGATATTTTGCCGATCGTTTTTGTCTTCTTCGTCGTTTTCGTTTGGGGCCCGCATATACCATTTTTAGCTTGATGAAGACCGGGGCCCACAAGACCCATTCTATAAGAGGGGAATCCCTCTCTTCTTCTCCTTCATTCGTTTCCAGCAAGGGTTGAGCTAGGGCTCTTTCCCTCTCTTCCCACTCTTTCTCTCTCATCTGAAACACCTCTCTCTTGGAGCTTTAATGGAGATTTGATCTCACCTCCTTCTTCTCCTCCCTCTTGGCTTTCCAAAGACCCCATTTTCAAGAGCTTTGGGCTAGGACAACCCTCCTCTTCAAGCCCTTCTTCTTATTTGGAACACCCAAAGGTTAGAAATGGTTTTCTTTTCTTTAGATCTTTGTTTTCCTCCTCATTTGGAGTGTTTTAATCCCACATGCAATTGGTTTTCATGAAGTTTGGAAAATGGTTGATTTCTAGGGTTTCTTCCTAAGCTATTTTGGGGGTTTTATGATTTTGGAGCTTGAGGCCATTAGAGGACTTTCATAGAGTGTTTTGCATCTTCTCTTGACTCAAGGCAAGTAGAATTTTCAACTAATATGATGGTTACATGTTTCTTGTTTGGTTTCATGATTTTTTCCTCATTATGTTCTAACCCTTTGTGATTTATGGATTTACATTGAATGAATGAACTAATGTGAGTTGATTTCCACTTATGCTATTTTCTTATGATGTGTTGGGAGTTTGGTTTCATTTTAGCCACTTGATTTTTGATTTCTTTGTATTAATGGTGTTGTGTTCTAAGTATGGGAAAAACCTTGATTCTAAATAGGGGTGTGTTTGATCAATTGGATAGATTTATGGAAGGTTTTGATGAGTTTATAAGGTCAAGAAAGGGCCCAAAGCATTGTAGAATTTTGTATGGAAGGAAGGGAAAGAAAAATCAGAAAAATTGCAAGGAAAATGGAGAATTCTGCACACTCGGGCTGGACTGGGCAGGCCCAGTCCGCTCGAGCGACCCACTGGGTCGCTCGAGCGGACCAGGCACTGTCTGGGTCCGCTCGAGCGACCCACTGGGTCGCTCGAGCGACCCAGCTTCTGTCTGGGTCCGCTCGAGCGGGCCTGGGTCCGCTCGAGCGAGCCCAGCTCAGTCTGGGCTGGGTTTGGGTCCGTTTATGGATCAGTTTTGGGCCTGTTCTTTGGGACTTCTTTGGGCTTGTCTTTGGGCCTGTTTCAAGTTTAGTTTTGGGCTATTGTAAAACTGTTTATTGGGCCATTTCAGATCTGATGATGGGTCATCTTTGGGCCTGACATTTGACTGTTTTTAATGACTGTTTTGTGGGCTGTTTTAAAATCTGTTGGTGCGCCTGTTTATGGTTAGTTTGGATTGATTTTAAAACTTGTTCTTTGGACCTTTTAAGGACTAGTTGTGGACTGTTTTTAAACTTGTTTTGTGGGCCTGGTTCAGGTTAGTTTTGGGGTTGTGTTTTTAAGTTTGTTTGTGGGCCAACAAATGTTTAGCTTTGAGTTGTTTTAAAAATTTGTTTTGCGGGCCTGTGCGAAGTTTGTTTGGGCTGTTTTTAAGAATTGTTTTGTAGGCCATTTAAGGATTTGTTTGGACTGTTTTTAAACTCGTTTTGTGGGCTTGATTAAGGTTGGATTTGGGTTGTTATTGCGGACTAATTTGGACGTGGATTAAGGCCAACTATGGGCCTACTTTAAAGAGTTCGGATTTATTTGTGATGCTCGGAATTTGTGAAATGGGAATGATGTGAGAATGACCTTATGTGAGATTATCCGGGAACCTTCCGTGTCTCAATGTGCACTTTATCATTTAAACATTATGGATTTTCATTGGCATCAAACACATTCTTTATTTATTAATGTTTAAAGGTTAAATGTGCATTGTGATGGTTCCTTGGTAAGTCATTAGGTCATTCTCCACTGACCATTCCATTTCAAGTCAGAAAAATGTATTTGTATTTGTCTTTGTATTAGAATTTGTATTTGTTTTCTTTGGTAAACTAATTTAAATCGCATCGATGATTTGTTATAAAATCTTGTGGTTTTCCACGTTCGAAAGGACCGACCGTATGATTTTATACAAATCACTTTGATGTGTATTTGGATGGTTTACCATCGAAATTCGTATGTTCTCTCCGATTCGATTTGAAAAGAGATTTGGAGTATGTTTGTCACATTCGGGAATTCTTCGATAAGACTATTGTTTTGACAACACTAGTATTTGAAAATAAAAACCTCGAGGCAAGACGGGGCCAGAGCTATGTGGTGCGAGCCCATGAGCCAAAGAGGCTATGATTCCGAAAAAAAACAAACCCCGAGGCAAGAAGGGGCCAGAGCTATGTGGTGCGAGCCCCTGAGCCAAAGGGATTAGTATTATGTTAGATTTGTATCTGTTTGAGTTTGAAAACTAAAGGCACCACTAGGCTTAGGTCACCTTGTCGGGCTGATCACCCGGCTTGGGATCTTTACTCTGTCCGCCAGCTGCAGCTTGGATTCTGTCTGTACCGACCATGGCAACGGTAATTATCTGCCGGTCCCATTTGTATGGCTACGGTTCTGATACTTTTGATCTGCCGGTCCCATTTGTATGGCTACGGTTCCGATCCCATTTTTAGTACCACGTTCAGTGGCTACGCTCTGTTTGCTCTTATTACTTCGGTAATAGGAGGATTTAGCTATTTGTGGTTGCCAGTGTTTTATCTGTATATCGCTTCAGTTTATGATTCTCGTTGGTTATATTTTTATGCTCAGATTTGTTTAATGTTTACGATATCGATCTTTATCATATTGTCGCTATTATTCAGGATTTGAAATGTATTTCCGACGATTAAGTGTTTGATGCAGGCTTTTATCTTTTCGAGATATTCGTACATCTGATATTGCTCTTTTACCGCGTTTTGACATTTATATTCGGTCTTTCGATCGTTTAGCATGCTTTATCGCCATTATTGTTTAGACTCTTCATTTGGTTTTACGATGATTTCGTCAGGTTTTATGTATGTTCCTTTTTGTTCATATTATTTGTTTATTTGCTTGCCAGACCGTCGTGTCTGACCCTTTTTGTTTGGTGCCAGTTTCTTCTCCTTTCTGTTTGTAGGTGTTTGATCAGAGGAGGCGGTGGGACCGCCGGTCTGACGTGAGAGGCTGCCGTTGATATCATTTAGATGTCAAGTATGGCACCGGAGTCCGTATCTAATATTGAGGGTAGTATTCTGTCTAGTTGGATATTTTTGTATGGCTTTATCAGCCTTTTTCTTTTGGGTTTGTAATTAAGACATCTGTTAATTGTAACTTGAATATGTGGGAAATAATAGATTTGTTACTACCAGCTCAGTGTGTTGTGATTTATGATTTATGCCAGTCTGTTTATGATGGCTTTATGGAATTGGTTGCGTACGACACGGAACCCGATGGCCACGGATTCCGGGTCGTAACACCATGTTTAGCTTCCGCGAAAAATATACTCTGATTGTGTTGGCATGTGATTATCCTCATTCGCGCGGATCTTGGGAACTATAACAAAAAGTTTCAAATTTATCCCAAAATTTCGCACCCCGAGATCGGTTCGCTGCAGGTCCCGGTTTCGGGGCGTGACAGCTATAAAACCCAATCCAAGATTCAAGTCCTCAATCTCAGCCATCTTTGATCAGTAAGACAATCTATCTAGAAGATAGAACCAGCAACATATAAGCTACAAATAAATCTACAACATGCAAGGAAGTAGATTATACCTTTGGAGATCGGTTGTGCTCTAATGGAGAAGTTACGTCTTTCTTTGATGATGAAACGCTTTCACTAATCAAATAGGAATCTCCAAGACCTCTTGATCTTCCACGCTATGACCCGTATTAGATTCTCCTTTTTCTCAAGAAGATGGTGGGATCTCCAAGAGAAAACTACTAGGAACTCTAGGGAGGAACTAGAAAGAGAACTAGAAGAGGGAGAGGAGGAAGAACTCGTGCAACACTTGCACTAGGGACCTTGGGCGTGAATCCCAATGCAATAATAATGCATGGACGTCCAGCCTCCTATATATATAGCTTTTGCAAGCTGCCTCCTCTTTCTAATTGAAATAGAAGTCTTACTTCCCTAACAATTAGTAACTCTCTTCTACTACTAGTTAAGATAGAAGTCTTACTTCCACAATAATTAGTAACTTACTATATCATGATTAGAAGTCTCACTTCAAATATGATTAGTAACTTTCTAATTCCTTTCTAATTAAAATAGAAGTCTCACTTCTACTAAAATTAGTAAGTCTACTATTTCCACTATTAGAAGTCTCACTTCAAATAGAAATAGTAACTTTCCTTTTAGAGTTCAACTAGAATTAGATACTTTCTAATAATTGGGCTAGCGTGGGGAGCACTAGGGATTCCTTAGAAAGCTGGCTCCAACTGGGACTCACGACCCCACATCTCATGTGTAATCCGGGCCCACAGTTAATTGCAAATAACTCCACTATATAAATGCAATTGAACTCCAGTCTTAGGAATATTACATAGAAGACCCTAAACTTCCACATTACCACAAGTAGACCCCTCTATCAATATCCATGGATCAATTGGACCTGTCTTCCAAACTAGATCCATATCTTATTATCATTGAGCCCCAATTAATTATAATGATCATAGGTACCTTTCCAATTAACTCTTAATCGGAATGGGTGCGCACTTACCAATGATAAATCCATTAATTGGCACAAGATGATATTAGAGATAGATTCCATCTTGACCATTGAATGTTCCCACAGCTCTACTACCATGTACCCAAATCACCGATGTGTTGACCTATAGTTGGCCTCACTCATTGGTGACTCAAAGCAAATGAATAGATAGAAACTTGAGTTCATTAATGTCTCAAGATTGAGAGCCTATTGATAGGGAATTATGAGAGCATACCTTAAAGTAAAGACATTGTTTATAAGGTGCTTCTCATGGTCCTTCAATACATCCAATGTACCAGCACTATGATCCAGAATCTTCCATTCTGATGATCGAGACAATTCACACTATCTCATAGTGATCAAAGTACTGCAACCTTTTCAGTATGAGATGTCCAGTCTTATCACTGGTTGTGAATATATTTTAAGTATAAGATTTGTCACACATGTCTCCTGTATGTGGATCTCATCTATACACATGTGTTACATCTAATATACTTGTGGATTCCGGTTCATCTCATAAACCATCATGTCATTCGTATTGATTATGTGCAAGTATATAATAAATCACCATTCATCTCATGAAAGGAAAGCATGAATATACTGATAAATAAAGAAATTAATCAATTTATTATATCATCTACTGGATTGAGTCCATAAAACTAACCCTTCTCCCTCCACTTCGTGCACAACAACCCCCTTTGGAATTGACCTCTCAATCTTCGGAGCTCCGACAAGTAGGATCGCATCCCTATCTCTTGGATTCTAGATCAGGACTCCATTTCCCGACATGCAATGAAATCTATCTTTTTTTATTTATTTGAAGATCTACCTTTTTTCTATTTTCTTTGCCTAGGTCTCTCGCAAACGAAGTTCACTAAAGTCTTGATACAAAACCATTCAAATTAATGGTCCTTGGGTTTATGTGATTGGAAACCAAGGGTTTGAGATTAAGAGCTCTTCGTTGGTGTTCGTGTAGAGATTCTTGCGTAGAGCCCAATCCAAACCAAAGCATATAAATTCATGTTAAATCTAAATCTTTATATAGATCAACCATGTTAGGACATATAATAATCTATTTTTAAAGTTTTGATTTGAGACATGATCATCCAATGATATTTATCAAATTGTCCTATCACATTCTACATAATTCCTACAATGTTTTGATCTTGATGTTAGAGTTGATGCTAGATGAATGTATTTGTAAATCAATCTAAATTTTATGAATTTATAAATATTTGAATCCAATATGAATGCTGTAGTTAAGTTTTAACATGTTTGGAACAAAATCCAACAAGTTAGACCCTTAAAGTTGTGATTTCTAAAAATTTTGACTTTGGTCCATAAACTTGTACTATTAATCTGTAATTTGGGCCCAGTATATAATCTTCTAAAATCTGGAAAAGTTGATATTCGGGTTTCTTGGCTTATGTCACCCAAAATTAAAAAAAGAAAAACACCCCAAAAGCCCATCATATGAGAGAGTTAATGCCCCAACAAGTTTTGGTGTCAAAACGTACAGTCCATCTAAGAAAATATTTTCTCTGAAAACTAGATTTTCAGATCTAAACTTTTGAAGAATTTAGAGTTGGTCAAAACAGAAAAGTTATATCCTCATGAGTTATCTTTCCGACACGAATCCGGATAATCTGAAGATTTTCTTCACGCTGACCGTGAGTGGATCATTCATTATTTGCCACTTCATCGTGGACAACCCCTGCCCGAATGTATGACAAGCTGCCCGTGGTGACACGGTGGACCTTGATTGGTCCACTCTCACTGGGGGTGAATCCTAACAGGATCCGGATTCTTCCAACACATCCAAAATTACCAAATTTTGATTTTCTATGGTTTTTGCAACTTGTTTAATGAAACTATGTGCTATAAAATTCTACACAATAATGGTATTCTTTCCACAAATATACAATCTTTGAAACGTAATTCAGAAATTTACAAATTGAATCAGGGTTTCAAATTTTGAGGGTATGTTCAATAATAATAGATGTTTCAAGGAAAAATAGTCTAGTACCTTCAGGTTTTCCAGAAACAGAATGAAAAGCAATTCTTTGTCGTTTCAGTTAAAAAACTATTGTATGCTGAAAATCCCTAGCATGTATAAACTTAACTTAAGCATTTTGCATTATTATCAATGGCAGAATTTAAGTGAATGTTTAGGGATCATATCCTGCATGTCTAAGTTCATATTATTTACAACTGATGTCCAATAGAATTGCCGATATGCCCTTACGGATGTTACTTCTGTAGATATCATGATTTGCTCATATATGAATTTGGTTATATGTGTATTTGCAGTAGAGTTGGAAAGCTCGAATTTGAATAAGACTCAAATACATATGAAAATTGTGTGGGGAGATTTCCAGAGCCATAGGATTACGCTAATCACAGCCATCAGATGAGGCTAAGCACTCTCACGAGCCATCCGCGTGCCATCCACGTGGCACCGGGCTCACCCCGGCTGCCAGAACAGGAGGTCCGCCGAAGTCAAGCAGCTCCGGGCCACTAGCGCCGAGCTCGGCCACCACGAGCGCCATCTCAGCAGAGAGCTCCACCTCGGCTGAAAGAGCCGGGACGGAAGCCGAAGTGAGAAAGAGCCTCCATTTGCGCCCCTCATCCCCCCCACGTCATCGCGCACGTGGAGGAATAGGGGCGCGAGCTAGTAAGACAGATGCGACGTCCAGCCGCTCACAATCTTCGCCAGATCCCTGACAGAACGGCATCCAGCAGCTGAGGCCACATCAGGGCAGGGCCCGAGGGCAGATCCGATGGTACCCCCGCCGCCAAAGGCGTCTAACACGATCTGGCCCAACAAGACGCGCATTAAATGCGACGTGGGCTGATCCGACGCTCATTTAATGTGGAGTGGGCTGGATTGGACCGCATTAATTGCGACATGGGCTGATCATGACTTCCCAGTCGAATCATGAGACCCATGCCAAGATATCGTCCAAGATATCTTTCGAAACATCTATAAAAAGGACTGCATTTCACATGCAAGGTACGCAATATACACACTTGAGAGCTGTTACTCTGCCTCTCTTCTTCCTCTCCTTCCATCGTTCCAGTTCCTTCACTGACTTTGGCATCGGAGAGCCTTGCGCTGCCCAGGCCAGGGTCCTCTAACCGTGTGTTCTTCTCTTTCAGGCTTTCGGACGGTACCCCAGTCATCTCCATCGTTGGATAAGTCCTCTAAGGCTCCCCAGTTATTGTGGGTCATTATTTTCTGCACCTACAATTGGCGCCGTCTGTGGGAAAGTAATATCCCAACCTTCCGAACCTTCCCAACCTTCTCAACCTCAATCTCTCAGAAGCCATGCCTCCGAAAGCAAGGAAAGGCGGAGAATCCTCGAGAGCAGCGCTCGAGCTGCCACCACCATCGACGGACGTCCCTCCTCAAGGGCGCTCCCGCACGGTGCATGGCACGTCAGCAGGCGAGGGCCGCTTAGGCTCGCAGCTTTTTGTCGAGGTCCCCCTTCAAGAAGGACTCGAGACCTCGATCTCAGCAAAGAAGTCATGCCACCCCCGACGCGATGAGCGTCGGCATGAGCGTACTCGCAAGGACAAAGCCGTGGCCGTAGAAGAGATGCGCCACGCTCAACCCCCTGCCACTGGAGCGGTTGTCGCAGCCCAAACTGCTCTCCTCCAGAGGCAAGAGCAGCTGATTCGCGAGCTCCAGCAGCAGCTGAGGGCAGCGCAAACCGCCTCCTTGAGGAAGGTCTCTGAGCCTCAAGGGAAGAAGAGGGACGCCCCCAGCAGGGCAGCCCGGCCTCCCCGCGAAGATCTCAGAAACCGTCTGAACCATAAGCGGAGCCAGATTCGTGACGAAGGCTCGAGCAACAGCCGGAGTCATCATAGCCGCGATGGCCGAACTCATAGCCATCACAGCCCGAACCACTCCAAGCGAAAGCCAAGGGCCCAGACTCCAGAGAAGGACGACGAGCAGGAGCGGTTCAACAAACGCGTCAGGCTAGCTCTTCAACACAACCTGGACGTGCGGGACCAGAAGCAGATCTGTGGTCACACTGATCTGGGGGGCTCACCCTTTACAAAAGAGATCGAGTGCACCCCCTTGCCCAGAAAGTTCTCCGTCCCGCGGTTCGTCCCCTATGACGGACTGTCCGACCCATCCGCTCACCTTCGACACTTCTCCCAGAAGATGTCCATCTGGGGGAATGAGGGTCACCTGAACTGCAAAATCTTCTCCTCCAGTTTGGGTGACCTCCCCCTGAAATGGTTCTGTTCTCTCCCAGAGAAGTCAGTTTCCAGTTGGAAGGAGCTCCAGCTCTCCTTCTTAAAGAAGTTCCAAGCTTACACCGTCGTCCCCAAGAAAGAAGGGGACCTTCTCGCCCTGAGAATGAAACAGGGCGAGACCCTCGCCAAGTTCGCCCAACGATTCTGGGCGGTCCACAGCCAGATCGAGGGCACCAGGGAGGAGATAGCAATCTACGCCTTCCAACATGCCCTGATCCCCTAGTCACGACCTTCGGAAGGACTTGGTCGGGGACCCCCCAGAGTCCAAGCCGGCGTTGATGTCCCGGGTAAAGCGCTTCGTCGCCCGGGAGGAAGATGAGATCCGAGCCCGGGAAGAGGACGGGCGTCCGGAGCCCGAGCAGAAGAGCGGCCAGCCTCGGCAGAGAGGCGGGAGGCCCTTCCAGAAGCAGGAGCCCAAGCAGGCCTGGGTCTCCAATTCGGCGAAGCCTGCGTCGTCCAGGTCTGGGGGCGCCTGGAAGCCCAGACCTCCCTCCAGCGCCAGTCAGAGCATTAACGTCGTCTTCAAGGAGCCGATATACCGCATCCTGGCCAAGATAAATACCAAGCCGTTCTTCAAGTGGCCTCTACCCTTGAAGCACGAGCCCACCTCCGGCAGCCGGAGCAAGCTCTACTGCTCCTTCCACAGGGGTAACAGGCACAGGACCGAGGACTGCAAGTCTTTGCAGTGGTACCTGGAGAAGCTGGCCGAGGAGGGCCACATTCCAGAGTTCGTCAAGGCAGGAGATGCCGGCGGCAGCGAGGGCCGAGTTCACCAGAGTGCAGCCCAAGATCCAGACAATGAGGGTTCCGAGAAGATCATCAACGTGATCCATCTGGCGTCCTCAGCCCCCGCTCCCTCGTCTCGGGGCAGCTCCCAGGCCCGCGCCGAAGCCAGGCGGGCTTCACACGGGAAGGAAGTGATGAAAGCCGAGCTCGCTCCGGCATCCAAGAGAGCCCGCCGCGACCGACCCGCCATCTCGTTCTCAGACAGAGACCTGGAGGGAATCCAGCTCCCTCACAACGTACCCCCTGCTCCTCACAATGAAGCTGAGAGACTTCACAGTGAAGAGGATCCTCGTCGACTCCGGCAGCTCCTCCGAGGTCCTCTACTACGACTGCTTCAAGAAGATGAACCTATCGGAGGCAGACCTCACGGAGGTTCGTGCGCCCCTACTAGGGTTGTCCGCCACGCCAGTCTACCCCAAGGGCAGGATCACCCTGGAAACCCGGGTCGGCGGAGCTTCCGTGTCGGCCGACTTCCTGGTCGTGGATGCCCCTTCTCCCTACAACGTCATTTTGTGCAGAACGTGGCTCCACAAGTTAGAAGCAGTCCCTTCTTCCCTCCACCAGAAGCTGAAGTTCGTCCTTGAGAACAAGGAGGGCAAGTTGGAAGTGGTTACAGTGGAGGGAGATCAGCAGCAAGCCAGGCAGTGCGTGCTGGCCGCGGTCCCAGCAGTGAAGGAGCCAGAGCGCGTCAACCTCGCCGAGTTCGAGAAAGGCCTAGATGAAATCAGCCGTGATCCCGAGAAGAAGAGCATCGAAGACCTGGCCGAGGTCAGGCTGAGCCCGGCAAACCCAGACAGGTTCTTCCTGGTTGGCACCCCAGCTGCCAGACGAAGAAAGGGCCGAACTCTCACAGGTTCCTGATGCAGAACGTCGACGTCTTCGCTTGGAGCCCAAGCGAAAAGCCTGGGGTCGAACCTGAGGTCATGTGCCACAAGCTGAATGTGGATCCCGACCACAATCGGGTAGTGCAGAGGGCTCGAAGGACAGGGCTGCAGCAGACAGATGCAGTCGTCGAAGAGATCGACAACCTGCTAAAGGCAAGAGCCATTCGGGAAGTCCAGTACCCGGTATGGCTGGCCAACACGGTGGTGGTCAAGAAGAAAACTGGCAAGTGGAGGGTATGCGTGGACTTCACGGACTTGAACAGGGCCTGCCCTAAAGATAGTTTCCCCCTTCCAAAGATTGACCAACTGATCGACGCCACCGCCGGTCACGACCGAATGAGCTTCCTCGACGCCTACAGAGGCTACCACCAGATCCCGCTCCACGAGCCTGACGAGGAGAAAACGTCATTCATAAACCCCCGCGGCACTTATTGCTACAAGGTGATGCCCTTTGGGCTAAAGAACGCGAGGGCGACCTATCAGCGCCTCGTCACAAAAATGTTCCATGCTCAGCTCGGCCGAACGGTAGAGGTGTACATCGACGACATGGTCGTCAAATCAGTGCACTCCGGCGACCATCTGGCGGATCTCGGCCAAGTCTTCGACATCCTTCGCGCATACAAGCTCAAGCTAAACGCTTCCAAGTGCGCCTTCGGCGTAGCCTCTGGCAAGTTCCTCGGCAGCTTGGTAACGCGGAGGAGGATAGAGGCTAATCCGGACCAGATCACCGCGATCCAGAGCATTCAGAGCCCCTCTACCACGAAGGAAGTTCAGAAGCTCACAGGAATGGCTGCAGCACTCAACCGCTTCATCAGCCGGTCATCAGATAAGTGCAGGCCTTTCTTTCAGCTTCTAAAGAAAAACTTGAAATTCCAGTGGACCCCCGAGTGCGACCAGGCATTGGCCGCGCTCAAAACCTATCTAATGTCACCACCCTTGCTCTCCACCCCAGCTTCGGGGAGATTCTTTATTTGTATCTTGCGGTCTCGGATCACGCAGTGAGCTCCGTCCTCATCAGGGAGGACGAGGGAATTCAAAAACCAATTTATTATACGAGCAAGACCCTGCTTGATGCCGAGACCAGATACCTTCTATTGGAGAAGCTTGCGCTGGCCCTCGTCAGCGCCTCTCGCAAGCTCTCCCATTATTTCCAATCCCACACCATTGTGGTGATCACGGAGCATCCACTCCGTTCAGTGTTCAAAAAGGCTGACTTTTCAGGGCGAATATCAAAGTGGGCAGTTGAACTGGGGCAGTATGATATACAGTACCGTCCCCGAACTGCGGTCAAAGCCCAGATTCTGGCAGACTTCATTGTCGAATTCGTCTCCCCCAACCCGGCTCCGACCCAGCTCGGCACGGCACTGGGGGGCACAGGGCACGAGCCAGAGCTGACTGAGGTCGAGCAGCCTCCCACCATGGCATGGAAGATCTTTGTCGACAGGTCGTCCACCTCCAAGAGAGCTGGCGCCGGCATAGTCCTCCAATCGCCAGAGGGTCTGGTCATAGAGCAGGCTTTCACCCTCGACTTCAAAGCGACAAACAATGAGGCAGAATATGAAGCGCTGATAGCAGGGTTGAACAGCACCCAAATCCTCGGAGCCCAACACCTGGTGATCTTCAACGATTCCCAACTGGTAACGAGCCAGCTCGCCGGAGACTACCAGGCCAGGGACGACAGGATGGCGGCTTACTTAGCCCTTGCGAAAAAATTGCTGTCTCATTTCCAGAAAGCCGAGGTCAGGCAAATATCCCGAGATACCAACACGCACGGAGATGCGCTTGCAAACCTGGCCTCCGCCGTCGAAGCAGGGAAGAAAAGGACCATCGAGGTTGGGTCAGCATCAAGGTCAAGCTTAGAACTCCATTCATCTCGGCTTGTCCTCTGTGCTGATCTCGGCCCAAGCTGGATGGATCCAATCATCGCTTACTTGAAGGATGACCGGCTCCCTGAGGACAAGGCTGAAGCTCACCGGATCAGACTCAAGGCAGCTCGATTCTGGCTCTCTCCCGAAGGCAAACTCTACAGGAAATCCTTCACAGGTCCATACCTACAGTGCGTCCATCCGAGCAAAGTGGACGACTTCCTGTACGAGATCTACGAAGGGATCTGCGGCAATCACATAGGAGGCCGATCACTGGCTTACAGAGCAATAAGCCAGGGTTACTGGTGGCCCTACATGCAGAAGGACGCGCAGGTGTACGCCAGGAAGTGCGAGAAGTGCCAGAAGTTCTCCCACTCTCTCCACCAGCCAGCGCAAGATCTGAGTCCCCTCACTAGCCCATGGCCCTTCGCTCAATGGGGCCTGGACATTGTGGGGCCTCTTCACTGAGCTCCAGGAAACAAGAGATGGCTGATAGTCGCCACAGACTACTTCACAAAGTGGATAGAAGCTGAACCGTTGTCCTCAATCACAGACAGGGACTCCAGGAACTTCGTTTGGAAAAACATCCTAACGAGGTTCGGCATCCCCCGGACTCTGATTTCGAACAACGGGACTCAGTTCGACTCCAAGTCCTTCAAAGACTTCTGCCAAGAGCACGGTATCAGGAACCATTACTCCACTCCGGCATATCCACAGAGTAATGGCCAGGCAGAAATCTCGAACAAAGTGATCCTGGACGGTCTGAAGAAGCGACTGGACAAGGCAAAGGGAAGATGGACAGAGGAACTTCCGAGCGTGCTATGGACATACAGAACGACTCCAAGGAGGTCCACCTCGGCAACACCTTTCTCTCTGGCCTACGGGATGGAGGCGGTCATTCCTTTAGAGATCGGCCTTCCTACCCTGAGGACAGAGCTGGTCGACCAAGGCCGAAACGACACAAACCTGGCGATGGAGCTGGAGCTGGCAGACGAGCGACGAGAAGTAGCAGCCCTGCGACTGACCGACTATCAGCAGCGGTTAGCCAGGGCATACAATCAAAACGTCAGAGAAAGAAGATTCTCCGTGGGAGAGCTAGTTCTAAAGAAGGCCCTGCCGGCTGACAAAGAATCAAACGAAGGGAAGCTGGCTCCGAACTGGCATGGCCCATTCAGGGTGGTCTCACTAGCAGGGAAAATCAGCCTACAAGCTCGAAGACTTAGAAGGCAAGCCGCTGCCGAGACCGTGGAATGCATCCCACCTAAAGAAATTCTATTTCTAAAGATGTCATGAATCCCGAAATCAATGAAAGCAGCTTTTTAGCCTTGTCTTTAATCTATCGTCTTTCACTGACTCCGGCAACTACAAGGGTTCGTAGCCCTGGAAGGAGGCCTCGAGTTCGAACACTCGGCCGAATTCCTAAACTCAGGGATTTATCCCATTCTACAAGGGTTCGTAGCCCTGGAAGGAGGCCTCGAGTTCGAACACTCGGCCGAATTCCTAAACTCAGGGATTTATCCCATTCTACAAGGGTTCGTAGCCCTGGAAGGAGGCCTCGAGTTCGAACACTCGGCCGAATTCCTAAACTCAGGGATTTATCCCATTCTACAAGGGTTCGTAGCCCTGGAAGGAGGCCTCGAGTTCGAACACTCGGCTGAATTCTTAAACTCAGGGATTTATCCCATTCTACAAGGGTTCGTAGCCCTAGAAGGAGGCCTCGAGTTCGAACACTCGGCCGAATTCCTAAACTCTGGGTTTTTACCCCTCTACAAGGGTCTACCGCCCTGGAAATGGTCTGGAGTTTGGACACTCGGCCGTTTCCTAAAGTTCGGGTTTATACACCCCCCAAAGACCATGCCAAACTCATGCTCTCATAGCCGAGGTCAGCAAAATGATGAGTCCACCTCGGCGCAAGCAGATCATCTCGGCCATGGTCAGTTTCCAAAGCCAGCCATTTCGGCCAAGGTCAGTGTCTCAGAAAGAGCGGGGCCAGCACTCAAACACAGAAAAGCAGCACAAAAACACAAGTGTTCCAGAACAATACAAGGAAAGTAAAAGAGAACGCAAAAGCAGTGTACACAGTATGAGTGGTCACAAAGTTCTTCCTTTTTATTCATTGTGAATTGCTTTAATACAAGAGTTACAGAACAGGAAAGAAAAATACAGAAAGGAGGATCGCAGTCCTCTAAAAACAGAAAATAAAGAAAAGCTGGGAGACTCTGATCTTCACCGACTCTTCGGGCTGCAGACTCCAAGATGCCTGGATCATAGACTGGAGGTTCTGAGTGATCCTGAATTTCACCGAGCTCTATAATACACTTTGGCTGGTCAGACCAAAGCGATTGCAGAGCCCCTCCAGTTCGGAGGCCCTGGACCTCGCCGAGCTCTTCAACACCCTCCGGTCAGTGAGACCAAAGTTTGAAGAGCCCCCAGGTCCAGCGGGCCTCAACTCCACCCTTAGTCTTACCATCCTGACACGGCGCAAGGGGCTCGCAGGGAGCTCGATGCGACCCAGGACCCTGCAGGATCGGCAGACACCCAGGACCCGACCATCCCGCAGTTGCAGAGGATTCCCCTGCAACCTGACCAGGGACGGTCGGCCATGAACCCGCGTTCAGAGAGCGCGTGGTCCACGGGGAGTTCCTTCAGAGAGCGCGCAGACCACGATGGGCTTCCCCC
Organism: Litsea cubeba; assembly: GCA_012931725.1. Classification (NCBI taxonomy): domain Eukaryota; kingdom Viridiplantae; phylum Streptophyta; class Magnoliopsida; order Laurales; family Lauraceae; genus Litsea; species Litsea cubeba. The sequence goes on along the minus strand of CM022946.1, from coordinate 91,716,264 downwards.
CTTGGAGAAAGCCACCCGCAGGCACAGGGGTTCCCCCCGGATCGACTGCTTCTGAACACCCGCTGGGCATGGCTCCTATGTCTACGTGATTTAAACTATCCTACGTTCTGTTCTTTTCATCGCTCATGGCGAGCCTATCGCCCCTACTTATAGGAGGAAGAAGGGCTCAATCTCCGAAGGAAGTTAAGGGGCGAAGTCTCCCACGCATTATTTGGGGTGCACGACTGGTGACCAGCGATCCCTAGGGCGCCACGTGGAGACGCCCGCCCGTTTCCCTCGTCGGCAGTAGCACCATGTTTACTGCTATTTATGATCTCCAGAATACGGAGAATCGGCACAGACAGCTATGAAGACCGTGTGACTCTCTCTACCTCGAGGGTCATGCGTCGCAATAAAGACATTCAATGCTATTCAATGTCACATCCAAAAACGAAAGAGAGAAAACATCCAAGTGACGAAGCCCGTTTTTCATTGATAGTGGAAAGTATTACAAGGCAGAAAGCAAAAATATTACAGATGACAGGAGCAAGGCTGTTATGGTTTCGGCGACTCCACCAGGTCGATCACCATATCTGCCGAATCAGTGGCTTCGGCCGAAACCATGACCTTGCTTGGAGCGTCACTGGCAGAAGGGGCTTCAACTGGTACCTCAGCCGAAGCAGGAGCAGAGGAGGCATCACCTTGAGGCACGGCCGAAGCGTCACTGGCGACCGGGGCATCGGTCGGGGCCGGGGCAGCTGGGGCGTCTTCCGAAGCAGGAGCAACTGCAAGAGCTTCGTCAGGGGCACTTTCAGCTGCAGGAGTGGAGCTCGGCTCAGGAGCCGGGTCCGAGTACTTCGGCAGGTCCCGGTAGACAGGGTGATCTTCAGGGACCCT